>RRZL01000065.1:169704-217914 GCA_006782975.1 Chlorella sp. Dachan | reverse complement strand
CCGCCGCTGGCATACGCTGTCGGGGAGGCTGCCTTGGCGGCACATGCTGCCGCCGTTGCAGCTGCGGCGCAGGCCGGCGCGCATGCCGCGGTCAGCGCCCCGGCGGCGGTACCGCCTCAGCAGCCCTTTGTGGCGGCGCCAGCCTTGGGTCCTGCCGCGGCACAAGCGGCGCCTGCTGCCAGTGTGTCCATGTCTGGCCAGGGCGACACCCCAGGTGGCCTGGTGTTTGGCACCGGCGTAGTTGCCATGCCTCAGAGCAGCGTGGCGGCGGTGCAGCAGTTGCCCCACGGACCGCTGCAGGAGGGGCAGGGGGACATGGCGCCTCCCACCGATGCACGCTCGCGCCAGCAAGGTGCGTTGCGCGGTGGTCGGGCTGCTTTGCGGCATGTGTTGGAGTTCACATCTGCCTGTCTGCCTTTACTTGTGTTCCACGGCCGTCTTGTCTGCCTGGCTCATGCGCCTGCGCTTGCTGTCATGTTCCGCGCAGGCGCGCCGCCCGCCGCCCCAGCGCCCGCGCTTGCGACAATCGAGGGCCTGGGCAGCCCCGCCGTGAGCACGCACGGGGCGGGGGCGCAGCCTCAGGAGAGCCGCGGCACGGCCCGCGGCACCATCCTGGCGGGGGCTGCGCACTCCATCCTGACCACCGCTGCAGCAGGTGCGAGCTGGGGAGCTCTCCAATGCGGTTGGGGTGGAGCGGAGCAGGGGCTCAGCTGGCTGCAGTCTGTTTGTACGTCTGGCGTCTCGGCTGGCTGGGCTGTGTTCGGCTGGCCTGCCGACGTTTGCTTGCGCCCCAACCTGCAGGCGAGGGTGAGGCGATGGACGAGGGTGGCGAGGCGCTCAGCCCTCTGGTGGCAGCCAAGGCGCAGGCTCAGATGGCGGCAGCCCAGGCGGGCGCTGCAGCAGCGGCGGCGGCCATGCCCGGCAGCGGCAGCGTGGGCGGCACGCCCCGGGTGCTCCCACGTTCAGTGGCACCTGCAGCCAGCTCGGAGCGAGCGGGGCCGTCTGGCGCCCAGCAGCAGCACCACCACCCACAGCAGCAGCAGGCGGCGGCGCATGGGCAGGCGTCAGCTGGCAAGGGTGCGAGTGGCGCGGCCAACGGCTACGCTGTGCACGATGGGCCGTCCTCTGCTGCCGGGGCAGCTGCTGTGGCCAGCCAGGGAGTGGCCTCGCCCATTGACTACAGCACCATGGCGGTTGACCTGGCGCCAGTGGGCCCAGCCGATGCGCCGCAGCCCTCTGCATCCTTCCAGCCAAGCAGCCTGCCGCCGCCGGGGGCAGTAGCAGCCGCTCTCGCTGCGCTAGAGGCTGCGCAGGCGGCACAGAATGGCAGCCTGTGGCAAACCCCACCCCCAGCAGCCGCAGAGCAGCTTGGGGAGGCCATCCAAGCGCTGGCGCGCCAGGCAAGCGGTGTCTTGGCTTCGGGGAGAGCTGGGCTGGGCAGTGGGCAACGGTGGCCTGGTGCGCTGCTGGCTAGCTGATGGAGTGCAAGCTGCTCCCCATTGTATGCGCGGCTCCAACCCACTGCCCTCCTGCACTCACTTCCTGCTGCAGAACGGCTACGCCACCCACGCCAACAGCGCCATCGGCAACGGCCACGTGGCCACCAGCCCAGGTGCGTTGCTGACTGTCCGTGGGCCGGTGGGCCGGCCTGCCGGCGTGCTCATTGCCACTTGCACGGGGTGAGCACACCGCCCTCCAACACCACGCCTGACCACCCTTGCATACTCCAACCCGTTTTGCAGACCGGGAGCTGACCTCGCCCTCCCGCCTGCTGACCCACGACTCCACGGGTTCGGGGTCCAAGCAGCAGGCTTCCAAGCGGCGCCGCACCTCTGCCGGCCCCACCGGCAGCACACCGCATGCATGAGCACGCGCTGTGCCTGCTGTGGCGTCACGCTGCGCCAGCACCCCGCGCACGGCGCGCACCTAGCTTTGCGTGCTAGAGGCGTCGGCCCGGCTGCCGCGCCTGTCAAATTCTTTGTTCCTGTGCCTCTGCTCCGCTCTTTGCCGTTTTTCAGGATGAGTCCTACCTGGTTGGCCGCAATCACGGCGGCCGCCCGCAACAGCACTTGACACCTAGGGTTTTGGATGTTGCTCCTGCTGCCGCCTGCTGTGTGGCTGGTGCCGGCTGTGCCGCGAGAGGCGCGCCAAGCCACCTGGCGAGCAGCAAGCTAACACCAAGGCGTCGTAAGCACCCGTCTCCAAATCAGGCATGCCACACGCAAACCACCCGTGCACACCCCTTCCCCCTCACCCTTTTCACCGCTGTATTTTGTGCTTTGTCCTTTCCACTCCGCCTGTGACTGCCCGCAGAACGACTACGCCTGTGGGGTTTCCTTTTTCTGTCCTGAGACTTTTGTTCGCAAACAAACGACGCCTACCGCCCTGCCCAAGCTGTTGCCTCCCCCCTCGCTCCGCCCGAGCTGTTCCCCCTTTTGCTTGCTTTCACACAAGCCTTTGCGCTGCCGCCAGCAGCCCCTCCTCCACACGTCTCCCTGGTTGTAAGTGTTGGGTTGAGCTCGGTGCAGGGGCTGCAAGCATGCACGCTGCAGTCAGCAACAGCTGCTGACTCCTGCGGACCCTATGCCGAACTGGCTCGCGATCCAGGCGCCGGGTGTGGCATGTGCATCAGGCCTTGGCGGCGGCAGGGGCTGGCAGCCGCTTTGTGAGGATCTCGTACCTGCAGCAGGTCAGAGCAGGTCAGAGCGCGTGGCTCGCATCTTATTGCCAGGCGCTCGGCTGATGGCTGCACGCACGTGAACCACTGCTGGCACCAGGTGCTGCACTGCTGTTTTGTGGCGGCGCTGGCAGCTGGCGGCACTCACTTGTGGTCTCCAGACGGGTCCACCGCGCCCGGGCTGTCGTCATCCAGCACATACCTGCAGGGGGGTTGTGACCAAGTGGCAGAAACACAGCTCAGAATAGCTGCATGCAGCTCAGTGCATCAACAGTGAGCAGGAATACCACGCACGCTGCAGCAAGTCGGCCTGCCTGCAATGGACCATGCAGCAGGCACAGTGCCGGCGCAAAGCACGCCGGGCGAGCTCACAGCATGAAATGACTGTAGCATGGAATGACATACGCATTGGTGCAGCGGCGGCGGCGGCGGCAGCGGCAGCAGCAGCAGCGGCGGAAAAGCAGCGGCAACGTAGACATGGCTGAAGTGCACCAGGCTCCCCAGCATGAGCAGCCCACAGCCCACCCCAGCCGCTTGTAGAGCGCCAGCGCGGCGGTGTTGGCGTGGAACACAGTCAGCATGAGGCGCGCCACGCCGCTGCGCCGCCCAACCAGCTCCAGCAGCTGCATGAGGAAGCGGCCCAGGCCCTTGCCCTGCAGGGGGATACAGGAGGGGCAGGGCGGCGCATGCGCCTTTGGAACAGGAATCAAGGCTGGGCCGTCAAGCAATGCATGCCCTGTTTTGTGAAGCAACGTTCGCCCTGTGTTGTGAAGCAGTGCCCTAGCCTGCAGAGATCAGCACGAGCAGAAACCACCGTCTGTCCGAACCTGCGCAGCGGCCGCCACTTGTATCTCGTAGCAATATAGCACCGCTTCTCCCTCCTCCACTTCAAAGCGGAAGTGCAGAAACGCCACCGGTCGCCCAGGCAGGCAGCCGTCGCCGCTGCTGCCTGGTGCCGCCTGCGTGCTGCCGCTGCTGCTGGGGTTGTTGCCCGCTGCTGCCAAGTTCTCTCGCTGGTCCTCCGCTGCGCACGTGGCAGATGGGGCCTCCAGGGCTGCTGCGCCAGCGCCTGCGGTCAGGGGCGCTGGCTCTGGCGCCGCTGCTGGCGCCGCTGCTGCCGCTGCTTCACTCGCTGCCTGCGGTGCGCCTGCCGCCTCGCCGCCTGCCTGCTGCTGCTGCTGCTCAAACACGACCAGGTAGCGGGCAGCCGGGTCTGCCAGTTCAGCACGCTTCTTAGCATCGCTCCAGCCCCAGCCGGGGCAGGCCTCGTACAGCGCCTGCGCAGCGACAACAGCAGGACGTGACAGGTCAGCACGCACCAGAACTGAGCATGGGGTCCCCCACACCAGTGTGCAGTGCGGGCAACCAATCAGCAGCCATGTGGCTCACGGAGACACTGCCGCAGCCTGTGCCCCAGCGTAGCACGCATGGGCACGGAAGCACCCACCGCCATGTGGTCACGCGTCAGTCCCAGCGCCCAGTCCAGCAGGGCGGGCGGCAGCTCTGGGGCCGAATAGAAGCGCAGCGCCGCCGCCAAGCCCTTGCGGTCGTACCTGCACCGTATAACGGGGGGAGCATGCTGAGCTGCTGTGTGCCGAGTGGCCAAAGCATGAAGCGCCTCCACTGCTGCACACTGGTCCGCAGCTGCCCGCTGCCTCTCAAGCTGTGCATCATCCCACGAGCAGCCCAGCATCGCAGGACGTCGCAGCAGCAAGAGTTGCCTTTCGGCAAGGGCGGGTCACTGCGCCGCCAACACACTGGCATGCCGGCAATGAACAAGCTCAGCATCCACATACAGTACTGGTTTCAGCGCACCGGGTGAAGGCGGGGTACTGCGCCGCCAGCTGGTCGCCGGTCGCCCAGGCCTCATTCAGGGCCTTGACCGAGGCAGCCACCGCTGCCGCTCGCTCATTCTCCTGTTGGTGGCCAGATGAGGGGGGGCGGCGGCATGCAGGACTGCTGGAGTGCACTAGCCAGCACGTAACGTAAAAGCACGGAAGCGCTGCGCCACACCTGGCAGCACCTCCCGCCTAGAGCCACAGGCAGCACACTGCTCACCGCCTTGCGAGCGAGCTTCTTTTCCTTGCCCTTGCTCGACTTCTTGGCCTGCGCTCCCCACGACAGCGAGGCAGGGGTGGCCACTGATGCAGTGGCAGCAGCAGTGGCGGCGGCAGGGCTGCCCTTGTCAGCGGCGGCGGCGGCAGCAGCCGTCGTGGCCAGAGCAGCCAAGAGCGCTGGAGGAAGCCCTGGAAGATGTGCACAGGCGCCCCAGCGGGCGGCAGCGCCGCGCAGCAGCAACAGGCCAAACCCCAACGCCGACTGGGGACAAGCAGCGAGCAGGCCATCGCACGATCGCACCATTTAGTTCTCTACCAGGCGATCCGACAATTCCAGATGTCGTGCACGCTGCAGGCAGCTTCGCGCAGCCACTTCAAGTTTGGCTCAGCGCTGTTGCTGCTTATTCAGTGATGGAGAGGCGCTCTTTGATGATCGGCACCATACTGCTATACGATTTCTCATCAACAAGCGGCTTCCACGCACCCTCTGCTGCGGCATGCCGCCTGCTGTGCCGACGGCAACAATGCACCACACCTCAGTGCGTCCCATCCTGCCTACGCACTCATTTCTTACATGGCAGCAGCACAGAACAGGGGCCGTTACACTACAAGTGACACTCATGATGCAGCACCACCTCCGCCGCCGCTGGCAGAGCCGCTTGCGCTGCCGCCGCTGCTGCGCCGCTGCTGCGCCCGCTGCACCGCCTGTTTGGTGAACATGGTTGAGAGGTCCTCGGTGGCAACGTTGGCCCGCCCCCTGCATCTCAGGGGATGCCAGGGAGCCGGTGTGAGGCTTCTGCGCCAGCAGCTGGCAATCAGCAGCAGGCATGCACACAGCAACACGCGGCTCGCCAATGCCTGCTCAAGCGGGCACGCGCCACCGCTGCCAACCTGATGTACTGAGAACGCAGCAATAGAGCGGCCCGCTTGCCTGAGCTGCGGCGGCAGCAGCATGCCGCCTGCTGTGGTGGATGGCTTGGCACCTCCGACATTGCCGGCGCCGCCACTGCAGGGCAGGCGGCGGAAGCGAGGGGTCAGGCGGCCGCAAAATGCCCGCAGTCAGCGGCGAGCCGCAGGCCTCAGCCATGCCTTTGAGGCCGACCGCATACGCAAACCTGCTGCCACCCCATCACAACCCGCCAATGCGCGCACCTGCGTGGCACCTTGGCATCCAAAGACATGGGGTTGGGCAGCGGGCCTCGAGTGTCGGGGTGGCCGCGCTTTGCGCCCGCTGATGCCCCCGCCGGCCCCGCCTGCGGCCGCCCCGCCGGCACTGCCACACCCTGCCCAAATTCTGGGGCTGGCAGGCGGATCTGCGGGGCACTGCCTCCTAGCAGGTCAGCTGCGCTGGGCAGGCCGGATGGTGGGGCTGCCGTGGCTGCCGCGTGCTGCGAGCGTGCTGCTGCCGCCGGCGCCGCTCCCTGCTGCTGCCGGTCGCCAGCCGGCTGCAGCTCCTCCCGCTCGTCCTCCGAGTCGCTGTACTGCACCAGGCCGAACATTGGCGGGCCGTGCACTCTGGGCGCCAGGCGAGCGGTGCCAAAGGCTTCTGTTTTAGGCTGTTATCCTGCTGAATACACGCACACACACGCACTGAGGTTACCGAGAAACGCGCAGCGCCCGCCGTTCTCAGCCTCGTGCCGCCGCCCCTGCCGCCCGCTTTGCGCTGCTGGCGCCGCTCGTCTCCAGCACGGTGGGACGCAGCATTCACCGGGGTAACTTGCACGCACAACATGTGTGAAACTGTGTGTATATTACACGCTTGGCTACTCACTGCCAACCTTTGAGTACAGGTGAGCAAACCGGCGTGGCGTGTGAAGCCAAGGCAGAGTTGTTTTCAGGTACAAAAGGCTTCGGCGTCATGTAGAAGAGCTTCAGGATTGACAACGGCTGAGGCTGACAGGGAACAAAGTTGTGGCTGCAAGCGGTGGATCAAAGCAGCACGCCGTCGAACAAGAAAAAACCAGCGCACTGTGCAGCAGCATGAACGGAACGCACCAGGGCGCTGCTGGTGCAAGGGCTCGGGCTGGTCACGGCCGCATAAACAAGGGCGTTGTGAAGCGCTAGGGGCTGTGGTTGTACAGCAAAACTTTGGATGAATCTTGCATGCATCACATCACGAACGCGAAAAGAACACAATCATGCCTACAGGCATTGCACTCGCAGTATGAGTGGGCTCGGAGCCCACTCGAGTCCAATGAAGGTGTGGAGCGGGTGGCCATCACAAGGCATGGCAGCGGGAGCGCTGGCGCAGCCGTGCAAGGGCGTGCAGAGGGGCACAACCTCAAGACGGTGCGACCTCGTGGTGCCGGCCACGTGGCGCCACGTGCACGAGCCGCCCCCTGTTGCGTTGTTTGGTGGGCACCATCCAGACAGGAGACCCCAGATTTTAGAACCCCAGGGTGTCCAGGTCAGCATTGCTGCACCAGTCACTTATGGTCCGCTGGCTGGGGCACTGGTTGAGCAGTTGGGCAGCAAACCTCATTTTCATGCCTACAAGCAGTGCGTAGCAGGCGTCGCAGGGGGTGGGGTGGCGTGGGAACCCGTGGGGTGGGGGTGGGATGGGGTGGGGTAGGGGCTCATCAGATGCAAGCAGCGGCGGAACTCGGCTGGGCGGCTCGAACCCACTCGCAAGGGTGCCATTCCAGCAGGGCGCTTCTTCACCTTTGTACGTGACCGTTTCAGGGCACAGCATCAAATCCTTGTAAATGTGCAGCAGCCTCTTCTTCTTGCCCTTCCACTTGCAGGCGTACTGGCGCCTGTCATTCAGCACAACTGTCAGGCGGGTCCTCGCTCCATTGGAGTAGCGGTAGCAGTAGACGCAGAGGTACACAGCGCTCACGGGCTGCAGGCGCGGCGCAGCCAGCAGCAGCAGCGCCACGAGCAGGATGGCAGACCGGGCGGCCATGGCGGTGTTGGCCGCCTGCAGGGCTGTGAAGTGCATTGGGGTGGGTGGGTGGTGGTGTGGTGGGGCAGGTCCCAGGCCGCAGAGGGAAGAGAACCAACGGAACCAGGCCCGGTGGGTCTGTCCCGACGTCACCGACGCAGCTCCGGCCGCGGCCGGAGCTGTGCCAGAGCGGCAGCGCCTGCCCAGCCTGCGCAGCCCTGCGCGGATCCGTGGTGGGCCGTTCGCACCTTCAAGAAGGGAGGAAGGGCGGGGAAGGGACGGGGCAGGGCGCTAGCCTGCAGGACGAGTGTTGCCAGACCTCCCCCGGGAGGTTCCGACTGCGATTGAGGCAGGTGGGAGTTGGGGCTACACAAGAAGTGCGTTTAGGGGGGCGAGGCGAGCGTGGGACTTCTCGAGCGTGTTGCTTGCATGCATGGCGTGGCAGGCACCACCACCCCTTGAGAGCTCTGAGGCCCAACACCGACTCCACAGCAGGCAGGTGAAGGTCAGGAGGAAGCGGGGTAGCCTGCAGAGCCCAAGTCCCGAACGAGCAGCCCCTGATATGGGTATCCCCACCCCACGGCGCCGCCGCCCTGCTCTGCCGCCGCCGCTCGACGGCGATACGTAGCGTCGTATACAATGTGAGATAAACACATTGCGATCAGCGGACTGCCTTACGAGCAGCTTCATTCGTTGCTGTTTCGCAAGATCAGCACGGTGGGACTTCCAACAGTCACGGGGGCTAACTTACACACACATGTGTGTCGCTGTGGATATTACTTGCACCGCTACTCACTTCCAACCTTTGAGTACAGGTGAGCGGCATCTAGCCAGGTCTGGCTTGTGAAGAGCCAGACGGCAGCGATGTTTTCAGGTACAAAGGGCTCGAGCCATGGAAAAAAATTGGAGGTTGAGATGATGGAGGTGGGTGTGAATGAAAGGCAGAGGTGGCAGAGGGTGGCTTTGGGTTTGCGTCATTGGGGGGAGATGGTGCGCAGCCGCGCTGTGGTGCAAGAAAGGCAGAGGTGGCAGAGGGTGGCTTGCGTTTGCGTCACAGAGGGAGATGGTGCGCAGCCGCGTTGTGGTGCAAGAAAGGCAGAGGTGGCAGAGGGCGGCTTTGGGTTGGCGGTTCGGAGCTGAGAGTTTGGCACACGGGTGCGCTGTGGTGGGCGTAGGAGGCCAGAGCTGGACGTTCATGGGGGCACAGGCGCTTGTGACGGCGCCGTGCTGCTGTGCAACAGCCGCCCTTGATGCCATGGCTGAGAGTTGAGCACAGCCTACACACCGGCCGCTGCGTCCAGGTTCTTGTTCTGGCCCGAGCTGCCGCCGTCAGAACCGCTGGTGCGGCCGGGGTAGTGGGCAGCAGTGCTATGCTGCTGAGCATCCGCAGCAGACAGGTTGTGGTACGCCGTGGCCAGCAGGACAAAGAAGTTGCCGATGACGGCCCACAGCAGGCCGGCAATGGTGATGTTGCCCCGCAGCGCGCTGCCGTTGCCGCCAGGCAGCTGAGCCGTTTTGTATATGTTGTCTGCAGTGGAGGCGGATGCGGGGGCATGCATGGGTGCCCAGTGGATGGCGGGCAGGCAGGCAGCGGCGCGCAAGGTTTTTTTGTTTCAGTCTCTTGCTCAAGTTGGCCCAGCTGCGGACTCACCAGCAATCAGTGGCAGGATGGTGGCGGTGGCGATGCCGATGAAAGTGATCACAGGGCCCTGCGGCGGTGGGAGCACGCACTGACGTGACTGGGGGCACCACAACCTCGCAAGGACAGGTGCCGCGGCTGCAGGCGTGCAGGCAAGCGGAGCAGCATGATGTAGCACACGCCAACGGAAGCGCACTCACCTGCAGCCGGCGGTAGTCCTTCACCACCGCAAAGATGCCAAAGCCCAGGGAGAAGAGCTCCAGCACGCCGAGGAACCTGTTTTTGGGGGGCGAATTTTGCAGGTTGCTGTTTTGGTTTTTGGGCGTATTATGGTGTTCCGAAAGAAAACGAAAGTGTGGGACGATGGGGCAGGCATGCATGGGCGCCCCGCCCAGCGGCCAGGCCAATGCGCCAGCATTCCAACAGGTGCCTGGACCGAGGGAGCTATACGGAAGGGCCTATAGGGAGGCCGGGCCCAGCTCACCAGCAGTAATGATACGGCTTGGCCTGTTGCTCCACCTGCTCAGGTGTGTCTAGCGATGGCAGGGAGGAGCAGTTTTGCAGAGCTCGGCGGCAGGCTCCGGCAGTATGGGAACCTCACATGGCTGGCACCCCCAGTGCCGGCAAGCGCCGCCGCCGCCGTCGCCGCCGGCTGCCCAGGGCCTGGCCTGGCGCTTGGCGCAAATCGCACGCCTCACCTGCTTGCAGGGACGCCAGGCCTCCGACGGCAAAGATGGCTCCAGCCAGGGCAAACACCAAGGAGCCCAGAACGGCCAGCTTGGGGGGCGAGGAGAGTGAACCAGCCATGGTGTCAGCAGCTCACTGCTGTTTGCCTGTCCAGAGTCCGGCTGAAAGCGCCCACAAAACAGCTGGCGAGTGAAAAGCAAGTGGCATGCCCCGCTGGGTGGGTCCCTTTGCTGACATGCGTTTGCCGCCACAGCGTGTTTGCAGGCGGTACCTGCGACACAGCAGAGGACCGCTCACTTGTGCCGGCCGTGTTGCAGCAGCCAACCCTCACAAACAGCCACTGTATTGTTGTTCCCAGCCGGATACCTCAGTCAACAGCGTTGTAGAACGCTCCCAAGCAAGGGATCATGCAAGGGCAAGCGCTGCACCACACTGCGCCATCAAGTTGCACGCTGACCCTGTTGCGATGGGTGCCCATGCATGCCGTACTGGAGGGCCAGCCAGTTTACTGCTGCGCATCACGCGCAGACCGAATGAGACCTGGGGTCTGGCATTACCAGGAACAACGTGCCCTGAAAGGGCCGGCGTGGATGGGACCTCGAGCGCCCCCCGCTTGCATCTGAAGCCCAGCGCCTGGCCGCTGGGCAGTCACCTTGTTCCAATCCGGAAGGAAGACGGCATGACGCGAGCGTGTTGCCTGCGTATGTTTGCATGGGAGGGGAAGCAGATATATGCTGCCAACCGCACCTGAGCCTCCCAGCCTGGCCGAGTGGATGAGGCCGCGCAGCGTGCCGCCATGCATGAGCCGCCGGTCGGCTGAGATGCGGCGGCGCAGGGTGGGCAACCGGAGCCCAAACGCGCCCCGCACGATTGTTGCCCACTCCCCAGTGAAGCGTGCGCGACCCGAGCCTCCACGGCTGTCTCAGGCAGCGCTCCACCTTGCGACCGGGAGCTCTGCACGCGCATTGCGCTCCTAGCTTCGTCTGTAGCCTCCGACAGCAAACTGCAGCTCATGGAGCAGCAAAGGCGCTCGCTGCCTCCGCTGCAGCTGGCGTCCACCTCGCTCGGCGTGGGCGCCCGGCAGGGCCTGCTGCAGCTTCCAGGATGCGGCCTGCAGTGCGGCAGCAGTGAGGCGGCGCTACGGCGACAGCCGCCCACCTGCAGCGCTGGCGGCGGCGGCGGCGGCAGCGGCGGCAAGCGGAGCAGCCGATCGCGCAGCTCGCGGCAGGGCAGCGGCAGCAGCGGCAATGGAGGAGCGCGCTTCAACTTTAGCAGCCGGGCCATGCGCTTCGGCATCGGCGCTGGCGGCGGCGCGGCGGCATTCGTGAGTGGGCAAAGGGTTATAGGGTGCTGCTGGAGCGCCTCCCGCTTCCCGCCTGGCGCTGGGGGGTGCCCAGCACACTGCTGAGCTGCTGTTGTGCAGGTGGCATTGCAGGTGGCGCTGCTGCGTGCATTTGCATCGCTGCATGGCTGCAGGCCCACCGTGCATGCCGCGGTTGCCCCCTCGCTTGCGGCCCCCAACGCACCGCCGTCCCCCCGTGATTCACGCTGCAGTTTGGTGGCAGCGGGCTGGCGCACGCTAACCCGCTGTGGCCGCTGCGGCCGGCGGCAGGCGCACCCAAGCGGCAGCGGGACGGAAAGACGCGGGTGCTGATCCTGATGAGTGACACCGGCGGCGGCCACCGCGCCAGCGCTGAAGCTCTCAAGGCCGGTGCGTCTGGCTGGCTCCTGGGTGCTGGGTCCCAGCCGGTTGCTGCCCTGAACAGCGGCAGGCAGAGCGGCGATGGAACCAGGCGAGCTCTGCCGCTGGTGTGCAGCGACCACGTGCCATTGCGGTTGACTGTGTGGCTTGCGTGTTGTTGCCCCTGCCCTTGTGCTGCAACAACCCCGACCCGCCTGACTGGCTGCAGGGTTTGAGGGGCTGCACGGAGCCAGGTTATGTCCTCTCTTTTTGCGTCAGACTGCAGCTCTGCACAGCTGATGTTCTGCCGCGTGCCCATTCTGCAGGGTTTGAAGAGCTGTACGGAGACAGGCTGTGTCCACGCTTCAGACTGCAGCTGCACAGCTGATTTAAAAACACAATACCATAATATGCCGCGCGTCCTAACTCCTGCAGGGTTTGAGGAGCTGTACGGCGACAAGTACCACGTGGATGTGCTGGACATCTGGTCACACCACACCCCCTACCCCTTCAACCAGGTGCGTCCCGCAGTCAACAGTCGGTGTGCAATGTGCTGGAAGGGCAGGTGCCCCACTGTGCCTGCTTCTGGGCTGGTGGGTGCGCCCCGCAGCCTCTGTGCAAGTGCTGGAAGGGCAGAAGCCTTGCGCTGTGCCTGCTTCCGGGCTCGCTGCCCCTGCACCTGGCTGACTGAGGGCGACTCCCGCTGCTGCCTGCCCCCGCGGATGCCCAAGGCCTACTCCTTCCTCGTCAGCCGTGCTGTCGTGCCGTTGTCTCGCCCGTTTTGCTGATCGTGTTCTCACCCACCGTGGGCCGCAGATGCCCAAGACCTACTCATTCCTCGTCAAGTACGGCTTCCTGTGGCGGGCAGCCTTCAACGCATGGCAGGTGCGGCGCATTGGTCGCTGCGCCTCCGCTGCCGCTGCACGCACGCCCTGCTCTGCTGCAAGGCATGCCCTGGCCCACTGCACAGCATCCACCACCGCGCCTGCTCAGCAGGGCCTGCCTTGTGGTTACCGGGTTTTCGCCTGCACCGCTGCATCATGCACGCGCCCTGCTCCGCCGGCCCCTCCACCACACACTTTGTGCCCACAAGCACGCCGCCTCACGCCTCCCACCTCCACCGCAGCCGCGCATGGTGCACGTGCCCTGCTCCACCGCGACCTCCGCCATTGTGGGGCGGCGCGTGAGCGAGGCGTTTGACATCTACCAGCCCGACCTGGTGGTGTCGGTGCACCCGCTCATGCAGGTGGGTACTGGCCGAAGTGGCTGCACTTCAGTTGGTTGGGCTCTGGTGCTTGGCTTTGTTCCCATCTGGGCATCACCAGCCCGACCTGGTGGTGTCGGTGCACCCGCTGATGCAGGTGGGTGCACCGAAGTGGCTGCACTTCAGTTGCTTGGGCTTTGGTGCTTGGCTTTGTTCCCATCTGGGCATCGCCAGCCTGGCCTGGTGCTGTCGGTGCACCCGTTCATGCAGGCTGGGCCCAAGTGGCTGCATTTCAGTTGGTTGGCTGTGTTCCCAGCTGGCATCACCAGCCCAGCTCATGCAGGGTGAATGAGGCAGAGACCGCGTGCTGACTTTGTTGTGGGGCAGTGGTCACGTCTGTTCCCCTGCCGCAAGCATCGCTGCGCATCATGTGGCTGCGGCAGGGGCTCCCTGCTGCTGGCTGAATTACCCGTCTGCTGCTGTGCCCCGCGCAGCACGTGCCGCTGCGCATCATGCGCATGCGCATCAAGAACGGCATGCAGCCGCCCACCAACTTTGCCACGGTGGTGACCGACCTCACCACGTGCCACAACACGTGGTTCCACCCGGGCGTGGACAGGTGGGCGGGCGGTTGCTGCTTCCGCACCCATATCGGGCATGGCTGCTGCTGCTGCCGCTGCTGCTTCTGCTGCCGCTGCTGCCGCTGCTGCATGGCTAGGTTCACAGTCTGCTCGGCAAGGCACTTTCCACTGACCTGTGACCTCTTTCTTCCTCATACCTCCACTTGCGCCTGCTGCCAGGTGCTACGTGGCCACCGAGGCGTCCCTGAACCAAGCTCTGCGCCTGGGCCTGAAGCGCGAGCAGCTGCGGCTCTACGGCCTGCCCATCCGCCCCGCCTTTGGCCGCGAGTTCCCCGCAAAGGCCAAGCTGCGCAAGTGAGCGCTGTTCGGGGCGGCTGCGGTGGCGGCTGTTACCCAGCGTGTGTGGTGTGATTTGCGAACCTGCACGGTGTTAGGTGGGTCCGGACAGGTCTCATCCTCCCAGGGCTGCTCAGCCTTCGCGCAGCCAGCGCTGTACTTTCCCATTCTGCAGAGCCCTGAGCATGGACTCGGACCAGCCGGCCACCCTGCCAGCGGCCCGACACTCACTTGCACCCTGCCACCCCAACATGCTCATGTCCCTCCCTTCACCGCCGCTGCAGGGCCCTGGGCATGGACCTGGACAAGCCGGCCATCCTGCTGGTGGGCGGCGGCGAGGGCATGGGGCCCGTGGAGAAGACGGTGGACGGTGTGGCCAAGGTAAGCTGTTGTGCAACTCATCTGGCTGTGTGCAGCTCGTCTGGTTGTTGGTATGGGCGGGGCCCGTGGAGAAGACGGCGGACGGTGTGGCCATGGTGAGGATCAGGCAGTGGCTGTTGTGCAGCTCCTCATCTGGGTGCCGGGAGATGGGACGGGGCTGTGAGCAGACGGGGCACGGGGCGGCCAAGGGGAGATAGGGTGAACCGCTGTCTTGCGCTCGATGCTCTGCTCCAGGTGCTGCGAGCTGTTCTGCTATGATGCAGGGCGGGCCGTGGGCGGCACCTCTCGTCTTGTGTCAGTGCGAGCCTGCTCCCTCGCCGTGGCATGCCAGAGTTGGCGTGCTCCACCGCCTCGTTGCCTGCAGCACAATGGCTCCGACTGCCGGCTGGTGGCGATCTCTCCACCCTGCTCTCTGTCATCAACCCATCTCACGTCGGCTTGCTTGCCGTGTTTGCGCAGCACATTGGCGCCGACTGCCAGCTGGTGGTGATCTGCGGGCGCAACGCCAAACTGGTGGAGAAGCTGAGCAGCAAGTGAGTTGCAGCAGCCACGTGCTAAATGCTGGGCATGCTCCAGCGATGGAGAACCCCGGGCAGCGCAAGTCAGCGGACGATAGTGCTTGCAATCGAGAGCTGCGAGCATGCATGCACGCGACACTGACTGCTTGTGCACCCGTGCCCTGCCTCCATCCACGCGCTTGCAGGCCGTACCCCGCGGGCATGCACGTGTTGATCAAGGGCTTTGTGACCAACATGCCGGAGCTCATGAGCGCCTCCGGTGCGTGTTTGCGTGGCCGCGTTTCAGCACTGGCTGGCCTCTTAACCTGCACCTGCTTGGTGACCAGCAAGCCGCAGCTCACGAGCGCCTGGGGTGCGGGTGCCTGCTGCCACACCCCTGCTCACTGTTAGCCGGTCCTCAGCACCAACAACATGTGGTTTGAGCGTAGCACTGCTGGCGCCTGATCCGCTCCCGCCGCTCGCTGCCCTGCCTCCCACCCCGTACCTCCCACCCGCTGTGTGTCCAGACGTGATCATCACCAAGGCCGGCCCCGGCACCATCAGCGAAGCGCTCATCTGCGGCCTGCCCATGGTGCTCAACGCCTTTGTGCCCTGCCAGGAGGAGGGCAACATCCCCTACGTCACCCAGAACAAGGCGAGGCAGTGGGCTTCATGTTTCTCTCATGCCTTGCATGATGGATGGGCTGGCGTTTGTGTGATGAGGTGCAGGAGGGGTTGCGGTGCACCCACATCACAAACACACCAGACGCTCCTGCCATTCCCCTCCTACCCCGCAGGTGGGCATCTTCGAAAAGCGCCCCGAGCGCGCAGCAGAGGTGGGTGGGCGGTTGCACGCCTGCTGCCGCTCATGGCAGTGGCTGCTGCTGCCGGTGCAGCTGTGTGTGCTCATGCCTCCCAGCCGCCAACCAGACAGTCACCTGGCACACCCCCAGCTGCACACCACAAGCTCTGCCCCGACTTGCAACCCACCCGAGCTCTGCAGATCATCCGCGGCTGGTTTGGCGAGCGGCGGGCGGAGTTTGAGGAGATGGGGCGCCGCGCCAAGGCCATCGCCAAGCCGCACGCCCTGTTTGACATCTGCCGCGACCTCAACACGCTGGTGGGTGTGCGGCAAGGTTGTGCTTGCGTGCGTGCCTGCCACCCGGCCTGCCGGCCACCTTGCATGGAGCCAGCGTGCTGCAGACCTGCGACCGCTTGTGCCACGCAAGCTGCACTGCTGCTGAGCGGCATGCGCCCATCCCTGCCCTGCCTGCTCCGCAGGTGCCAGCTGAGCTGCAGGGCGTGACCGGCGTGGCCGCTGCTGCGCCCATGCTTGCGGCAGCATGAGGCGGCGGCCCAGCGTGCCCAGCGGACAGCTTTGCCTGCTGCAAACAACATCTGTGCAAGGCTGCGACTGCCTGGCTGCTTGTTCTGATACCTGCTGCCGCTGCTGCCCTGTCCGATTCTTTCCCTCCTCCACTTCTCAAGTCGTGTGCCATTTTGCTTTTCTCCACCGTGCCCAGTCGCGCCGCCATCGGCAGTCTGCCTGTGCCCATTTTTGTTTCCCCAGCACTTGCTATGAGAGATATTCTACTTACCCCATCCTCGTTGCGGCGGAAGTGCCTGTCGCATGCAAACTTGGCATCAAACCATGCACGAGCCGGGACGTGGACGGGAGGGCGGCCGCCAGTGCTCATCGCACATGACATGGCGCTCGGTGCAGGGGTGTTCTTGCGTGTTTATCCACGTATAATCTCCAGCCCTAAAGCTAACGACCGGCTGCCCTTCCTGCGTGCAAAGAGCCGACTGCCGCTCCCGCTCCCTTGCGCCAGAAGCTAGCGGCTGGCCTGATCAGGTGTGCAATGTGATTAGGAGCATGGGGCGAGGCGCAGAAGGGCCAGCGGGCAGACTATGCGCAGAGCGTTTTTCGGGACGCCCCGCTAGAGAAGAAACATGCTGCTAGGCGCTGCTGATTACCGTCGCCGCCAGCGCGATGTGATCTGCATGCCGATACGCGTCGCCTGCTCCCACCTGCCGACTTGCCGCCGCCGCTGCCGCCGCAGGCCCCGCCCCGGCCTGCAGCCCCTGGCCGCCCAGCCGCCGCCATGGGGCTGCTCAGCATCATTCGGAAGACGAAGCTGAAGGAGCATGAGATGCGGCTGCTGCTCGTGTGAGTGGAGTGCTTGTGGCGCTGCGACCTTGCGCTCATACCGCAGCCGTGCCTGGTTTGGTGTTAGTCTCACAGCCCTGTTGCTGCCCTCCCCTGCTCAATCTGGGTCGCATCGCAGCGGGCTGGACAATGCGGGCAAGACAACGATAGTGAAGCGCATCAGCGGGGAGGACGCGTCAACAGTCAGCCCAACATTGGGCTTCAACATAAAGACGCTCGAGTTTGCAGGGTGAGATAGGTAACAACTGGAATAATGGAAGGTGGATGTTGCCATATTCGCTGCAAGGGTGGCAGGATGCTGCATGCTGTGGGGAGCAGCGCGGCATGCCCTCCGCCTCAACATCCAGACGCTCGAGCGTGCATGGGTGCTTGTCGACGCTCAATGCGCAGAGCATGCGGGGACCGTGCAGCCCGGCCCCACTCCGGCTGGTTGACCAGTGCATGCCCACCCCGCACTGCACCCCGCCGCAGCTACCAGCTGAATGTGTGGGACGTGGGCGGGCAGCGCAGCCTGCGACCCTACTGGCGCAACTATTTTGAGGCCACGGACGGGCTGGTGTGGGTGGTGGACTCCACTGACCGGCGGCGCCTGGCAGACTGCGCCGAGGTGGGTTGATCAACCTGACTTGATTGGGGTGGGGTGGGGTTGGAGGTGGGGAAGTCTCGACTTGGTCGGCGCTGCATGCATGGTGCCGCATTGCGACGGCATCGCTAGCCTGCGGCGGTTGTTGCAGTCGGGGCGGCGGCACGTGTGCCACGTGCGTGTTGCCTGGGTCGCTGCGCACTTCAGGGGCTGCAGCATGCTGACGGGCTGCCCCCCCTGCATGCCCCTGCCTGTCTGCCGTGGCAGGAGCTGGGCCGGCTGCTGCAGGAGGAGCGGCTGGCGGGTGCCACGCTGCTGATCATGGCTAACAAGCAGGATGTGCCTGGGGCGCTGGGTGCAGACGCCATCCGAGAGGCGAGTGGCTGCGGGTGCCGCAACCGCGTGCGAGGTCTGCTGCGGTTCTCAGCCACCAGCACATGCATGCAAGCGTGCGACGCAGGCAGCTCGTGTCTGTGCGATTCTGTCCCCAACTGCACCCTCATCCCCACGATCCACCCCTCGCGTGTTGCAGGCGCTGCGGCTGGACGCGCTGGTGGGGCGGCAGTGGAGCATCGTGGCGTGTAGTGCAGTGGATGGCAGCGGCCTGCTGGAAGGCTTTGACTGGCTGGTCAAGGACATAGCAGGCCGCATCTTCCTGCTAGAATAGCTTGGCACGGCCCCTCGGCCAGCACGCTTGCCGCCTCGTGCCGCTCCCTTGGTGCCCCTGTCCCATAAAGCGCTGCCCACGACTCAACCCCTTTGCCGGCTCCGCTGCGCTGCCTTCCCTCACTACCGCACGTCTACTATGCGATTATTACTATACCCGCTGCTGCACCCTGCTGGCCTAGCTCAGGCGTCGGGTCAACAGGTCAAAACCCTGGAGCACGCATGCGGCACATAGTGGGCGGCCAACGGCCTCATCGGCTGGCTTTTGTTGCTGCGCTTTGGGCTTTTGTGTCTGCCCAGCGCCTTTTGGCTCCTTTTGGCCCGCGAGCAGCTGCTCCAAGCCGATATGTTGCTTGCGGCGTGCGCTGCCCAGGGGCTGAGGCCGATCAGCGGCAGCATCGCGCACAACAAGTCAGCTGTACGCTTCCGCAGCGGGACACAGCGCTTGGCGGGCAGCACTTCAGGTCAGGGCTTCTCGCCCTGCGGCCCCGGCAGGCCGTCTGCATGCTCTGCCGCACCACCAGCATTGTTGTAGCACTCGCATGGAGGCGCCGTCACGGGGGTGCCCTGGGCCTCTTCGCCGCGGCTGCCGCCGCCGCCGCCTGCCCCCTCCCTGCGCTGCGCCTTTGGCTACCTCCCCAGTGAGCCTGCTCAACCTACATCCCAGCCGCTGACTCCCTAACCAATGCTGCTGCAGTCCCCAGCTGCCCAGCCCGGCAAGCCGTTCGCGTGGCTGCCACCGCTGCGCCACCGGCCCATGCCGCCGAGGAGCAAGTGCTCTCCACTTCGCGCTTTGACGATGCCGGCGTGACGATGCATGTGGTGAGGCGGCGCCTAAGCCCTGGGGTGGGGTCGGGGCAGGTTGTGGTCGGCTGCCAGCACCTGGCGGATGCACCGGCAAGCAGCCAGCCTGTGGTGCTGCTGTCCTGGCCGCCGCCATGCTGCCGCTCGGTTCGAGGCCCCAAGCCTCGCAAGTCGCACGACCATTGCATGTCAACACTGCTGAACTTCAGCACCGCCGACCCGCCCCACTGATGCAGACCAAGCGATTCTGGCTGCCGCTTTGCCACGGCTGCTCAGACGCCTGCGCCATCCACCCCACTGATGCAGACCAAGCGATTCTGGCTGCCGCTTTGCCACGGCTGCTCAGACACCTGCACCACCCGCCCACTGATGCAGGTCAAGCGCAGCCGCGGCGAGGCTGGGTGCAGCTACAGCATGGAAGTTGTGATGGACCAGCCGCGCCCCGCCTGCGTGCTGCACTGGGCCGTCAACGACTGGACGCTGCCGCCGCAGGTGGGTAAATGGTTGGTGGTTGGTGAAAGAAGAGGTACCTGCAGGGTGCTGGCTCGCGGCAGCAGTATGTGACCTGCTCTCTCCGTGCAGCGGTGGCAGGAGGCGCAACTGCACGTGCATGCTGCGCCCATCGGCCTGCAGGAGAGCTGGCCGGCGGGCACCAACCAGGCGGGGGACAAGGCTGTGCAGACGCCGCTGGCAGATGGCCGCCACCTCACCATCACCTTTCCAGAGGTGGGTGGCGCATTTGGGGGGCTGTGTGCACGCCACTAAGCACCTGGCACAGAAGCCTGCTGCAACCGGGGTGCTTTCCGCGGTGCAGTGCCGGCTTCCAACATGGGTCGCCGGCCTGTGCGCTGTGTGCATGTGGGCTGCAGCCGCCGGGCGCGCCTGTGCCACTGCGCCACCTCCCACTCGACGCCACCCCACCCGCCACCCCTTCTGCTTGGGCCCGCATGCCGCAGGCCATCTGCCCCCAGCGCATCGTGTTTGTGCTGAAGGAGGGGGAGCAGTGGACCAACAGCGGCGGCGGAGACTTTGTGGCGCATCTCAAGCCGCCTGGCGCCGAGGGTGGGTGGGGCGGGCAGGTCGCGGGGCGCTGCCGGCCATGGGACGTGCCTCGTGGCAGCAGGTGCTTGCACCAACTGAGAGCACGGCTCCCATGCTGGTGTGCATCTCAGCCGTGTTGCACTTGTGCAATTTGTGTCCACTTACTTGCAGAGGTGATGGAGAAGATTTTGGTTGCTGAGTCGGAGTTCACCCACTGGTGAGCAGGATGTATGGGATAATACTGGACAGATAAAGCACAAAAGCGCTGGGCAGGGAGGCGGTGTGTGGTGGCACGGACACCCAGTGGGGGGAGGTGCGAGGCAGGAGCAGCAGGCGCGAAGCATCAGTTTGGGAGGCGCCTGCGGCTTGCCAGCACAGGCCGAGCCTGGCGCTGCTGCTCAGTGCAGGCACGATGCATCGATGAACCGCTGCCCAACCCCGCCCCCGGTCTTTTTCAGGTCGCTCTTCAACCGCCTGGTCATGGCGGCACAGCTGCTGGATGCCGCGGACGCAGCAGGTGAGCAGCAGTGGGCAAGCATGCCGCCATGCGCAGGAAGCCCTGGCCGTCTGCTGGCTCTGCCCTTGCGCTTGCTGCACACGCTTGCCGGGCATGGGCTTCGTCCTCACATGCCTGCTGCCTGCTGCTGCTGGGCTGCCAAGTGCCGAAATCTCACATGCATTTCTTGGCCATTTTGATGTCACCGCAGGCGCGCCTGGCATGGGCTTCTTCTTTACTTGGCTGCGCCTCAGCACCATGCGCCAGCTGGACTGGTGAGCCGCCGGCTGCCACGCTGGCGCGTTGCCATGCGCTGGCAGTTGGCAGCAACATGGGGCTGCTGGGTTCTTCCCAGTCCCACAGCTCCAACTGCCAAAGCAGGGGCTCCCAAAGCAGATGCGTACTGCAGTGCCAGGTGGCTTCCAATCCACTTGCACGATTGATCCTTGTTGCTGGGTGCTCTCTACCCCCAGGTACCGCAACTCCAACTACCAGAGCAAGGACATTGCGCACGTGCAGAAGCACATTGCGGAGCGCATGGCGTTCAAGGCGAGTGGTTGCGAGCGCCGGAGCCACAGAGCACTGTGGGGGAGTGTTGCGTGCCGCCGCTCCGACCGCGGGTGCTGTGGCCCAAACGATTCCTGGGGACTCTGGTGGATCGGTGGCAGTGGCCCCAACAGCCTGCACTTGTCTGGCTGGCGCAGCAGCCGCTGCTAAGCGTCTGGCTACGCAGGCTGCATGCGCCGGGACACCCACACTCCACCCTGCCCGCTCGGCCTGCCCCCATCGCAGGCGCGCAGCGCGCAGGACCCGCTGTGCCGCCTGTTTGCGCGGCTGGCGCTGGGCGGCCTGCCCCGCGGCGGCGGCAACGGAGACGACATCCGGTGAGGGGGTGGCCGTACCTGCTTGACTGTTGCCTGCGACCTGAGCCCGGGGTGTGCGGCGCACATGGCCGGGCCTCAATGCGGCCGCACGTGGCTGGGACTGAAATGCAACCGCACATGGCTGGGACTCACATGCAACCGCACATGGGCCGAGACTCAAATGCGACCGCACATGGCTGGGACTCGAATGCGACCTCGCCCCTGCTCCGCCGCAACTTGCATTATGCTGCAGCATGGGCATCCTCAACATCATGCGCGCCAACGGCATCCGGGAGGGCCACCGCCCGGTGCGCTGCTGCTGCCATGCACGCTGCCATGCGCGCTGCCATGCACGCTGCCATGCATGCTGCCATGCGCGCTGCCGCCATGCACGCACCGCTGCGGGCGGTGGCAGCAGGGGCAGATGCGCACACTGCTCGGCCGCAGCTCGCTCCGCCCAGCCAGTGCTGAGGCGTGCTACGTTGCCGCACACGCCGCCACGTGTGCTTGCAAGCTGCGCGGGGCATCGGGGACCCCTTCCAGGAGCAACGGGTCGCCCCGGGAGCCACCCTGGGAGCCTGCCACTGTCCCCTTGCTGCACTGAGCACGGTTCCACCCATCCCTCCTGTGCACGCCAGGGCATCGAGGACCACTTCCTGGAGCAGTGGCACCAGAAGCTGCACACCAACACCACGCCTGAGGACGTGACGATCTGCGAGGTGGGGCGCGCTGCGGCTCGCTACACTGGGTGAACTGCAGTCACTTCCAGCTGGTCACTTCCGGCTGCGCAGTTGCGGTGGTCTGCTGCGCCGGCTTGTGCGCTCCCGCCCTGGGCCAGTGCATGTCAATGCTAGTCTGATCTCCATGGCCAATCAGCCCACTCTGCTGCTTCCCTCGTGCTGCAGGCGTACCTGGCCTTCCTGCGCAGCGGAGACATGGGCGAGTTCTGGTGAGCGCCTGAAACGTATTGAGTTCTGAAACATGTTGAGTTCTGGCGAGTGTCTGCAACTGGCTGGCCTGCGGCTTGCTTGTCTGGGGTGCAGGGGCTGGGCCGACGGCAGGTGTGCCACAAAACGTGCCACGCCTTCTGCTGGCAGGGCGTCCATTGAAACACCTGCGCCAACCCTTCAACCGCAGGCGGGCGGCCTGGGAGCCCGGCCCAGGTCGCACTCTGTCGCTTCTCCTCGTCCTCTACTGCTCTGAATGCAGCTGCACTCGCCGCGGTGCTCTTCTTTCTTCCCCGCAGGCGCGTGGCCTGGGAGCGGGGCCAGGTCACGCCTGAGAAGCTGGCCAGCATGGACCACCCAATCACCGGTGCGCATCGCGCATTGTGCTTCCAGTTGCTGTGGCATGTGATGTGGGCAGCTGTCGCAAGCTGGCCAGCACGGGCCCCATCACTGGCGGGATGCGGTGGTGCGTTTGCGGGATGTCAACTGACGGGCTGCGATGCTCCCGGCCAACATGGCCCACCCCTGCCAAGCGTGCGCTCAGCCGGTTGCAGCCCTCCCGTCCTGGCCGCCCCCCGCCCCGCAGGCCACCCGGTGCACCTGCCCCACCTGATCGGACCGTTTGAGCACTACCTGTGGATCCTGAAGACCACGCACTCGGGTGAGGGGGCCACCGACTAACGTTTGATGGATGGTTTGAATGGTTTCCCTTGGGGGCACCGGTGCAGTGGACCCTGGAGACCACACACTGGTTGGAAGTTTGGCTCACTGGCAAGCCAATCCAGCCCCCCTCATCTGCAAGCAGCGTGTGTCCAGGCGGCGTACGAGCGTGTGCTCTCGTCCGCTACTCACATGCAGGTGCCCAGGTGCCGGCCTAAACACCAGGCTGTGTGATTATGCGACCGCCCTCCTTCCATTGCCCCGAGCACGAGCGTGCTGCCTCGTTTCCCGTGCTGTGCAGGCGCCGACCTGGACACCAGCTTTACAATGGCACAGGGGCTGATGGACGGAGACCTTTCCTGGAACATCCGCGGTGGGTGCTCTCATGCAAGTGTGGCTGGATCCGCTGCTATCATGCAGCTGCGTGGGGGCTGGGTTGCCGCCGGCATTTGCGTGCTGCGTTTCGGGCGCGCAAGTGTAGCATCCCAGGTCTGCACGCTGCACCCGCAGACCTGCTGGGCACTTGCTGGGCACCGGGAGGAAACGGATGTGTGTCGCATGTCGGGGGGGGCCCTTGGTTCCGCTGCTCAGCTGGCCGATTCCTTCCTTGCAGACCTGCTGGACAACCGCAACGAGTGGTGGGTGCCCGGCAAGATTGTTGAGGTGCGGCACCGCCTCGCGGGCTACTGGAAGGTGAGCGGGAGCAGTGAACAGAGTGTCTGTCTGGGTGTCGCTGCAAGTGATTCGAGGTGGATGTCACCTCGAGGGTTTCAAGGTTCATACCAGGCGAGGGTGGCTGTCGAGGTTCGCCGCCGCTTTGCTGCCTTCTGGACGGCGAGTTGGGATGCTGGGAAGCTCGGTTAGTTGGTGACCGCGTTTACGATGTTGGGTTGAAGGTGCGTCCCGCGACCTGCCGCTGCAGGGCATAGCGCATGCGCAGCTTCCAAGTATAATCCCACTTGTCCACTGCAATACATCAATACATAAATGAAGCTGTACATTCCACGTTCTGCCGCAGGCGGAGGGCGCGTCCCGCGACCTGCTGCTCCTGGACATTGCCCTGGACGGCTACTTCCGCCTGCTGGTGGAGCGCATGGACAAGGGGGCCATGCAGGGTGAGAGAGAGGGTGTCACGTGCAGGAGCGCGGGGGCCATGCAGGGCGAGAGGAGAGGGCGGCCACGTGAATGAACGCGGGGGGGCAGCAGGGTGAGGGGATGGGCACGTGCAGGAGCGCTGTCGAGTGCGGAACTCGCTTGAACGCCACGGCGGCACCGCTGCCTAGCAGGGTGTGTGCGCTACGCGCCAGCTTTGTGGCCCTCTCGCTGCACGTGCCAAGCCGGCTGCCTCTCCTCCCGCCAACAGGCAAAGACGTGGCCAACCTGGCGGTGCCAGAACAATGCGCCAGTTTTGCCTCGATCACACTCCCAGCCTCCCCTCCTACTTCCCCAACTCCAGGCGACGCCCTGGTCACCCTGGCGGTGCCAACAATGCCTTGTACCGCCTCTGATCACACTCTCAGCCTCCCCATTTACCTCCCCTTTATCTCCTCCTGTCCACCAGGCGACGACCTGGTCAACCTGGCGGTGCTGGTGCTAGACAATGCCTCGGTGGCCTCTGAGAGCCACGAGCTGCGCCAGTGCCTCGACCTGTGGCGCCGCGTGCAGGACGGCGGCGGCGTGGGTGAGCTGGTGGGGGCTGATTGCAGCAGCGGTCGGTTGATTCTAGCAGGACAGCCTGGCATGCGAGCGCCCATGAGGCAGGCTGCAGCACAGGCGGCGATCTCACATGGCTGTGGAGTGCTTGCCCGCACTCCATCGCACTTGCAGCGCATCCAACCATCCTGCAGAGGCGGGGCACCGCAACTGGGGGCTGCAGGCCCCTCCCTTCACGCCCTACTGCTGTCTGCTGATCCCATCTGCCCCACTCTGTCCTATCCCCACAGAGCGCTGGGGCCGCGATTGGGCGCTGCTGGCGCTGGCCGCCGCCGACAACACCGCTCTGTGCCTGGAGCACTACTGTGACGCGCTGGCGCAGTGAGTGCTGCTGTGGTGTGGAGCTGCGCTGTGTGTGGGTTTATTCGGTTGAAGACACACACACACCACCCTCTGGCTGGAGCTGCACTGCGATGTCTGGTTGCAGTGCGTGCTGTTGTTGGAGGGTTTCAGCGCCGCTTTGCCGGTTGTTCTTGCCTGTCATGCACGCTGCGATGCGTCCGGCCGCGTTGGAGTTGGCAGGTGTGCGGCTTCCCCTGGCAACCCCAACAGCATTGGCGCGCGCGCAGCTGCCTGTGCTCCCCTGCCAACTGGTGTGGTGTGGTTCAGACAGCCTGGCCTGGCGTGTGAGCAGCCCCCTGCCTCCCCCCCACCTCGCACCGCAGGCTGACGCAGCCGGCGGCGGAGGCGTTTGCGGCGCGCTGCTCCTCGGTTGACCGCGCTTACGTGGCCAACTTTGGGGAGGAGGTGGTCCGCTCCCAGCCCGTGTTCATGCTGAGGTGGGTGGGTGCATGTGGCAGGGTTCATGCCGAGGTGGGTGCATGTGGCAGGGTTGCTGGGAAGTGAGCGGCCATGCCAGCAGGTGGAGGGGCGGCGCCGTTGCTGGGCTGCCGTGCCTGCTTTGCACGCTCTGACATGCCCAGCCGTGATGCCAGCAGCGTGCGGCGCCGCTGACCGGTGCGTCATTGCGGCATCGTCTTGTGCCACTGCAGCGTGCTGCTTCGGTTCCTGGACCCCATGCTGCGAGGCGCGGCAGGCGTGGGCAGCTGGCAGGTGGGGCGCCGGCGTTGAGATGTGTGCGCAAAACATGCCGCAGCACGGCCAGCCCGCAGGCGCCAGCTGTGCAGTGCAACCCATGCTCCAGCTCTGCTCCCGGGCACCGCACATGCGCGCTTGGACCCGCCCGCACCTGCTCCCCGGGGACCGTTCCAGGACTCCCCCATGCCGCACCTCTAGTCCATCTCACAAGCATGCATGCGCAACCCCTCCCTGCTGCTCCGCTCCTCTCCTTCTCCCCAGGTGGTCAGCCAGGGGCGGGCGGCCGCCGAGGGCGAGCTGGTGGTCATGCCCAACCTGGACGGTGTGCAGGTGGGCTTATTAAGCCTGTTAAGCCTGTCGAACATCCCATGAGAAGCTGGGCTGCCCCTGCCACTTGTCCTGCGGTAGTAACGGGCGCCTGGGATCCAGCTGCCCCACCCATCTATCTGTCCTTCGCCCCGCAGGGCCAGCGGTTTGAGCGGGCGCAGGTGGTGGTGGCCGAAAAGCTGACCGGCAACGAGGACATTCCGGTGAGGGTGGCTGCCTTGGGGCTGTGTCTCACTGTGTCTCACTGCGAGTATGTTGATGAATACCAGCGGCTTGCAATTGGGGCCGGGTCTCACTGCGAGTATGTTGATGAGTACCAGGGGCTTGCAATTGGGACTGGGTCTCACTGGGAGTATGATGATGAAGTATGGAGAGCAGCGGTGTGATGCGCTGATGCGCTGCCGCAGCACCTGATCAGCCTCTGCCTCCCACTCTCGCTTCTGCCCGCCGCAGGAGGGCATTGTGGCCGTCCTGACGTCGTCCCCCACCGACGTGCTATCGCACATCGCCATCCGGGCACGCGCGCAGGGCGTGCTGCTGGCCACCTGCTTCGACGCAGCGGGTGAGCGGGGCTGGGATGGATGAGTAACCTGTGACTGGCTCGTTGTTCGACATCAGGGGGTGGTGCTGGCCACCTGCTTTGACGCAGCAGGTGGGTGGGGCTGGGATGATTTTTGATGTGCAACCTGTGACTGGCTACCTACATCAGGGGGTGCTGCTGGCCACCTGCTTTGACGAGTCGGGCTGGCAGCTTGGGGCAGTGCAGCACCTGTGTGGGCCGAGTGTGGCGTTCATGCTGTACATGTGGAAGGGATGCTGGACCCACGGTCCCCCTGTCCCGCCACCTCCCTGCCCTGCGGTCAGCTGTCTAAACCCTTGCGCACCAGAGCTCCCCTGCCCTCCTCCATGGCACAGAGCTGGAAGGCATTGAGCGCATGGCAGGCTCGCATGTGGCAGCCATGGTCACCCCCACAGGTGGCGTGACGGTTTCGGCAGCCGAGGCGCCCGCGGGTGGCGGCGGTGCAGCGGGCGGGCGGGGCGGCGCCGCCCCTCGCATGCAGCTGCAGCGTCCCAAGGCGGCCGGGCCCGGCAGCGGAGGCGCCTGGGTAAGCTGTTGTGCCCAGGGTTGAGCTGCGGTGGCGGCAGTAGCTGCTGGCCAGCACGGCGGGATGGAGCCGCAGGCAATGTTGTGGGCCGGCAACGCGTGAGCAGGTTGTGGAGCGAGACAGGGTAGCGGCAGCAGCTTGCATGTGAACACGCCTGGCTGTCCGCCCTTCCACCCTTCCCCATCTGACCACAGGTGCTGGGTGAGGACCAGTTTGGCCCCGGCCTGGTCGGAGGCAAGAGCGCCAACCTGGCGGCGCTGCGCACCAAGCTGCCACAGGGGTGCGCTTGGCTGGGTGCTTTGGACCCCCGGGGGTGCATTCCCTTGTGCCTGCCGGCCTCCCTTCCTTGTTCTACCGGGCTCTCAGTGGGCCAGGCCCCGCAATGCCAGCCCTCAGGCTCAAATATTGCTAATAATATTGCTCCGTCCCTCGCCCCACCTGCCTTCCCTCTCCCTGACCGTCCACGCCGCAGGGTCCAGGCCCCCGCCTCCATCGCCCTGCCCTTTGGCACCTTTGAGCGCGTGCTCAACGCCGACTGCAACCGCGGCGTGGCGGCGGTGGTGGCGGCCGAGGAGCGCTCGGCGGTGAGTGCAGCTCAGCTTAATTCCCTTCGTTCCTGCTGCTTGGTTGCAGTCCAACCCCGCCGCTGCTGCTGCTACACAAGTCAAACTTACCCTCACTAGGCCTCCTGCTAACTGCTCAGCCCTCCACCCTCCGCCCCTGTGCCCTGGCAGGCGAGTGCCGCCGCCGGCGCCGAGGTGCCGCACGCGCTGGCCGCGCTGCGCTCCACCATTGCCGGTGAGTTTTGCACGGCCAGGTTTGGGGGCACAGGCATCCTTTATTGCGCCGTGCAGCCCACTGCAATGGATGCCATTGAAACGCAACTCGCTGCAGCGGCACTGTCCATGCCCGGACTTTTAGGCTGGGAGCGACAAGTGGCAAACAAAGCTCTTCACTCCCTGCAGCCGACCTGGTCGCGCCCCCCGGCCTTGCGCAAGAGCTGGCGGGTGCTGCCGCCGCAGCCGGCCTCATCGCCTCTCCGGCTGACTGGGCAGAGGGCAGCGCTGGCTGGGCCGCGGCCTGGAAGGCCATCTGCCAGGCAAGTCTGTGCTTGGCTTGAAAGTGCGGGTGGCTGCAGCTGCGCAGCAGGCCGCGCTGGCTGGGTCGCGGCTTGGAAGGCCATCTGCCAGGCAGGCCTTTCCAGTCCATGCCGCTGCTGCGCTTCGCTTGTGGCGCCTGCCGGCACACGATTCAATGGCAAGAACGGCAGACGCTTGACCTTCAACAACTTTTGGACAACCTGGCCAGTTTGCGATGCAAGTACACCCGAGCATTGCTGAATCCACTCGCACAGCTGTTGCCCTCTGCAGGTGTGGGCCAGCAAGTGGAACGACAGGGCCTGGCTGAGCCGGCGCACCCAGGGCGTCCCCGATGCGGGTGCGTGCTGTGCTGTGCTGCCGCGCTGTGCTGTGCTGTGCATCACCGCGCTCACCAGTGCAGGCGTGCAAGCATCGCACTCGTCCGGCACGTCACGCTTGTTGCGCCCTTTGTTGCGCATCCTCCGGCTCGTGTTGTACCCCTGCCATTCTCCCTCTGCTGTGTCAACGGTGACACGGCTCGCCTTGATTGTCCTCCCAACCCACAGACCTGTACATGGCGGTGCTGCTGCAGCAGGTGGTGCCTGCGCAGTACGCGTTTGTGCTGCACACCGCCGACCCGCTCACGGGTGAGGCGGCCTGCTGCAGTGCTGCCTGTCACCCTTCCCAAGCAGCGCCGGCCACCGCCATGATGGCCACTGGCATGTGTCAGATCTTGGCTGGCATTGCCTGCCTGCCTGCCTGCCTGCCTGCCTGCCTGCCTGCCTGCACACTTTCCCGCCTGCTCGAGGGTGGTCACATGCAAGGATCGGTCGTCATGCATCCGTCCCGTTGCTGCGCAGGCGAGCGCGGCGAGCTGCACGGCGAGCTGGTGGTGGGCATGGGAGAGGCGCTGGTGAGGCGCCGCCCCGTGTGCTTGTTTGTGTGTGTGCCGTTTGTCAATCCTTCATGACGGGTCTGGCCGGGTAGGACAGGTGGCGAGGAGGTGCGGAGGTGCGCACTGCAGACCTGGCTGCAAGTGGCGATGAGCCGCCTGCTACAGGCGCAGCTAACCAGCACACCTGCCCACCCCGCCGCACCTGCAGGTCGGCAACTACCCGGGCCGCGCCCTCAGCTTTGCCGCTTCCCTGGCGGGCGGCGGTAATGGCGGCGGCTCCGAGCCCCGCCTGCTCAGCCTGCCTGGCAAGCGGGAGGGGCTGTTTGCAAGCGGCGGCGTGCCGCACCTCATTGCGCGCTCCGACTCCAACGGTGCGTGGGGGGCTGGCTGCGGTGTGGATTGCCGCCATTGGTCATGCGCTGCCGGAGGGCGCCTGCCGCATCGCACTGCGCACGCCAGCTCCAGATGGCCTGCAGAGCACCAACCTCTCCTGTAATAGTTAATTAAATAATCAATCAACAACTGATTCCTGCCTCCAATGCTTCCCTCAGGCGAGGACCTCGAGGCGTTTGCGGGCGCAGGCCTGTACGACAGCGTGCCCTTCCCAGGTGACAAGCTGCTCGTGCGGCTTGCCCCGCTGCTTTGCTTGCCGCGGCGACAATGTTTGGCTTCCATGTGCTGTCGGGGAGCCGCGTGCCGGGTGGCGTGTTCTGATTGCTGCCGGGTGGCGTGTTCCGCATCCCCGCATCAGACACCCACAAAAGCAAGACCCGCCCGAACAATGGCGACTGTTCCTGCCTCGTGCCCTCCTCCTTGCCTCGCAGCCCTGGAGCACCACGCGATTGCGTACGCCGGCGAGCCGCTGCTGTGGGACGCTGCGCAGCGCCAGCAGCTGCTGCGCGAGCTTGTGCAGATGGGGGCTGCCGTGGAGGCTGCATTTGGTGGCGTGCCCCAGGTGGGTGCTGCAGGCCGTTCCGTGTGCGGGTGGCGGGTGGCTGCAGCGCAAGGCAAGGAGATGTGCCAGCAGGCGCCCTCCCTGCTCCCTGCCGTCCATTCCCACCCAGCCGTTGATCCGCTGAGCTCGGCAGCAGCACGTGTAGCGCTGCACAGCGCGTGTTCCAGCCCAGGCGCTTCATGCCTCGGAGTTCGCAGCCCACCTTTGCTCCTCTGCCCTGACACATCCCCTTCCGCAGGACATTGAGGGTGTGCGCACCGCGGACGGCGGCTGGTATGTGGTACAGTCCCGGCCCCAGGTCCTGCACTCCCACTGAGGGCTGTGCGGCAATCAGGCTCGGATTGGTCCAGCCTGACGACCGCATCACCCCCGCTTACGCTGAGACTGCCCAAGACTTGCCTGCAAGGCCAGTGTGTTGCTGCTCTGTGCACTGCCTGTACATACCCACTGCCGACTGCACCACCTTTGCTCTGTTGATATTGGGGCCCTGTTCCCAAACGTGCGAGCCCAATCAGCCCAACGCATGTCCTCCTGTTCGATCCGAATTCCTTGCTGATCTACTAGTACAGCTGTACCGGCCCTTGTAAAGCTTGCCAAGCATGGTGGGCGAAAGCGAGCCTGTTGCAGGCAAGCGGGTGGCAGCAGGCATTGACGGCGAGGTGGCGGCGGCGGCAGTCTCGTCAGGTTGCACTGAGAGGCCCCCGGCGCGCTTGATTGCGAACCATCGTCTCGCCGAAGTAGTCTGGGTTGCCCTCCGAGTCATGAGGGAGCGGCATGAGCGTGGGCAAGAAGCGGCCGGCGCTTGGAGCCTGCCCTCGGGCATGCCAGTGCTGGAAATAGACAGCGAGGAGCGGCTAGATTGCGTCAGGTACATTTGAGCCAGCACAGCGGCGGTGGGCGTGGTTTGGCGGCGGCGGCGGCGGCGACGGCGGTCAGAGGGGTCTCCAGCCCAGGCTGAGTCGCAGCAACTGAGCCGCCGTCCGGCCGCGCTTGTCTTTGCAGTGAACACCTGGAGGCGGCGCTGGCATGCGGTCTGGATGCCGAGTGGCCTCCGGAAGAGACAACCGGGGAGCAGCGAGGCGGCGGCCCGCCGCACGCAACGTGAGCCCAGGTTGCGAGAGCGTGCTGAATTGCAGACCTGGGTTGGGCTTACCTGCTGCCCATGATATCCCCTCTACCCTTGATCGCTGCAGGCTGGTGCAGCTGGCGCTGTGGCTGCCCCCAGACGGCCCTGCCCTGCCAACTGAGCTGTACAGCAGCAGCAGCAGTGGCAATGGCAGCAGCAGCAGCAGCAGCAACAGCGGTGCCCCGTCAAGCAGTGGCGACAGTGCCAACCCACCCAGCAGAGGCCGTGCCACGTGCCTCGTGCTCCTGCTCGACATGCTGGCGCTGCCAGACGCAGCCGCCAAGCGCGCCCTGCAGCAGCTGTTCCGGTGAGATGAGCCATCGTCCGGCTGGGCTCATTGCCACGGCTGCATTGGCTTGGTCGGAGGCCACTCTGCTGCGAGGCTGCCTGGTACGTACAGCCGTGCTCATTCCATGCACAACATTTACGCCTCGTTCTACCTCGCTCACTCTCACTGCGCAGCAACAAGCGCTGCTTGAAGCTGGGTTTTGGGTTGGTGCACGACTTGCGGGCCATTGCTGGGGCGCTGGGCGGCGAAGGCGGCAGCTGCATCGCAGGTGGGCAAGCCGTGGGGGTGCTCAGCTGCACGTGCCTGGTGCTGTTTGCTGCCTGCACATGCACGAGAGGGCAATGAGCATTCGCCTGCCGCCTACATGCCTGGGCCTGTCACGCAGTGGTGGAACCGGCTTGCGATTTAGGGTCAGTGCACCGCTTCCTGCGCCACCGGCATGTGCACGGCGTGCACAAGGTGCGTAGGATGGGTTGACTGGGACTTGAAAGACATGGCGTGGCGTGGCGTGGCGTGGCGTGGCGTGGCGTGGTGCCTGGCATGTCTGGCAGCACAATGCGCGACACTGGGCATGGTTTGGCAGACATTACTTTCACGGCTGGTATGGCTGGCCGTTATCACGCTGGGCAAACATGGCCCTGGCGCATGGCAACGCATGGCATAGCACTGACGCTGCTGTCCACCCGCAACATGAGCCCTGCCTGCCCGTCAATTGCACTCCATCCCGTAGGCATTTGACCTCGGTTTGAGCGGCCTTGTGGAAGCGCAGCTGGGCCAGCCGCTTGACAAGGCTCTGCAGTGCTCCGCCTGGGGCAAGGTGCGAGGTGTACAGGCATGGCTGCTGTGGGCGCAAAAGTGGTTGGGATGGGAGGAAAGACCACCATGCCGTTGCGATGCCCGCATGCGATGCCATTGCCCTGCCCATGCCCTGCCATCCCACCGCTATGCTGTGATCATGCAATTTCATGCTGCTCCATGCCCTGCCCCCTTCGCCCCCATTGCAGCGGCCGCTGAGCGCTGCCCAGGTTCAATATGCGGCGGCCGATGCCGCCTGCCTGCTGGCGCTGTTGGGTTCCTTCATTGCGGCAGTGGGCCAGCCAGAGGAGTGGCCCATGTCTGAGCCAGCTGGGGAGGCAGCAGGGGCGCAGCCGGCGGCGGGCGCTGCAGCAGGAATGGCGGGGTCCAGGGATATAGCAGCTGCGCCAGACGAGGCTGAGGAGAGTGCAGCAGAGGGCGAGGATGGAGATGCGGAGGGCGCACGTGGCGGCAGCACCAGCATTGTCGGCAATGCCAGTGAGCAGAGAAAAGCCGCAGGCTTCCCGCAGCCGCAGCAGGAGCAGCAAGAGGAGAAGCAGCAGCAGCAGCTAAGCGCGGGGCCCGCCACAGCAGTACCACCCGCAGGAGGCGCAGCATCCCCGGCAGATCTGCTGAACGGCTGCACCCTGCAGCAGCTGGAAGCAGCCGCCTCTGCCTGGGGCGTCCGGCTCGAGATCAGCGGCCCTCGAGCGGTAAAGCGCGGTGGGCGGCGGGGCCAGCGGCAGCGGCGGGAGGCGCGCCGGGGCAGCGGGCGGCTGGAGCCCGAAGCTTCGTGCGCCTTTCCGCTGCACGTGCCTTTCTGGGATTCCCAGCGCCAGGTGCGGCTTGCAGGCGGGCTTTGGGTGATTAGATGGATGTTGTTGTTGGAGTTAAGTCCAGGCCTGCTGCAGCGTGTCTCTCCTGCACTGCTGGCATGTTGTGCAGCGGCTCCCTGCTGCCAATGCCTGTGTTCGCCATCCCCACAACTGCAAGTGTCTGCAGGCCACCGGCCCGCCGCGATTCCTGTGTGATGTAATGGCAGAGGGCCTGGCCCGCCAGCTGCGCCTCTGTGGCTTTGACACGGGTGGGGGCACTGGCTCGGCTGGGCGCCATTCTTTCGTGCGGCGCGCATGTGCTGCTCAGCAGCCCAGCAGCCACGGCACAGCGTCCAGCATTTGAGGGGAACTGGACTCATGAATGGTCGGTGACTGGCGTGAAACGGGACAGAGGGATCAGCGGGATGGGGCCACCCACTGCGCTAACACGCCTGCACCTGCCCTGCACGCTGCAGAGTCGCTTCAGGCCACCATGGAGAAGGCACCTCGCCACGCCATCTACAGGTGTGCTTGCCTGCACGCTCGCCTTCACGCTTGCCTTGCCGCCCGGCTTGCTTGCTTGCGCTTGCATGCGTGCCTAATCGCGTGCCAGCTCCTGGCTTCCTTGTTCCCTCGAACCCAGCGCGTACTACTCCACCTGTGTATGCCATGTTGCCATTGCCCGACACCTGAGCCACCGCTACTATTTCCCCCTTTCCGCAGGGCCATGGTTGAGCGGGCTGAGGCGGAGCAGCGGGTGGTGCTGACTCGGGACCGCACCTTTGTGGCCGCCAACTACAGCGACCAGGCGCGGATGGACCCTGCTGCGCCAGTGTGCTCTGCCAGCGGCAGGCAGCGCACGCCCTTGTGCAAGCCAGTGACCGCTCGCTTCTGTGTGCTGGACCGAAGCAGCAACAGCTGCGCTGCACTGTGCATGGCCGCTGGTGTGGCCGCTGCTGCAGGCGTACCTAGAGCGGCGCGACACCAAGCAGGGGCACTCCTGGGCTTCACCGCTTGTCATCCACCCTGTGTGTAGCTGGTATGCGGGTATACCTGTCAACCCCTCCACCCCTTCACCCATGTCATGCACCCATCCCAACCCCCAACCCCCCTCACCCACCCACACATCCACACACACCCGCCCCCGTATCGATGCAGGCGTACCTGGTGCAGCGCGACACAAAGCGGGAGCAGCTCGAAGAAGTCATTCAGGCCTTCAGGCTGGAAGTGGTGGAGGACGAAGTGCTGACACGGTGAGTGCGGGGGCACAACGCGCCGGCACACGCGGCATCCTGCCTCGAGCTGTGCTGGCGCCATGCCGGCGCCATGCCCTGGTTGGTTGTACGGAGGTGTGGCGCCACACTGTGTGTGCTGGCCCATGCACTGCAACGCTCTGACCGTCAAGCCCGCCGGCCCCCCTGTGCAGCTGCGCCCGCTGCAACGGCGAGTTCATCCCTGAGCCGCTGCCGGCGGGGCTGCTGCCGGAGTCGCATGGAGTGCCGCCGGGCATCCTGGCCAGCGTGGACGAGTTCTGGGTGTGCGCTCGCTGCAGGTGAGCTGAGCGCCCTCAACAGTCCTGCCCACGAGCCCTTGTGAAGGCGCAGTGTGCGGCGCTGGCGGCCTGTGGCAGCTGGATGCGAGCCGCTGGGATCCCTCCCTCTGCATCTGTGTGACCCGCTCCGGCGCGCTGCACCCTCTGCTGCCGCAGCGGAGTGTACTGGCAAGGCAGCCAGTACGGGCGGGCGAAGAAGGAGATGCAAGAGCTGATCACCAAGCTCAACTCGCTGTGAGCCCCCAGCCAGGGATGGCAGGAGCAGGCAGGAGCAGGCAGCAGCGGGGGCCCGCCTTGAGGCGCGCCATACAAAGCGTCCAAGGGGTCGCCCCACACTGCTGGTAGCAGGCCTTGACCCAGCACATGCTGTAATCCTCTAGAACTGTGTGTGAACCCCTGTCAGCTCAGCCCCTCTCGGGGCGTTGTGAGGTGCCCGGTACGCCGCTCCTCGCGGCAGCGCTGTGGCGGCATGCTGTGGCGGCGGCCGCTGCACTTGGCGGCCGCACGCCTTCCCGGCGCGCACTCGACATCTGCCTGACGCTTATAACTCGTCGCCGCGCCACTCTGCTACTTGCACAGGACAACAACAGCCCTGCCTCCAGAGACAGGCCGCTCGAGGACGTATGGTCGGCCCGGCGCCTCACGATCAGCACCTAGTTTACTGCACATTTAGTAATAACGGCCAGACCTACAGGTGTGGCCCGCTTGCAAGCTTCCGTGTCCAGCCAGCAGGCAGCGCCGCTCCACGCCGCAGCCCCTGCCATGCAGTCCTGTGGCAGGCGCGCCACCTCAGCTGCACGGAGCTGGCAGGGCGCGCCTGCCCACTCACACCGCCGCCGGCGCCGGCAGCTTCGCGCCAACCCCCCCGTCCCCGCTCCCTGCCCGCAGGCTGCCCGGCCCGCTGGCGCTCGTGCAGACTGAAGGCACCGGGGGCGAGCGCATCACCCACATCAATGCGTTGAGCGTGGACGAGATTGAGGCCTGCCTGGCGGTGCCAGCCGAGGAGTCGGCGGCAGCTGCCGCTCGCCACCTGCTCACAACCATCAGCCGCGGCGGCGTGACCGTGCGCGCGCTGACAGTGGTGGCCGTGCACGCAGGCCTGCTGGGCGGCCCGGCCAAGGCCGGCGGTGCTGCAACGGGCTTCTCTGCACAACCCACCGCAGGTCTGCAGCAGCCTTCTGACTGGGGCTGCAACAAGCTTCTCTGCACAACCCGCCGCAGCGCACCTGTGCCGCCGCGCGACACCTTGACAAAATCACGCAGCAGCGTGTGCACAATGGCCTTGGTGGGGTGCGTCATCAGCACGCGGCCGCGGAAGGGGGTGTGCCCCGTCACGTACGGCACCGCGGCGCAGTGGTCCAGGTGGAAATGCGTGACCAGCATGACGTCCACCTCGGCCAGGTCCACCTGCGAGGGGCGGGGAGGAGAGGGGCGGCTGTCGGGCGCAGGCAGAGAGCGCGTGGCATGCCATGGAAGCCGGCAGCGGGCGCCAGCGTCGTAGCAGCACTAGATGCGGTAGCCAGCGCATGTCTGTTGACAGACGCCGCCGCTGTCCACGCTGCNAGTACGGCCTGCTGCCGCAGCCGGCGGCTGCACGGGCCGCCGCCGCCCCCGCCGATGCCTGCACCGGCCAGCCGGAGGGCGAGGCTGCCGTGCCTGCCGGCCACTGTGAGGAGGCCACCACCCCGGTTTGAATGAGATACGAGTTGCCTTGAAGAACAGAGAAGCACTGCACCGCCACAAAACTGCACCCAGGTTTTCCGCCGCGGCGGGGCGCCCTGCCGCCGGCGCCCCGCCGTCTTCATTCCGCACAATATTCCGCACATATTTGCAATACATTCGTTCCACCACAAACGCCGTCCACCCCATGGTGGGGCGCGCCGCACCTGAGGCAAAAGCTTCGTGGCGCGCCCCCTGCCTGTTTGGCCGCCCTAATTCACTGCCCGATCCGTCTTTGACAACATGCGCTCCCGACAACACCGCAGCACCGAATCCTACCTGAGTACCCTCCCAATCACACCGCAACACCGAACCCTACCCCAGTACCCTCCAGCAACACACCGCATTTCATCACCCAGCATCCTGCCTCGATTTGATAGCATTTTGAGCCACCTCATTCCCCGGTCGGTCTGTGTATCACCACCCACGCCGGCCCTGAAAGCACCGTGCTTGCTTGCCCGCCCGCCTGCCTCTGTATGCCGCGCCCGGCTTTGGTCGATCTGGCCAGCTGGCTCCCGGCCCTTGCCATGTAAAATAATAGCACGCTCGCGCAGGCAAAGTTACACGGTCGATTGGAGGCGTCAGTCGAGTCACGAGAGTGCGGCAGGCGGGGTCAGCCGCAACGTCACACGTCAAATAAGCAATAGAGCACTCAGCAATAGAGGGAAGCACCTGGGAAGGGCAGCAGCAAAGCCAGGGAGCTAGCACAGAAGGTGGCAGCGGACACAGACACCGCTGCAAGTGCGCCGGTGCAATCAGTCTAATCGGGCAGGCGCCACTTGATGCCGCGGTTGTCTAATATGTCCTCAATGTGCTGTGGCAGATCGCCTTGCACGCTCAGCGCGTAGCAGCCGGGCACAAACTTCCTGCAAGGACATAGATGGGCAGCTCGGTGAGGCGAGTGGTGCGGGGAGCGGGAGGGGCATCGGCAGAGGCTGGCTGGCGCCGCCCCCTGAACAGCCGGCAGCCTATGGCAGATATGTGCTGCTTCCGCCCGCTTCCGGCGTGGCTGCAGCAAGCTAAACCCGCCCCAAGGTTGGCTGCGAAGCAACCACGTGGGTGCCTCCAAGTAAAGACGCAGCGACTGCTTTGCTGGCTCCTTGCCCCGCCCGCACCTGAGGTGGAGCCACTTGGCGCACCAGCTCGTCTTAGGGTCCACTACGCTCACCATCCCCTGCGGCAGAGGAGAACGGAGCTGCAAGCTTCAGGCCAGAGCTGCCCGACGGCCGACAGCTAGCCGAAGCGTGCGACAGCAGCAGCAGCTGCAGGCACTCCAACAGCCTGTCCCTTGAGCAGCCACCCACCTTGAACTCGGAGGTGGTGCAGTCGAACACGCGCTCCCGGTCGCCCTCCATGTCCAGGTAGGGGCAGTTCTCGCAGCCCTGGCAGGTAGGAGTGGCTGCCCTGCTTGAGGGGCGGCGACGGCAGGCGGCAGCGGCGGCGGCAGGCGGCGGCGGCAAGCTGCGTGCACGGCAGCCCGCCGCAAGCCTCAGCAAAGCGATCTGACCGCTGCCAGCACCGAGTGGCAAGCTCACCTGCTCATAAAACTGCTCGAAGCTCTTGACCAGGCGGCAAGGGACGCAGCAGCGCAGGCTCTTGCCCAGGTCGGTGGGCGGCTGTGCCACCGCAGCATCGCCGGGCTCGTCCGCCATCGCCGCGGCGCGGGCGGGCTGCACACGGGGGCTCCGCGACCGCGACCGCTGTCTTGGGGCTGCAGGCGGGCAGCACAAGGGCTTGTAGGTGTTCAGGCAACACCGATGACCCCACTGAGTTGCTTGGGAGGGCAAGACCTGCGCCTGGGAAGACGGCAGCGGCGGCAGCGGCAGCGGCGGCAGCGGCCGGCCGCTGCACCTACATCTGGCATGCCAACTTGCCGCAGTCTGCAACAGCGCAAGGAGACCGTTATGTAAATGGTTTCTGACAGGGTCAGCATGCGCATAATCCCTGCTGGAGAAGGGGCGGAGCGCTTTGGTGCGGGTTGCCGAACCCACCTGGAGTAAAACGAGGATGGCCGGGCTGCTGATCGTTTGTGCGTGCTCCAACATCTGACCTCATGCACACACTTGCACGCAGCTAATCAGCTCGGCTGCCCCTGCTGCATTGTGTGGGGACGTCTGTCGTGGCTGAGACCTCAGGCGGCGGCAGCGGCAGCGGCGGCAGCGGCGGCGACGTGCATGGGCCGCCGCTGCTATGCATGGCATTGCGCAGCCAACTTCGCATTCGTTCATTGCATCCAGTCCGCTCCTGCACTCGCCCACGCGCACTAGCTGTGGGCCGGCGCCTTATGCTCGCGCGCCTGAGCGGCACCTCCTGCCGAGTGCTGCGCCGCTCGGGACTCACTGCGGTAGCCGCAGCAGGCTGCCGGCCCCGCCTGGCTGCTCCACGGCGACAGCACTCCGCCACCACTGCCGCCGCCGCCGCTGCCGCCAACCACACCCAGCAGCAGCAGGTAGCAGCCCCACCCCCAGCAAGCATGGCGGTGGACAGCCCTCGTGCAGCAGAGCAGGACCAGCGGCAGCGCAAGCAGCGCAAGCAGCCGGATGGCAGCGTCCGGCGGCCGGCACTGTGGTGGAAGGAGCGGCCGTCCTACCGCTGCCCCGCCTGCGGGCAGCAGTGCTTCAAGGTGCCCAATTTCGAGGCACACATCCTGCGCTGCTGCCCAGACGTGGCGCCGGCAGAGGAGTGGCACGCCATGCTGCGGGAAGCCGCGGCGCAGCAGGCAGAGGCGCAGCAGGCGCAGCAGCAGCAGGTGCCGGTGGAGCAGCAAGAGCAGCATGACGGAGCACCGCAAGCAGACGGCCAGCCGCCGGCTTGCGACCAGGAGCAGGCAGGAGCCAGTGGGGAGGCAGCAGCATGTGCGCCGCCACAGTGGAAGATGCACCCAGCAGATGCAGCCATCCGTGCCTGGCTGGAGCAGGCGGAGCAGCGGGAGGCGCAGCAGCGGCGGCGTGCGGTGAGCGCACATGCTGTGCCTGCTACGCCTGCTGCCTACGCCTGCTGCCTGCGGCTGGATGGCAATGTTGGGTACTGCCTGTGCGGCCGCGCCTGCTCCCTGACCTGCCATCGTTGCACTCCTCGCCGTCTGCGATCCTGCTCGGGGCAGCGGCCGCTGGCCGCCTTGCGCCACCGGCCCAACTTGCTGTCGCTTGCTGCTGCGTTTGCAACGGCCTGCAGATAGAGGTGGCGTTCCATCAGCGGGACGAGGCAGGGGAGCCGCTGCGGCAAGGGCCGCCCGAGGTGGCCGCCGCTCTGGGCCTCACGCTGCGTCGTGCCGAAGAGCTGCTGCGGGTGAGGCCCTGCTGTTGTGGTGCCAGCATGGATCCGCCTTCGGTGCCTCTGGCTGGTGTCATCAAGCACAAGTGCGCAGTTGGGTTGCTGCGCGGGAAACAGGTTGCTGCTTGGCGTGCATGGGGGCCCGGCCCTCGCCCGCCCCTCCACCTGCCAAGTGGGCCGCGTGCTTCTGCTCCCACCCACACCAACAACAACTTCCACCACCAACAACAACTTGCACCTTGCAGGTGGCCATGAAGTCCACGCCTCTGGCTGCTGACTACCACCCAGTGGAGGTGCTGTGGGAGGACGACGACCTCATCGCAGGTGGGGGACATCTGCGGTTTTTTGGTGATGGATCTGCCTTTTATTTGTGAAAAAGGCAGTCTCCCTGCTCCGCCGCAGTGGAGGGTGCACCCTGGGTGATGCGCCTTTCTGCCTTTTTGTGTGATGTTGTGAAGTTCTTCCTGCCGCTTTTTTGTGTGCCAGCCCTGCCATATGCCTGCGGTTGCTGTGGCAGGCCGGGGCGCTGCTGGCCTGCTCACACTCCCCCAACCCTGACCTGCGCCGCGGGTGGCTACCGCTCCGCAGTCAACAAGCCGGCGGGCGTGATCACGGCTCCCAAGCACCGCTACACGGGAGGCAGCCTGGTGAACCGCATCATTGGTGAGAGCGGTGCGGTGTGTGGGATCTGGCGCCATACGTTTGCGTGCGCACCCAGCTTTGGCTGTGACGCGAGGTGACCTGGCCTGGCCTCACTGCCGCCCCTGCCCCCCTACATCTGCATCCGTTTGCCCAGGCACGCTGGGCTTTGAGCCGCTCACGCTGCACCGCCTGGACATGAACACCACGGGCGTGGTGCTGTTTGCCAAGAAGCGCGACATTGTGGACGGCGTGCACGCGCAGTTCAGGTAGGCATGCACATTGCTGCTGCGGCTGGCTAGCTGGCCGGCTGGCTGGCGTTTAACAAGTTGCACAACAGTGGATCCTGGGGCTGTGTTGAAAGACAGGAGCCATGTTGATGGCGTGCACGTGCAGCTCGCGTGCACAGGGCTTCCTCCTGGCAAAGTCCGTGTGCGTGGAACGAGGTGCAGGGCGTGAGGTGCCCGGTCTGCCGCCCCGCCGTGTTTTGTTTGTGCACAGTTATTTACATATCCCTTGCTGCCAACTGCGCAGGAAGAAGACTGTGCGCAAGGAGTACCGGGCGCTGGCGGTGGGGGTGCCGCCGCAGCGCGACTTCACGGTGGATGCGCCCATCGACCGCGACGAGGAGGAGCAGTGAGTTTCACAGCTGGGGTGTGGATGCAAGAAGCTTTGCATGGGGGCTGCAGGGGCTGTGGATGGAATGTTTACATGGGGGCTGCAGTGACTGAACATTGCGGCTCCCATCGACCGCAATGGGGAGGAGCAGCGGGATCACTTGACTCGAGCTCCCGGCAGGGCTGCCCACACGCCGGTTTGCTCATTCCTGCAGCCCTGCGGTGCCCCAGCTGGCCACTGCGGTTGGCAAGTGCCTGCTTCCCTGGGCCCTCACCCACCTGACGCTGCTGTCTGCCATCCCTCCCCCTCCCATCAGAGTGGCCCGCAAGGTTGTGGAGGGAGGCAAGCCTGCCCTCACCGAGTTCACAGTCCTGGCCTCCCAGCCGGACGCCCCTCTGGCGGCCCAGGGCAGCGCGGCGCCCTTTTCGGACGAAGCACTGGCGGCAGCGGTGGCAGGCGGCGGGCTCAGCCTCATGGCCTGCCGCCCGCTGACGGGGCGCACGCACCAGGTGCGGGCTAGTGAGCGGCATGAGGGGTGGGTTGGGGAGTGTGCTGGAGCCGAGGAGCTGTATGGGCTCCAAAGGGCAGCCTGCACTGCTTCGATGCCGCTGCCGCTATCACTGCTTCTGCCGCTGCCTTGTCTATGCATGTCAACCATCCATCCCTCAATCTGTCATAAACCGTGCATTTCCCCTGCAGATCCGGCTGCACCTTGCGCATGCGGGGCATGCCATCCTGGGGGATGACCTGTACGGGGTGACAGGTGGGCGGCCCCCCCAACAGCGGGTTGCAGAGTGCTGGCTGGCGGGCAGCACCAGGTGGGGCCTGCAAGAAGCAGTGCCTTGTGCACCAGAGCCACGCCTGCGGCGCGGTTGACACGCAGCTGCACCAACCAACCTCCCGCCCACCCGCCCCCATGCGCAGGCCCCTGGATCGGGCGGCACGCGCTGCACGCAGCAGCCCTGCATATCACCCATCCCCGCACGGGGGAGCCTCTCACCGTGCGGGCGCCGCTGCCACCCGACTTCCTGGCAGCGATGCAGCAGCTCGGGCTGCCGCTGCCTGATGAGCACTAGCGTTGGGCAGGGGGCGCGCTCGCAACTAATACTGGCGCTTTGCACGCCCAGCAGAGCAGTAATTGTGTGCGCAGCCACAGTATCTATGGATTTTTTCTATACCTTCATTCTTTTGCGACATGTTAAGTACGCATGCCACATGACGTGAATGAATGTTAGAGCCTGCCGGTTCAATGGCACTGCCGGGCGGCAAGTGCGGCATTGAATAAGCAGAGCCACAGGTCAAGGTTCATGCCGTGTCTGAATTCACGGCATGTTGCGCCGCCAGCCGCTGTCGTCCTGAGCGCTGCCGCTGCCGCGGCGGCTGTTCCCCTTGAGCCTGCCCCTCCCGCATCTGCTGAGTTGATGCAGACCGAGCCAACCCGCAGCAATCCAGCTGTGACAGCTGTGCCTCCAGCAGCACAATGCTCTTGATCACAGTGCAAGTGTGCAATGGAACAGTGCACTGATGAACAAAGCGGGAAGCAGCCAAGCAAGCAAAAATTCGCAAGCACTAGCTGGGCATGCAACAAGCACAGGGCGTCAGCTGCCGGTTTGCGAAGCTGCCCCCGCTTCCGCCCACAAGCGCCGGCACTCGGCCCTGTGCGCCCGCCAGTGTGCGCGGCTGCACGCCTCGCTGCAGTAGCGCACGGCGCCGCAGCCGCCACACTTGCGCAGTCCCTGCGTGGCGCTGCAGCCCTCGGCCGCGCAGACAGGAGTGGGCACATGGCCGGCTGCCTGCAGGACCTCGGGCGGCACGTCCCTGCATAGTAAGATGTCGCCGGGAGCAAAGCGGGTGGCAGGCTGAAGGCCAGTCAGCATGGGGTACTGCATACAGAGCCATTGAATGAGCTGCATGCTCGGCTGCAGCACTGATGCGTCGCATGCAGCCCGCAGCTCGCATTTGCTAGGCCTGCTGGACTTCTGCCTTAAACCTACCTGTAGCTGGACGCCTGGAGCGGGAAGCACATGGGAGCCATCCCAGGCAGCACTGGGGGCAGGCCAGCCACTTCTCGGGGCAAGCTCTGGCCTGTGACGTACATCTCAACCATGGCCTGCTCATAATAACTGCCAGGTGGCACGCCCAGAGCGCGCACAGCGGCGGCCGCCGCCTGCCGGTTGCCAGTCACAATGCACCGCAGTGCAGTAGCTGCAGATGCTGATGCCGCCGTCAAACCTTCGGTGTGGCGTTCTGAAGCGGCCAGTGCAGCAATGCCCCCCGCTGATAACACGGCTTGCCGCGCGCCCGCATGGTAACGAGTCAAATCGGCCAGCAGCGAGGCTGCATGCGCCGAAACGTTGGCATGTGAGCTGCCCACACAGCGCACCGCGGCAGGGACAGTTGAGACAAGCGCCGCTGCATAATCGTCCAGAGCCAAGTGGCGCAGAGCATTCAGGGCTTGCTCAACGGCGCCTGGCGTGGCTGCTGCATCCATCAGCAGCGTGTTCAGGATGCCGATGCTGCCTGGTTGCGACATGATTGCCCGCCGGGGCGCAGCGCGAGTGCCGGCCAGCTGGTTCAGTGCTGTGACTGCCTGCTCGCATGCATCCTCACTGCTGCGGCTGCTGCTCAGGAACCGCAGCAGGGCCGCCACGGCACCGGCACGAGCACAGGCCTGCTGCACGCTCTTTCTATCTGAGTCGGACAGGTTGCGCATCACTCCGACAGCATAGCCTCGCACATCCTTGTTTGGTGAGGACAGCAACTGAACCACAGCAGGCACAGCGCCTGCCTCTGTGACGGCGACCTTGCTAGGAGGGCTGTCGGAGCACTAATTAATCACCGCAGCTGCAAGGCAGGAGGTGGGCTTGATCGTGCACAGTTGGAGGCAAGCAATCGGTGAGCTGCAAGGCAACGGGCGCCAGCTGCATGCCGCCATGCAATGGACATCAAGCAGCACCGCTGTCACCTGCAGCGGATCCTTGCACAAATCGGTCGCCGGACTGCAGGCATTCGCGCAGGGCAGCGGGGGCGCCGTGAGCAACGAACGTGGCCTTGAGTGCCTCATCATCATTGCCGCCCAACACACCAGAGAGCACCAGGGCACTTAGCGCAAGTATCCTCATGCGCCGGCTGGTGCTGCCGCCGCAGCTGCTTTCCCTGTCATTGCTAGCCCCTTTCAGCAGGGAAACCAGGTTTGATGCTGATGCTGCAGCTGCCAAGGCAGTCTGGTTGGGTGGGCATCCAGATGACCTGCATGCAGAAGCAGTGCAATCAAGGTCGGTGTGGGGTTGCGTTGTGCTGCTCGCTTCCGAAGCGCTGCATGCATTAAACATGGCAGCCCAGCGGGCACCTCGCAGACTCACAGGTTGACCAAAGCAGCCAGTGCTGCCTCCACAACAGGTTCGTTGTCGGGGGCGTGCAGCAGCGACAGCAGGGGCAGCAGGGCAGCAGCGCCCAGCTGCTGCTTTGCGTCAGGCAGCTTAGAGGCCATGCTGGAAAGAATGCCAGCCGCAAGTTGTGACACGTCTGGAGCGCCAGGAAGCAGTGGCAGCAGGGCATCCACGCCTCCGGCCTGCAACAGCTGCCGCAGGCGTGCCGGCTCGTTCATGCACAGGCTGGCCAGCGCGCGAGCTGCCTGGCCTCCCACAGACGCCGAACCAGCCACGCTGCTGCGCTTCAGCAGCTGGAGCAGCGCTGGAATGGCGCCGGCAGCGACCGCCGCCTCAGCGGCGGCGTCGTTGCCGCATACGAGCGCCGCTAGCTTCTCTAGAGAAGCTGCAGATCTGCAGCCTCAGCCTGGCTGCTGCTGCTGCGCAGGCGCTGGATCAGCGCCCTGCAGTAGGCCGGGCTGGCCGCCATGACTGCACGACAAGCGAGGCTCGCCTTTTGGGTGAGGGGGGCTCCGGGGCCCTTTGTGGCCTGCTGGCTGGCAGGCTGGGCACTGCCGAGTGCTCACTGGACACTGGACCAGCGAGGAGTGGAGGCGGGGCTGGGTGCCATGCTGAGCGGCCGGCTCTCCAAGCATTTTGCAGTCAACACGTCAGTTCGGCTCAAGCCAAGCCATGGACCAAAGCGCAAGGTGGTTCATACCGAGGGCATGGACCAAAGCGCTAGTTGGTTCATGCCGAATCATGGACCAAAGCCCAAGTTGGTTCATGCCGGGCCATGGATGGAGGGGTAACATTGTCTAATGCTTTTACATGGCCGGCCAGCTGACACAAAATGCTTGTTGTGGGGGGTTGATGCTTAGAGCTGGCCGCCAAGAGCTCCCACTCTCCCTCCATTGCCTCTTTAGCTCGCTCGATTGACATGAGGTGTAACATGAGCAAGTCAAGCCTGGCATGCAGAACAAGAACAGCAGGCAGAGTGGATAGCAACAGAAAACAGCCAGATGGAAGGGGTGTGCAAGACATGCCAGACAGCTGGAAAACGCCCAGCAGCTGGCCGCAACGCAGCGGCAAGGCCGGCAAGCGCGGTGTGTGCAACTGCTCGCGTCCGCCACCGCAGGTGCATGCCGGGGGCGTGCGGGCGCCTACGGGCTGTTGAAGACGGCTCACAGGCGCACGCTCTTGGACACGCGTGCCTTAATACCGGTGGCCTCTCCGCCGTAGGCTGCGCCGCCGCCCTGCCGCACCTCCTGCACCTGGCCCTTGCGCCGCACGGTGGCCGCGGCGTACTTCATCCTGCGGTTGGGGTGGGAGGGGGAGGGTGGGAAGGGTCGGGCCGGAGCATGTGCATGGGCAGCTGAGGGCAGGCGTGGTGCGAGCGGTGTGCCTCGGTCGCAGCACATGGCAGCCAGCACTCCAGGCGTCTCTGTTTGCTTGCCGATGGGTCAAACAGGCGTGGGCGGTCGCAGGCAGGCGCCATCACCCGTACTGCTGTGCAGCTCCCGGAGCCACACTCCAGCCCTTGGTGGCACAAGGCACGCAAACTGGAAGCTCAACACAACAACAGGGCAGGTATTGCACTGTGCAACCCCGGTACCCACCTGTGCTTCTTGCGCGGGTTCTTGATGTCCTTCCGCCGGTGCGGCGTCAGGCCCCGGTTCTTCTCGATATCTGCGGGTGAGGAGGTGGGAGAGGGAGGGGGTTGTGAACGGGAGTGGCCGCAGGGAAGGAGGGGGCGGGGGGTGGGACGTGTGCGGTCAGGCCCTGGCCCCCTCAATGCCCGCAGATGGGAGCCTGGTGCAGTGTGTATAGGTGCGGATATCCAAACCGGCGCTGCTTCCCAACCGAGCAGCTGCAGGCGCCCGACTGCATACCACTGCGCCATCGAACCAAGTGCAGCCGCAGCCCCAATTGGAAAACAAGTTGAAAAACGGAAGCGCACCGCGCGTGATGCCGCGCGCGCCCGCCGCCGTCGGGTCCTCCGCCGGTGGCAGCGTCGTGGGGAAGGTGTAGGCCTCCTTGCGCTTGGACTTCTTGGCGGCTGCACAGAGAGGAGCAGGGGGCGCTGGCGACGTGAGGACAGGTGGAGCAGGCTGGAGAGAGTGGGGGAAGGGGTGCGCTCTAGCCACCCTACACCTGCTCAACCGCCGCCTCGGGTGGACCCCGTCCCGTCGCGCGTCCCTGCCACATCAGCTCAAACTCTGCTTGCCGCCCAGCCACACAGCTGCGCCCAAGCCCTGTTGCGCTGCTCACCAGCCGCCGCCTTGGCCTCCTGGTAAAACTCGTCCTCCTCGCGCTCCCGCCGCTTGCCGCCCCGCCCACCCAGCTCCTCGGGTCCCTCGTCCTCATCCAGCGCCGCCTGTGGATACGCATCAGAGAGCAGGTAAACTAGAAGCGTGCAAAACAGCGTGCGTACGAAACAGCGTGGCGTAAGAAAGAGCGTGGATGGGTGCAAAGTGCCCAGTTCCCGGGCCCTCAGCCTCGTCCAGCGCCGCATGCAACCGACGGCGCAGGTTGCAGGCAGGCATGTTTGCTTGGTTGGGTGCAGTAGCGTTCCATCACACAGGAAGCAAAGCACGCCTGATGCACTGCCAGCTAGGCTGTGGGTAGTGCCACACGCTGCGCACCTGCTGGCGTGCACGGACTGAGTCAAACTTGGCACGCCGCTCGTACAGCGGTTCGCGGGAGGGCAAGTCGGCGTCGCCGCTGCGCCCGCCCTTGCGCGCCGCCGCCAGCGTCTGGAGAAAGTTGAGAGGGGATGGAAAGCAGGGGTCAGGTGTTGGAGATGGTTGGGGCTGGGTGGGCAGGGTGGGGCGGGGTGGAGGCGGGCTGCAAACCCGGATGGCCAGCGCCCAGCGGCCAGCGCCCAGCGCCCAAAGGGGCCCAGCAACTGCCGCGCCCACCTGCGCCTCCAGGTCCGCCCCAAACTTCTGGTTGGCCTTGTGCCGCTGGAACACGGCGTCGATGGCGGAGGCGCCCTCCCCGCCACCCACAATGTCGGCAACCTCGTCCGCAAAGTCGTCCAGCAGCGCCTTGCCGCTGCACAGTGGTTTGTTATGCAAAGGGCGGGGTGAGCGGCTGCGAGGCAGACGGCTGTGTGTGCGCCGGCCGACGTGCTTGCTTGATGCACCAGAACCCAGGCAGGGCTTGCAGCAGCGGCAGGCGTGTTGCAGGAGCGGCGGAGGCGCGTGCAGCCGGGCAGCCTGAGGTGCACACAAGGAGCACGCCCGCCCACCTGAGGCCCTCACGGCGGTGTGCCTTGAGCCGCTTGCGCTCCTCCTTGGACATAGGCACGCGGATCTGTGATGGCATGGGGGGTTGCGGGGTGCAAAGCAAGCGTCAAGCAGCGGGGGCAGGGAAGCAAGCTGCGGGGTGCCGATGCCAACGCTGTTTGGCTGCCCGTATCGCCCTCCAGGAGGTGCAGCCCAAGCCACCCAAGGCCGATGCAATCAAACCAAGCAGCCAGATACAAAGCAGGCAGGCGCTGCGCCCACAAACAGCTCCTCCTCAAGCCAAGCAGCCACAGAAGCAGGTAGGGCTGTTCTGTTGTTGTTAAGCTCACAAACAGCTCCTCCTCCACGTCCTCCCTTGCCGCCAGGCGCTGCCGCTCCCGCAGCGCTGCCGCCGTGTCCAGCCCCGCCGCCGCCATGCGCTGCTCCTCTGGCGCGCCCGCCAGCTCGGCGGCCAGCTCCTGTGGGTAGTAGGACAGGCGCGGGTGGGCGAGTCAGGCAGCTATGTGGTGTGTGGGGAAGGCGGCAAGGTGGCGTCTGGCCAGGCCTAGCGAGCGTGGCAGAGCAGCGACGCGGCACAAGCCGCAGCAGGGCCAGCGATGCGTCGTCAGTGCAGCTGAGTCCAGCAGCAATGCTGCGCCCGCGATTGCCACCGTGCCGCGCCCACCCGCAGCCCGCACCTGCACAAAGCCACTGCGCGCCGCACGCCGCTGCGCCTGCACCAGCTGCCGCCGCTCGCGCGCCGACAGCTCCCCCGCCTGCTCATCAAGCTCCATGGATACCGGGTTGAGGCGGGGCGGG
>RRZL01000065.1:148699-166023 GCA_006782975.1 Chlorella sp. Dachan | reverse complement strand
GACGCCAGCGGCCTCGCGGCAGCACCCGCCGACCGCTCGGCTCCTGTGCCGGACGTCGGCTTTGCGCTGTGGAGCGGCACCGCCTCGCACCGCCTGACCGGGGCGGTGCGGCAGGCGCAGCAGGATGATGTGGCAGAGGAGGGAGACCTGGAGCTGGAGCCTCACTTTCAGTTTCAAGAGCAGGATGAAGAGGAGGAGCGGGGCAGGTCGGAGGCGGCGCGCGCCAGCACCTGCAGCAGCGCAGAGGCCTCGCCCCACACCTCGGTGCGTCCATGGCGGCTGGGTGGGACGTTTGTCGAAGCGGCGGTTGGCGCGGCTGCTGCTGCTGGTGGGGCCTGCGGCCGCCTCGCTTCAACTGCGTTGCATGCTGAGCCTTTTTGCATGCCGCCGCCTTGCATGCCGTGCTGTCTTGCGTGCCGTTCCACCCACGGCTGGCTGCCATTCGTGCCTCCCCAGGTGCAGCTTCCTGAGCTGGCGTGCCCCCTCCTCGGCCGCAGCCTCACGCCCCGCCCCGCGCTGCACCCTCGCCCCCCTGCCGCAGTTTGTGGGCCCCTCGCCGATGCCCTCCCCAGCCAAAGCGTCCCCCGTGGCGCTGACCAGCGGCCTGCGCCTCGCGGTCGCAGCGGCGGCCGCAGCCGGCAACAGCAAGGCAGCGGGGCTGCTAGCCCAGACTGAGGACCCACCCACAAGCATCAAGGCGGCGGCAGAGGCGGCGGTCATTGCGGCCAGCACAGAGGTGGTGACCTATGTGGAGACGGAGGCCAGCGCGGGTGAGGCTTGAGATGTGCAGGGTGTGTTGTGAGATGCGCAGGGGTGTGGTGCTGTGCCCGGGCATCCGTGCGGTGCGGGCGGTGGGTGGGGAGGGGAGCGGACGCTGGGTCCATGGGATGGTGCTGGAGGCTCCTGCCCTGTGTGCCACGGCCGCGGCCGCTGCCCTGTTGTGCGCATGTCGCCGACCCGTGTGTTGTTGTGCTGCCTGTGCTGCAGAGCTGGCCTCCACCAGCGGGCGGCGCCGGCTGGGGCCCAACGATTTTGAGATGCTGCGCATTGTGGGGCAGGTGGGGCATTGGCTGCCATTTCCAAGCTGTTTGGCTGCTGCTGCTGCCTCTGTTTTGAATATCAGAAGATTGCAATGCATCCACGTGTGCACCAATGTGTGCTGCGGAGTGACGCTGTATTGGCAGCTGTAAGCTCGTTGGCACTCGTAGCGTGCAAGCGTGGTGCGCCTGCCCTGCCTGCCGCGCCTGCCGCAGCACCTGCTGTGGCCCTGCAGCCGACTGGTCGACCCGCCCTTGGCTGAGGCTGTTTGTTGGCACGACTTCCCCGGGCCACTCCCACCGCAGGGCGCCTTTGGCAAGGTGTTCCAGGTGCGCAAGCGCGACACCGGCGAGATCTTTGCCATGAAGGTGAGGCTGCCTGCCTGCTTGTGTTTTGTTTTGTTTTGTTTTGTTTTGTTTTGTTTTGTTTTGTTTTGTTTTGTTTTGTTGGATGTGGCTTGCTGCTGGCTGCGATACCGGCGAAATCTTTGCCACGAACGGTGAAGCGGCAGGGAATTTGCACGCGGCAGGGTGAGTGCAGTGATGTGGTGTGGTGCAGCCATGCTGCGCTGTCGGCACGGTTCCAGCTGCGCAGCCTGGTCTGTGAGGGGCAGCGTCCGGCCATCGCGCCTGCCTGTTTAGCCCGCCTGCCGACGCCGCGCCTGCCCTGCCTGCCCTGCCAGGTGATGCGCAAGGACCGCATCCTGGAGCGGGACCACAAGGACTATGTGCGCGCTGAGCGCGACGTGCTGACCGCGGTGGTCCACCCGTACATCGTCACCCTGCGCTACTCCTTCCAGGTTTGTGCGGAAACAGGGCCACAGCACAGCTTCGCAAGGCAACAGCGCCCCGTTGGTTGATGTGATGGCAGTCGGGTTGTAGTGGTTGATGTGCTGGCGCCGCGGGCTGATTCTGTGTGCGGGTTCCAGCACGTCTCTCATTGTTCACGCCCACCGCAGACCCCCAAGAAGCTGTACCTGGTGCTCGACTTCATCAACGGCGGCCACCTCTTCTTCCAGCTGTACCGCCAGGTCAGCAGCTGGTGGTGGCAAATGTTGTGGCATGGGCGTACCGTGCGGTGTGACGCCTGGCGCCGTCCACAGCACCTGTGTGGTGCGCCCCTGGCCTGTGTTCCTTCTTGCCACCGGCCGCCCATGAGCAGCGCCTGCTGGTCACCTGCAGGGCACGTTTGACGAGGCTCTGGCCCGGCTGTACACTGCCGAGATTGTGCTGGCCATCGCGCACCTCCACTCCCTGGGCTTTGTGCACAGGTGCGCGGCCTGCTGGTGCTGTCGCTGCTGCTGCTGCTGCCGCTGCTGCTGCCGCTGCTGCAGCTGCAGGGCATGTGCGGACGGGCTGCGTTGCAGGCCACTACGGCCGTGCATCCACCCTCATGTTGGTATGATTTCACCCTCCCACACACAACGTATCGCTGGGATCTGAAGCCGCAGAACGTGCTGCTGCTGGACAGTGACAGTCTGCCCTGCCAAACGCGACCCCGTCCCCACTCCCCTCCACCCTCCTCTCCATCCCCATCTGCGTGCTCCTCAACGCAGGGACCTGAAGCCGGAGAACGTGCTGCTGGACAGCGAGGGCCACGTGCGCATCACAGACTTTGGGCTGGGTGAGTGGCTGAGCCAGCCAGGTCCTGGGTGCGAACACACGCGGGGGGAGTACGTGGCCGACTTGGGGCTGAGTGAGCGCTGGTTGGATGTTCGTCGGATCACAGGGTGCAGTTGCGCTGGGGTGTTGGGGAGGAGTGTATCACCGCCCTCCGGCGTGTGCTTTGCCCCACATCCCTGCGCATCTGTATGAACAAGCATTTGTACGAACAAGCGGGCCTGCGCTTCATCCCCCCGTGCCCCGCTCCCCCCACGCCTTGCGTAGCCAAGGGCAACGTAAGCGACGCGGAGCACGAGCGCACCAACTCCTTCATCGGCACCATGGAGTACATGGTGGGTGTTTCCCAGTTCAAAACAAGTTGGACTGGGTCATTTTTCAAGGCTGGTTGACAGCCCGCCACGCTTGGCGCTGGAGTGATGAGGAGTGGCCCTGCGGAATGGTGTGCCGTTCCTTCACCAACTCGCACCTCGGCGGCACAGCGGCTGACAGGCTGCGCCCAACCGCACCACATCCACTGCAGGCCCCCGAAGTCATCACGGGGCGGGGCCACGGCAAGGCGGTGGACTGGTGGTCGGTGGGCGTGCTGCTGTACGAGATGCTCAACGGCATGCCGCCCTTCCGCGCCAAGGGCCGGCAGCAGCTGCAGAAGCTCATCACGGCCGCCAAGTTCAAGCTGCCCTGTGAGTTGGAAGCGAGGGTGGTGTTTGACGAGGGTGGTGCACAGCTGCTGAAGCTGATCGCTGCGGCCAAGTTTTGGTTGACCTGTGATTGGCTGGGGCCAGGGCTGTGTGGCGGGCTGGCTGGCAAGGGCAACTCGAGCGACCAGCTGCACGTGCACCAGCTCACAGGCTGCACCCATGTCTGCCCCTGCCCCACCCCCGCAGCCTACCTGTCTAGCGAGGTGCAGTCGCTGGTCAAGGGGCTGCTGCAGAAGGAGCCCGCAAAGCGTCTGGGGTGAGTGAAGTTGTGGGTGGGGGACAGAGGGCAGGCTGGGCGGGGCAGGCTGGGCGGGGGCGGGCAGTGCATGGCAGGGCAGGCGGGAAACGCCCTGCTCTCTCCCGCCTGCTCAGCAGCTCATCGGCGCTTGGCGCTGGCATGCCTGCCGCACGGTTAGCTCGTCCACTGCGGTCGCCTCCACCGGCTCACAACGCGTCCTCTGCACTTCACAACTAGCCCTGCACCCCTCTGCCCGCAGGTACGGTCCCTCTGGCTCCGCAGACGTCATGGGCCACCCCTTCTTCAAGTCGATTGACTGGCGCAAGCTGGGGGAGCGCCAGGTGGGCTGGCCTGGAAAGGGACCTGCTGGGCGGCGGGGCAGCCTGCTGCGACGGGCCGCGCTCAGCGCGAGCTGGCCAGCGTGCACTCAGTGTGAGGCTGAGGTGCCGCGCCGCTGTGCACGCTGTGCCGTTGTAGCTGCCGGCGGCTCCCTCCGTCGCCCGATTTCCCTCCCATCCATCGCACGATAACCCTCCAATCCCCACCTTGATGTCGCCTGCTCCTCCCCCTGGCCCCTCCACTCGCAGGTCCCCTCGCCGTTCCGCCCGAATGTTCGCAGCATCGAGAGCATTGAGAACTTTGACAAGATCTGGACCGACCTGCCTCCCACGGTCAGTGCGGGGCGGCTCAGGGTCGCCTGGGGGCCACATTTTGAGGCCTTTCAGCACGTATACAGCATCGTCATTCCATCACATCAGTAGGCGGGTGTGAAAGAGCTGTGCGGCCTTGCTTGAACGAGCCGTCCGGCCCTGCTTGACCCCTGCAGGACTCGCCGTGCGCGACGCCGCGCGAGGCCTCGCTGCAAGACCACATGTTCGAGGTGCGCACTCCTTGCTAGGCCTCTGTGCGCTTTTCTAGTCTAGTTTAACAGGTCAGCGTGCGCGCTTGCATCGGGTCTGTGCGCTTGCATCGGGTCTGTGCGCTTGCATCGGGTCTGTGCGCTTGCATCGGGTCTGTGCGCTTGCATCGGGTCTGCACACCTGCGCCAATGCGTGCAAAAGCTTCAAGGCTGGCTGGCGCTGCCGTTGCGGCAGCTCCGTGCGCCCCTGCTTCGCGCAGCCAGTGCACGTGGCTGGTGCCAGGCTGTGCGCTGCCCTTCCCGCCGCCCCAGCGGCCGCGTTCCTGCCCACCGCGCCTCAACTCGGCATCTCACACTCCTGCCCCGCTTTTTCCTCCCCTGTCACAATGCAGAACTTCACTTACTGCGCCGAGTCGTTCCTGGCGGTGGCGGCGCGCAGCGAGGAGGGCAGCGGTGCCGCGGGGGGCGGCCTGCTCATGAAGACGATTGCAGAGTGAGGGAGGGCGCAGGCAGCAGGCGGCAGGCGGCAGGCAGCAGGCAGCAGCCCAATGGCGCTTGCACATGCCACGCCGCGAGCAAGCCCCCTGCTGCTGTGAGGTGCTGTGGACGAGGGGTCGGCTGCAGTGACCGCAGCCTGCGGATGGTCTGCCGGCTCTCCGTCCAGCAGCTCAATCCCCCATGCACCTCGAGAAACTATGAACATATGCACACAGCAAACCATTCGTTTTGACTCGTCCCCATTCGATTCCTCCTGACCTTTTGGCTCCCTAGGTAGCTCGTCTCTCCTGGCACTCTGCACCATTTCTGCACAATTAATAGCATACCCGCACCCCTATTCTTGCTCCCCCTGCTCCTTTCAACAGTACATGCGCCGGCATTTCATCGGACCGCCTGCATTTTGGCCCGCCCGGCGGGCACCTGCCGCGCCCCCGCTATTTTGAATGAATAAACTTGATGCAAAACATGTCGAGAACGGGCGGCGGGGGTGAGGGGCATAAAGATTAGCATGCCGGCTGACACCGAGGCGGCGCCTTGCCACCGGCGGCGCCTTGGGGGGTGGCAGGGGTGGGTAGTGGGCCGCTTGGCCTCCATCCCGCCGCCATCGGCGCGCATCGGCGTGCATTGTTTCTGCAACAGTCCCGGAAGCAGGTTTTGCGATCGGGCTGGGCGACGGCTCGCTTGATTGGCTGCGTTGGCCGTGGGAGGTGACTTGCACGGGTCAGACGCAGCTCCGCTTGTCAATTGAAGCACCCATCGGGTTCCTGGGACCTACTCAAGGTTCTGTGGGAGCGTAGGGTAAGGCTGCAAGCGCACCGACGCAGCCCGCGCGCCCGACCCCTTAACTCAATCCCCCGCCGCCCCCTGCCACACTACTGCAGCACTGCACGAGGATCGGCTGCAATGCGCTGCGTCGCAGCCGTAGTTGTGCTGCTGGCGGTGGGCGCCGCCGCCCGCCGTCAGCCCCGACCGCTCGCGGGCCGTTGGCTGCTGCAGACGGGCGGCAAGCCGGCAAACGGCACCACCGCCGGGGGCCAGACGTGAGCTTGTTGCTGCCCTGCTGCCACCGCAAGCTCCGCCTGCCAGGCCGCCGCCCGCCGGTCTGCGCTGCCTGGGGGCCTGTACCGCATATGGCAGCCCCGCTCCCTCTGTATGATTGCACTACAGCACATTGCTCGCTAAACCTCTCATGCAGCTCCTGCACTGCGAATTTCATCGCATCTTCTGCTTACCGCTGGCGATCGGCAGCCCAAGCTGCATGGCATCAGTTGCCACATTGCCGGGGGGGTGGCAGGTGCCTCGCGCCGCCCACACCTGTGTTGCTGCACCACCCCCGTGCCTGCAGCTTCAAGGTGCACGGCGCTGACTTCTGCAACTGCCCCGACGATGACAAGGCAGTGTGCGGCACCGACCAGCAGACTTACCTGAACGAGTGCGTGATGCGCTGCGCAGGAGCCATCAAGCTGCGGGTGAGGGGACATCAGCTTGCAGCTGCTTGGTGCGGGCTTGGGTCCCACTTGTTGGCAGCCAGCAGAGGCGTACCTGAACGAGGTTGTGAATGCACTGCGCCGGCACAATTGGGCTGCGGACAACATGGCTTCGCTCACCTCGCGTCATCTCACTGCAACACACCGTGCGCAACAAGGCCTGCCACTAACCCGCTTCATCAGCTGAGCTGGCCCTTTTGCTGCCTGGCTGCAGGACGGCGTGTGCAGCAAGGCCTGCTACCCGCCCGGCGCGAAGCGTGAGGGCGGCGACTGGTCCTCCCGCGACCCCGTGTGTGCCAGCGGCATCACCTACATGAACCGTGCCGAGGCCATGGTGAGCTGATTGATCCTACTAAAAAAGTAGGATGTCAAGCAAGGTTGCAGTTGAAGATGTTGCAGTGACGCGGCGTCACCGGCGTTAGCCGCCTCCACGGCTCAGCAGTGTCTGGTTGCAGTTGTGGAGGGCGGAGATTGGCAACTCCGTGCATGATGATGCACGCCCCATCTCGGCCTATGCTCAAACCTGCCCTTTGCCGGCTGGGTTACTCCCCTCCTCTTCACTCCCCTGCATCCTGCCTTGCTGCTTCGCCCTCCAGGCTGACGGCTACCCGGACGAGTGCATCGTCGAGGGCGTGTGCAAGTATGTGGACATTGGGCAGGGGCCCGTGTCCTTTGAGCCCACCACCGGCGGCAAGGGCAAGAGTGAGTAGGACCACCCAACGTTGTTGGGATGGCCTTGGGGTCGTATTGAGCCCCCCACCCGCAGCCAGGGCAGGCTTGAGTACCAGTTTGGGGGCACCATGTGCCCAGCCGTCTTCACGGTGTGGCTCCAACTGGAGACCTGCACAAGGGCCCACCACTTCCATGCCCACCTGCCTGCACACCTGTGTAGACCCCTGTACCACTGTGCCTTTAGCTGCCGCTGCTGCCGCCGCACAACGTGCCGCCGTGCAGAGTGGCAGGACGCCGCCGCCAACAGCCAGCTGCCAGACAAGGCCAAGCCCGACTACGACTACAGCGAGGCGCTGCACAAGTCGCTCATCTTCTACGACTCCCAGGTGCGCTGGCGCTGTGCTACATTGTTGACGCTGTGCTGTACAGTTGTGCTGTACAGCTGTGCTGTCTTTGCTCAAGCTTTGGACTGGGCTGCATGGCTACAGCGAAGCCCGGCAACAGTCGCTGTACTGCTACAATCCCAAGTGTGTGTATGTGTGATGGTAGTGGGTGGCCACTGCAGTGGCAGTACAGTGTCTGGGGCAGGTCCACCGTGTGCTGATGCCCGCTGCGGTGCCTCCAAGGTGGATTGCCGTTTCTGCTGCCTGCCCCAGCCACCCCTCCCTCGTCCTCCCCGCAGATCTCCGGCGACATTTCCCCTGGCTACAAGCGCCTGGCCTGGCGCGACGACTCGTGCTTCACCTGCACCGGTGGGTGCGCCTCTGTCCGGCCATCACCCAAAGCATGGCAAGCTAGTTTCTGGCATTGCAGTACGGGAGGGGCCCATACTCATGCACTGAGTCTGAGGCCGGGTGCGATGCACCATCAACTGCTGCAGGCAAGTACGGAGAGGACCTGAGCGGCGGCTTCTACGAGAGCGGCGGTTCAAGCCTCAAGCTGGGCTCAGTGACGTGCGTTTCTTTCCTGGTGCTTTGCTCATGGTGTTGGCTAGTGATTGTACAGTGAAGCGCCACAACAACAGGCCGCTCCCCCCTTAAGCTGGGCTCCGTGACGTGAGTCCCACGCATGTGCCTGTGTGTGGTAACGCCGTGCCACGTGGCTCTGTGCCTGTTTGCAGGTACCTGCAGCTTGCCTGTGCCTGCCCTTCCAGCACGCTGCGCTTCCTGAGCCTGCAATGCCCGTCTGCAGTATCGAGTGGAAATGCTGCCCTCCCCACGCACCAGGCTGCCATCCACGCTCGCTCTGTCTGCGCCGCCCTGTCTGCCCCGCAGCTCCTACACCCCCGCCTTCCTGGCCGCCTCCGCGCTCTGCTTCCCCGGCGGCTTCAACAAGACTGGCCTGCTGGACGACATCAAGTTTAAGGTGTGTTTGGGATTGCGCAGATGTGGCTGAGTAGTGGAAGTCGATGGTTGGTTGGTCCCGCGGCTTCAACACTGGATGACATCACGTTCTTACACTCTGTGTGGCTGCATCTGCCCACATTTGGATGCCACTGGGGTTGCAGCCGTCCCACGGGGCCCTGCCCCAACTCCCCCCGCCTCCCTCATCTCCCACGCCTGGCAGGTCAAGTGGGCCGCCGACTACATCATCAACGCCCACGTGGAGGATTACGTGTACATGGGCTCCATGGGCAACCAGACCGAGGGTGAGAGAGGTTTTACGGGTTGCAGGGGGAGTGGTGTGGTTTGTTCAATTGTTACGAGTTTTTAGAGGACTGCCTGTACAGAGACTCCATGGGCAACCAGACCGAGGGTGAGGCGAAGGTCTAGCCAGAGATGGCAAATTCTAACCATGCTAGTGTTAGTGAGGGCATGCAAGCCGTACCGCTTGCTTCCTGCCATCCCCCGTTATTTGCGCCTCAACACTGGCCCCAACTGTCTCCTTCCGACCCACTCCAACCATTCAGACTTTGACAACTACGCGCCTTGGGAGCTGTACGAGAAGTACGAGCCCAACAAGCGCCTCGTGGGGTACTGCACCAAAACGGACCCCTGCTCCGAAGTCACCGGCCTGGCGGCTGCCGGTCAGCTCCTGACTTCTGATTGTGTCCGGCCGTGCGTCCTGCGGTCCTCACACCAGAGGCCCCCACCGCAGGGCCATCGCTGCCCTGCTTTCCTGCCCACGGCCCCGTGAAGCGCTGGCCAGCGCCAACGAGCTGCTGTGCTCAACTCAGCCCCCGAACATCGCCTCCCCTGCTGACCCATTCCGCAGCCCTGGCCAGCGCGAGCGAGCTGCTGCGCCCCGACAACGTCGCCTGGGCCGACAAGGCGCTGGACCACGCCAAGAAGGTGGGGACGCGTGCTGACTGCAAAGAAGGGCGGAAGTGATAGGGTGTGTGCTGGCTGCCAACTTGGGCGGAAGTGATTGGGGACCAGGCACAGCTGCCGGGCAAAGTGCCCTCAAAGACGGCGTGCCCCCAACCCACTTCCTTGCCAAGGCCCGTGTTTTCTGAAACAGCTCCCCTTAGCTGGCCCTGCCCGGCGTGCCCCCAACCCACTTCCTTGCCAAGGCCCGTGTGTTCTGAAACAGCTCCCCTTAGCTGGCCCTGCCCGGCGTGCCCCCAACCCACTTCCTTGCCAAGGCCCGTGTTTTCTGGAACAGCTCCCCTTAGCTGGCCCTGCCTTGTTCTCCTCCCCGCAGCTGTACGCCTTTGCCACCGAGTACCCCGGCACCTACATGGACTCCAAGGACGACGGCCTCAAGGTGGGGCGCCGTAAACGATGTGTGTGTTCATTTGACCTGAACGTTTCGTGCACAGCTTGCATTGGATGCAGCTACGGGGGGCTGCCAAGGTGGGGCCACAAAGGCTGCAAGCGCTGCCTGAACCGCGCACCGCCCGCCGGTCTCAGTCGCCGTGCTGCGCGGTTTATCACCAGTACGAGCTGGCGCGAACCGTCAACCCACATATGTTCAATGCTCCCATGCAGGTGCCGGGCCTGTACAGCTCCGCGGGCAACCCAGGACAAGCTGTGACATTTACCTTGCTTCTCACCAAGCCTTCTCACCAAGTAAATCATCTTTATGCTCCTCGCAACGCAGGTGCTGGGCTACCTGTACAGCTCCACGGGCTACCAGGATGAGCTGGCCTATGCCGCCGCCATGCTCTACAAGGTCACCGGTAAGCCAAACCCAGCTGGGCAGCTCCCTGGCTGTTGTTGGTTTGGGTGGCTGCTTGGCAAACTGCTCGACTTGTCCTCGCCTGTCACATTGTGCGGAAGCGTGGTTTTGCTCCATGTTCGCTAGCCCATGAACCTGAGAGCTGACCGAGCGCGGCAGCCGACCAACCAAAGCACAGCCCACGTGCGCAATGCACCGGTACCGGTGGCCTTGCACAGCATGGGCGCAGGCGCAGGCCCGCTCCCTTACTGTGCTTTCCCTGCACTTGATCTTCGCAGGCGAGGACAAGTACAAGGCGGACGCCGCCAACTTCAGCACGATCTCCAATTTCGTCTCACTTGGTTTCCTTGTGCTTGTATCTGCAGGCGAGGACAAATACAAGTCGGACGCCGCCAAGTACTTCAACGCAGTGCCCGGCACGCCGCTGACGCAGGAGGTTGGCGAGCTCAAGCCGCTGACTGCGGTCATGATGGCGCAGGTGGGGGCATTCTGGACTGGTGCGGATAGTGGCTGCCACCAGTTGGGTATCAAAGGAAGCTGTTGGGGCAGGAGGTTGGCAAGCTCCAGCCGCTGACTGCGGTTGTGATGGCGCAGGTGTGCTGGGCCCGTGCTGCCCTGTGCAGCAGGGCGGGCAGGACTCACGTTTGATGGAAGCCCGGGAGAACTGAACCGCATGCCTGCAATTTGCCCCGTGTGCTCGGACCTCAATCCTCCCATCCCGCTCCTCTGACAGCTGGACCCTGACAACGCCGCCTACCGCACCGCCGCCGAGGCCTTCTTCAACCAGGTGTGCTTGGGTTGGGACTGAGCAGTGAGTTTGGGCAGTGAGCATGTGCACTGTGCTTGCACACAGGGGAGCAGGACACCGGCTGGCAAGCCAACAAGCCTTGCTGCTGCTCACATACCCACGCACTGCCCGGCGCTCTCCCTGCTGCTGCTGCTGCTGCTGCTGCGCTGCTCAGTGACTTCTCTCGCAGCATCTGGTTGTACGACTCCTGCCGTTCTTGTCCTCACGCGTCCTCGCAGTACCTGAACGGCAGCATCCGGCACACCGACTGCGGCCTGGCCATGCCCTACCACTGGTGTGCTGCCGCTGCCTCTGCTGGGCCGCACTGCTGTGGAATAGACACAGCTGTGCTGCTGTGCCGCAGCGCCGTTTGCAGTGCGACCAACATGCAATGCAGCCGTTCTAGAGACCTGCAGCCGCTGAGATGCCAGGGTTGCACTGGATGCACCAACGCACCACAAGGGTGCGAGTGCAAGTTCCACAGCCAGGCGGCGTCTCAACTGCTGTCGAACTTGCGGTGTCCTGCAGGGGTGGCATGACCCACGGCCCCAACGTCGGCATGCTGGGCATGTGCTATGCCAAGGTGCGCCCTGGCTGCTGTGCAACCAGTGGCCTTTTCGGTTTGGGTGCAAATTTCACACCGCACATGTGCCCCCGCTATTCGGATGCCATGCGCTCGGCACTGCCACACATGTTTGCTGCTGCAACTGGTGCAGGCTCCCAAGGTGGATCCCGCTTATGCGGCCCGCCTGCTCAATTACGGCAAGCACCAGGCAAGCCTTAGATCTGGCAGGGGGCAGGTGCAGGAATGATATCCGATGAATGGCGAGCCACATGCCATGTGTCTGCATGGTGGGCCGCCCTGTTAGACCATGCATTCTGCCCCCGACAACCAGCACATGCGTCTCTTACCCTTGCACTGCGCATGCTCCAGGTGGACTACGTGCTGGGCGACTGCGGCCGCTCCTGGATGGTGGGCTTTGGAGAGAAGTACCCGCAGGTGCGTGTATGTGGGGGGTTGCTGTGGGCAGTGGGGCGCTCATGGCGATGATGTAAGTGGTTGATTGCTGTGGCTCCTCCCTCAAGGAGCTGCAAGCGACATCACGCCTGCGAACGCTGTTGGGGTGCGGCACCGTGTGACAAGCACGTGCCCTGTCTGCTCTGTCTTTGTCGCTCGCAGTACCTGCACCAGGAGTCGTCCTACAACTCCATCCTGGTGTGGAAGGATGACAAGGACCCCATGGGCGTGCGCATCCCCGGCACGTGAGTGCAACAGCTGCTCCGGGTGTGGCAGGGAAGCCCTGATTTGTGAACTACTGATCAAACCAGGAGCGGCTGGGAGGGGGCGCGCCGTGCGCTTGCAGCCACGTGGGCACGGTATGCACAGGTAGCTTTTGCTCGGGTTGCGTACGAGCTGGCCCTCCCCTGCCTGTCCCTGCCCGCAGCATGCACCTGGGCCCCATCACTCAAGAGAAGACGGACCGCCCCCAGATGTGGCAAAAGGCAATGCCGCTGGCCCGCACTGCCGTGGAACGGACCGCTGCGCTGCTGTGCCGCAGCGCCGTTTGCAGTGGGACCAACGCCGCCCGGCTGCTGCAGCCGCTCTAAGATTAATCAAAGCTGTTGCGTCCCTTCCCCTCCCTCGCAGGCGATGCCCGACTTTTTGGGCAACTGGTTCCCCGCCCGCCACATCGCCTGTGAGTGGGGGCACTGCAGAGGCAATAAACACGGTGTCGTTTAGCACGTGGTGGTGTCCAGCCATGCCCACTGAAGGTGAAACTGGTTCCCTGCCCGCCACACGTCCTGTGGATTAGCTCTGGGCGACACTGAGCGCTGTGCTGTGGCAGGCTAGGCTTCACCTTTACCGCTTGTGGTGCTGACGTTCAGCCCCCGACCGCCACCCTCCCTGCCCGCAGACGGCACCATGTTTGGCGCTCCCCTGCTCAACGATGGGCTGATCCTGTCCCGCCGCGACTACACGTGAGCTGGTTGTGCCCAGACCAGACAGCCAGCCGTGGGCCGCAGAAGCACCTGCCACCTGTGGCGCTGCTCCCACCTGCCCCGCTCCCTTCTGCACCTGATCGCCGTCCCCAGCTTCCCAACCCGGCTCCCCTTGCACCCTGGCCTGCAGCTACACCGAGCCCACCACGACCTACCAGTCCTCGATTGTGGGCGCACTTGCGGGCCTGGCAGAGCACTTTGATGTGCAGCCCTGGAAGGGGTGAGCGGCGGTTAGGCAATACAACCGCGTGCCGTGGGTCGACTGCAAAGCACGGCGGGGCATGCGGCTCGTGCCCGGCGGGCAGCTGTTGCCACCCTGCCCACCAGCTCCCGTGTGCTTTGTCAGAATGCGGCCTCTCAGCCCTGCTGGACAGCTGACTTTGTTCTCATCTTGCGCCCCGCAGTGAGCTGAAGGAGGTCGCACCCGTGGACTGGCGCTCCTACCTCACCAAGAACTGAGGCAACTGTGGCCTGATTCGTCAGCCCAGGCCAGCGGCCAGTGCGTGCACCCTGCCCGAGCTTAGCACGCTGCTGACTCCCTGCCCCCTCTAGCTCTGCTGCCCTTCCCCTCTCAATCGTTTTGCCCCAGCACTGCCCGTGCCCTACCTGTCTGCCTAAGGCCCCAAGTTGAGAGCTGCCACACAACTGCTGCCGATTCAAGCGGAGCAGGCATGCCGCAATTCGGCTGCCGCCCCGCGCCTGCTGCCCCTGTTTCTTTGATCTGTCGCTCCTTGATCCGTACCGCCGCTTTTCTCATTTCTCCTCCTCGAACGTGCACCCCCCACCGTCTGTGCCGGCTTGATTGAACACGCACACAGCTGTTGAACGCCAGCCTGCGGGATTGAAAGAAGCAGCCGCCCCTGACCAAGCACGTGGTGCTAGGTGCATGCTGAGGGGGCGCCTCCCGCCGCTTAGCAGGAACCGCTGGACCCAAAGCTGCCCCCGCATCCGCTGCAAAACCCTACTTGTCACCCTGGTGTGTGTGGCCATTCCACTGTGACATAGTGCCCAGCACCGGTTGCCACATGGAGGGTCAGGTAAATTTTGAATGGAGGGGTGCTGGTCGACTCTCCAGGGTCTGGCTTCGATGGCAGCCTGGTGACTGGCCGGTCTGCGCCGCCCCAGTCAGACTGGGTTCGCAGGCCCCATTAGCAGCGGCTCGCATCCACACGGCCCTCCTCTTGCTCAATTGGCACCGACTTGCCTTTGCACCCTTCACTAAAGGCCGCTCCGAGCCATGAAGCGTTGGGCCGCGTCCCTCCTGCTGCTGCTGGCGGCCATCGCCGGCACGCAGGCATGCCCGTTTGCCGCCATGATGCAGGGCAACGGTGATCTGGAGGCAGCGGGGCGCAAGCTCCAGCAGACCTGCAACATTGGCCAGCTCGACCAGGTACGCACCCGCAGGCAATTGGCCGCCTCCAATTGGCCGCTTGGCGCCAATGTGGGCCGGGGGACGCAGCAGGCAGCTCTACCCCGCCGCCGCTCCCGCCGCTGCCAACCGCCTCGCGCAATCCCAATCCAGCATGCATGCATCAGCGCGGTCCCTCCCCGCTTGCCCGCAGGCCAACGCGGCCTCCCCGCCCGCTGGGCCCCGTTCCCAGACGGCCGTTGACGTGGCCGTGCGCAACATCGCCAAGTGCGTTGGGGATGGTGGGTGGATGGTGCATTGCGACATGGTGGCTGCTGCGCAGGCCTGGAGCGTTGGGTCTGCAACATGCGTGGCCCGGCTGCCAACGGCAACCAATGCAGGATCGTTTCTATGACTTTGGCCAATCCGCAGGCAGATCATTCAGTTCTCGACCGTCGCCAACACCCCCGGCGTGGGCGGCCCCGGCGCCCCCAACCGCAACGTGCGCCACGGCGGCCTGCTGCGCGCAGCCTTCCACGACTGCGGAAGTGAGTTTTTCGGACAGCTTGGTTGATGGCATGGCTGCGGTTGTGCTGGAGACAGGAGGGACCCCGATCCACATTGACTAGTGCGCACATGCCCCATGTTGCTCCTGCCGCTCACCGCCTGCTTTGGGCTCCCGCCTCACACCATGCCGCTTGCCCTCCCGCCGCGCTCCCCAGCCATCAACAAGCAAGCCCGCACCGGCGGCTGCAACGGCAGCCTGCGCACCCAGGTGCGTGTACCGGCATCTGCGGTGGCAAATACGGGCCTCTGTTTGCCGACATCCACATGCCCCCAGACGTATGCTGATCGCTCGCGTCTTGCAGCAATCCCACCAGCGGCTGCGCCCCCCATGGCAACCCGCCCTACATGGCACCCCGCCCCATGTGACAAACTGCAGGCTGAGGCGGGCGCTGGCGTGAATGCTAATCTGGTGCCGATTGTTAGCTTGGTTCAGAGGTACCGCCAGGTGGGCGCTGAGCAGGTTGGGAGCCAGGCATGGCCAGAGTGACACAGCCTGCAAAGGCCTGTCTGCAGGCGCTGGTGCATCACGCCAGCTGTTGGGCGGGGGCGCGCATGGCATGGCAAGCTGGGCGCTCCTCTGCAGGCCTGGTGTTCCCGAGCCCCTGCACCAGAGACAGCTTCAGCTAGGCCTTCCTGGACACTGCACACACCCTGCAACTCTGCAACTCTCATCTAATTGCCACATTGCCGCAGCTGATCAATGCCGAGATCAACCGCCAGATTGCCGCCAAGAAGGTGAGGTGGCTGCGGGTGGTAGATAGCCTGGGGTTGCATAGCGGCCTCCCGGGAGTTGCATAGCGGCCTCCTGCATGTGCTTCTGTGGGCGTTTCCCAACTTGCCGGTGGACATGGACCGCCACGGCGCTGGGACCCAACGTGCTTGGCATGTGATTGGCAGGGCCGGCTCCCTCATACCCTCCTCACCCGTCTCTCTCATGCCCTCTCACCCCCCCGTCTCCCTCATGCCCCCTCAACCCTCGATCTCCTGGCGTCTGTCCTGCTGCGCAGCTGCCCGCTGGCACCATGATTTCTTATGCCGACACGTTCCAGCTGGCTGGCGCCGCCGCTGTGGTGGCCACCGGCGGCCCCGCAAACCTGCTTGACCGCGTGGAGGTGGGTTGCTGGGCTGGGAGCATGGGTGGTGATCTCGATGCGTTGGATGGTGATCTCAGTGCATTGGTTGATGATCTCGATGCATGGGTGATGATCTCAATGCATGGATGGTGATCGCTCCTGTGGCCACATTGAGGCCAGCCGTGCATCACATGTCCCCCCCTGCGTGTTGCGTGATCTCCCCTGGACTGCTGAAACGTGCGCTGTGCCCCTCCCTTGCTCCTCCCCTGCACCATTATTTTCCTGAAGATGGGCCGCGCCGACTGGTGAGTGTACCCAGGTTGCCGCCTGCTTGCATGCAGCCAACAGAAGCCGCACTTGCGCGCCTGCCAGGGTGAAGGCCGCTAGGCATGCAACTGTGCCTGCCCACCTCGTGTCCCGCAGGGCCACGCGTTCCGACGACGTGTCCCTGCTGCCCGCCAGGACCCTTGGCTTCAACGCCCTGGCCTGCCGCTTCCGTGCGTATGCTTGTTGCCCTGGCGGCCCCTTCTTGTTGCGCTGCCTTGGTTCGCTCAGCAACCTGGGCTTTTGCGCCCTGGCCCGCTGCTTCCGTCGGGCATCAAGCCAGATGGCCCACTGCTGCTGGAGCGCGCTTTGGGCTTCTACTGCTGCTGCTGCTGCTGCTGCTTCTGCTGCTGCTGGGTCAAGGCCCGCCGGCCCAGAAGCTCACCCCGTCCTTTCGCCTCCCTGCTCCCCGTCCCCGCAGTGAACATGGGCTTCACTCTCAAGGTGGGGTGTTTCTGCATGCATGTCATGCTTGGGTGGGAAGGGGAAGGATGCAGCGTGGCAGCAGCCGATGGCTGGGCGCCATGGTTTTCCCTCGCACTGCCAGACAATGAGCTGCGCAGCAACTGCATGTCTCCAACATCAACCCCCTCACCCGCCCCTCCCTTCACATACCCCCTGCCGGCAGGCCAAGCAACTGTCTTGTATCGCCAGCGGGTTGCCCAGCCACACAGTCCCACACGCATTGCTGCTCGCCGTCCTCCTGGCAGGACATGGTCGCCCTGTCGGCGGCGCACACCATTGGCGCCGTGAACGGCCGCGCCATGACGCCCACCCCCCAGACCTTTGACGCCTCTGGTGCGCTGGCGCTGGGGCTGTCGCTCTGAGAGCATCCCAAAGCTTGCACATGTGTTGCTCGCATCTGCTGCTGCCACTTAAGCATGCGGACCAAGCAAGCTTGAGCACCGCCTCTGCCACTCACCCCGCTCTGACCCAACCACCCACCCCTGTGAACCACCTGTGCGCCCGCCCGCCCGCCCGCCACCCACCCC
>RRZL01000065.1:108794-141969 GCA_006782975.1 Chlorella sp. Dachan | reverse complement strand
TGGGTGGGTGGGGGCGGCCCTTCCCGGTGTGGGCAGGTTTAGCGCCCACGTCCTTCAGCACTGGAGGCGACGTGGATATTTGGCACTCAACTCATCTCCCACCCATCCATCCGACACCGCAGCTGGGGGCCGGCTCGAGCGCCCCCTCCCCCACCTGAATATGCGAATGCCTCACCCATTTCCCAGCGTCGCTTGCTGCCCATGCCGTGCAGCTCGGTGCCAGTCGTGATGACCCCTCGCCCGGCGGCTACACCCCACTATCGGTGGCCATGTGCTGGGAGCAGGCCGCGGCCGCCAGCCTGCTGCTGCAGCTGGGCGCCGACCCCAACCAGGTGAGCACCCTGGCCGCGGGGGAACGGCAGTTTTGGTTGGTTGTTTTGTTTGCTTGTGAAACGTGGGTGGCCAGCCTTTTGGCTGGCTGGCTTGTTTGCTTGTGTGCACACAGTGCTGGGTGGCCACCCTGGCCAGGCGCGCTGCATGCACCGGAGCGCACTGCGCACTTGCCAGCAGCGGTGGCCCCACATGTTCTCGCGCCCACCATAGGCCATCACGTGCCTGCACATTGTCCCCCGTGTGCAGCTGCTCGAGCCGCACGTGAACGGCGGCTACTACCAGTGCTTTTCAGAGACTTCGGGCGCAGAGGAGGTGGGGGGATGGGATAGCAGGAGGTGCAGCCGGGGGCTCGCTGCAGCTTCCCTGTCAACCAGAGGGAGCGCATGGCAGCACAAAATCTGCACAGGGGGATGCACAGCCAACCCGTGCTTGGGCTCCCTTCGCTCTCCCCTTGTGCAGGTGCGGTCGTTGCTGACTGTGGCGCTGTCCCGCATGGACTACCGAGGCTTCACCACCATGCTGCTGGAGGTGAGGCGCCGGCTGTTGAACAAGTTGCCGGATTGTGGAGCCGGGGCTTCTGGGGTTTCACGCTAAACTGCTGGAGGCGAGGGCTTGGGTTGGGTCGTTGCTGGGCAGCCAGCGGCACAGGTGCGCAGGCTGCGCGGCACAAGTTGGCAGTGGTTTTAACCTGGGGCCCGCTGGCGTAAGCCTTGCAGCATTCCCCTGTTGGCCTCAATGGCTGTTTGCTCCCTCCCTCATTTGCAGGCGGGCGCCGACCCCACCCTGCGCCACCCATCCTCGAGCCTGACTCCTGCTGCAGAAGCAGCCTCTTATGGTGAGGAGAGACGGAGGCAAGCGTGTGTTGCGAGTTGATTCTGTTTGGCATAGGCTGCACATTTTGGCATGGCAAGCCTCAGCATGAGATTGATTGCTGGGAAGCTGCTCGTGGCACACGCCCTCCCAGTGCAGCATGCCCCCGCAATGAGTTGAGCCTCTGCTTGCAACCACAAAAAACACTCATATGTGCAGGCCTGGTGGCGGAGGCGGCGGCCCTGTTTGAGCTGACTGCGGCGCCGGCGGGCCCCTGGTCCCTGGCCCAGCTGGGCTGGGCGGATGCGATGGCAGAAGGGGTGAGCAGCAGCCACTGGCAGCTCACGGGTTCCAGCTGAGAAGTCCTCGGCGGATTGGCTTGCTCTACCAGTGTGGTTCTAGAACTGCGTGCAGCCCACCTGTGGGCGGTAGCGCATAGCCAGCATGCCAGCCTGGCACCCAACTCTTTCCATGGCCCTCTTGCAGCTGCGCAACGGCTGCCTGCACGACACCTGCGAGTGCCTGGACCCTTTGCTGGATGTGTGGCGCGCCCAGCCGGCGCCTGTGCCGCAGGCGCCGCCGCCTGCTGCGTGCCGCGCCATCGTGGAAGCCCTGCTGGCCAACTACTGCCTGAAGCCGCAGCAGTCCACTGGCAAGGTGGGCATCAGGAAGGGAGCGGGCTGCTTGACAGCAAGTGGAAGAGTTGGCCGCCTGGTGGCTCCTGCCTCCACGCGCCTTTTCAGGCCTGCACAAGGTTGCCGCGCACTCATGCCTCCACCAGCACCTGCAGCTAAGCTTTACCCGCTGCTTTGCCTCCCTGCAGCTCCTGCCGGGTGCTGAGCAGTCGGCCGTGCGGGCGGCTGAGGCCCTGGCCAGCATCGGCGTGTGCGCAGACGCAACCGCTGAGCTGGAGGACAGCCCCTGCAAGTGAGTGCGAGCGGTCGCCTGGCATGACGCACCATTGCCACGCTCCAGCAGCTGCCGACGTTGGCCGTTGTTGTGCACTTGCCTGGCTGGTCGTGGGTGTCCACCCATCTGCTGCTGCTGTTCTGGGCCATAGCTGACTCCACCCTCCACCTGCACCACCAGCCACCCCCACCCCCCAACCGCCTGCCCCCCTGCGCCGCCGCCGCCGCAGGCACGTCATCCTGGCCGCGGCGCCCGCCGCCCGTCGCTGGTCCCCCGCCCGCCACCGGCACTTCCCGCCCACCTTCCAGCGCACCGTGCGCACGCTGCTGCTCGTCAACCACCGCCTGGCGGCCAAGCATGCCGCGGCTGTGGAGGCGGCTGACACGGCGGCTCAGGCCATCAAGCGCGCCACAGAGGAGGTCGCCGAGCCCTGCACCTGCCCCGCCTGCCGCTTCTCCTGCCCAGAGGAGCGGGCGGCCTTTCAGGAGACAGTGGTGCAGGCCGCGCAGGCGGTGCTGGACAGGGTGGCGTGCACCCCCGCTGGCCTGCCGGCGGATGCACTGATGGAAGTGGTGCGCTGCCTGGCGGCTGAACCCATCTCGGCCTGGCTGTGCTGAGTGCCCTGAGGTGCATGTAGCAGGCTTAGACACCATTCATGTTTCGAACCGGTTCGCTGTGTGGGCCGCATGTGGCCAGCAGCTCCTGAGGCAGCTTCCATCTGCATTTGTGGCTTGCTGGCCCCCGCCCTGTTTCTGCGCAACGGCTGCGTGGGTGCCAGCCGCTCTGTACAGTTTTCCCGGCTTTGTATAGCACGATACACAACCCATCATTCCCTCCAATCCTCATTTTTCAACCCGGTGCATTTTGCCCGCCGCAAAGTACGAGTTTCTGCCCTTTTCAGAATCAATCCTGTTCCACCGTCGCTCCGCTTCCTGTGCCACCGTCCCCTCCCCTGCTCTGCTCCCTGTGCCATCATCCCAGCTTGTGAGAGCTTGTACCTCTAGCATGTGCAGCTCCTCTGCCGCCCCAGTTTCCGTTGCTTGCAGGCGTTTTCACATTTGCAGCACCCGGCCACTGATTGGGCCTTTTCCATCCAAGCCTTGTAACACCCAGCAGCTGTGGGCGTAGGCAAGGCAGAGCTGCAGCCGGTGCTGTATACACTGAACGTTGAGCGCCCCCTCTCGTCCCCTCAGCCTGTCACTGCGCCGCCCGTGAGCTGGCTGAGCGCTTCTCGCGCCTCTGCCGCCAGCTCGGCCATGCCGCACGCATCCAGCACCTGCAAAGCGTGGGCAGTGGGGCACCGATCAGTTGGGGTTCAGGAGAGCCGCCAGCTCAGCCACGCCGCCCACCTGCAGCCCCTGCATTGGGTTTCGAGTCAGGCAGACGCCCGCCACCTCCGGCATGCTGCATCGCCGACCAGCCTGTGCTTGGTGGCGTAAACAGCAGAAGGCAGCATGAATCCTCCACATTTGGCATGATCCCTCCTGGCACTTGACATGCACCCCCTTGGCCACCCACATCACACAACACACACGCACCTGCACAAACGAGTGCAGCTTGTCCACCCGGGTGATCTTCCAGATGCGTGTGCGCAGCGCCTTGTCCGACATGGACCGGATGCGCATCAAGTTGTGGCTGTCTATAGAGGGGTCACCGCCCCCCGCCTCCAGCACTGCCAGATCCATCTGCACGCGTGGCAGCCTGCTGCCGCTGCTGCTGCCGCTGCATGCGCGCCTGAAGAAAGAAAGGGGAGGGTAGGGGTGAGGGGTGCGTGCTGTGGCAATGCAGCGGAAGGCCAAGGCGAGCATTTGCAACGCAACATGCCGCTGTTGCAAAGCACGCCATGCTCATGTTTGCAACCATGCTGCGCTGCTCAGCGCTCCCATGCTCACCACTCAGTTGATGCGCTGGCGGGCTCCCCCACGTTCATGCCGGCATTCTCCACAGCATCGCCACGGATCCTGCGCGATCGCCGTGTCGGCTCCAGTGCTGATGCCGCTGTCGCCGCCTGGCTGTCGGCGTCTGCCGCTGACTGGCGGGCACGCTGGCGGGCCGCCCGCCGCTGCTCTTCCGCCGCGCTGCTGAGCGAGTGGTCGAGCAGGCCCAGGGCCTCCAGGCGCGCCTTGTTCTCTGCGATGCGCTGCAGGCGCTGCTGCTCAAAGGCATTGGGCTCTGCCATGGCTGCTGATCGCACTGGGCGAGATGGCTGTGATTGAGAGCAGCGATGCCAGAGGCCAGAAAGGCTGGGCTGCTGCGAACGTGCTGTGCGCTTCTCTTGCTTGCCGTGCCCTTTCCTGTCTGAGTGCATCATCACCATCTGGCTGAGGTCACAAAACGTGCAAGCTGCCAGGGACCTCCATTGCCGCACGCTGCACAACCCTTTGCTCGCGTTCTCCCGCTTCTCCGGCACCCTGGCGTCCTGCACAGCCCCCACCGGCTCAACAGCACGCATCGCATCAATCAGAGTGCAAAGAGGGAAGGTAGCAGGGCGCCGCCCGATGGTGGCAGCGGCGCCGGTGGCGGCGGCGGCGGCAGCGGCAGCGGCCGCCACGACCGGCGCTGTGCCGCCCAAGCTGCTGACGGTGAGGCCGGCAAATGAATCAAGTGTCGGCCCTGGTTGTAGCGCCAGAATGAGGCGTCATTCCCTCTGCATGTTAACATTCATGGATCCCTGTCCTCCACCCCATGCTCTCACCTCTTCCCAGCTGATCATCCCCTTCATCGGCGGCCGGCTGCTGCTGGGCAGGAAGCTCAGAGGCTTCGGAGAGGGGTACTGGAATGGATTCGGAGGTGAGAACTTTCTGTGGTCCAGGAGCCGGCTTGGTTAATGTAGGGCCGGTTGCCACGTGGCAATGCGCCGCTCTGAGCCTGACCACCTCACATGCAGCCGGCGCTGTCCTGAAGCCCCACCCCCCAACATTTCCCGCACCCTTGTCAAGGCAAGGTGGAGCTCGGGGAGACGATAGAGGCGTCGGCACGGAGAGAGGTGCGGGCGCACCAACGAGACACCGCACATGCCAGCTGTGCTGCTTTGTTCATGTGTGTGCTCCCTGTTGCCGCCTTGTGTTGCACACCCCGTTGACCAAGCCGCCTTCGGAGAGGCAGTGCTGCATGGAGGAGCTCTCGGCAACTGCCCTCGGCAACTGCCGCACCTGGCACCCACCCAATTTGCCGCAGCTGCTGGAAGAGGCGGGGGTGACAGCCACCGCCATGCAGCACTGCGGCCTGCTGCACTTCCACTTTGATGACAAGCCGCAGCCGTGGGAGGTTCACGGTGAGTGACTGCTGCGGATATATGATCAATGATGCATGGGCAGATGCGTGGGGGTTGGCTGCCTCTGAGGCAGGGGTATGGGTGCCCTGCAGCTGTGACCAGATTGGGTTGAGGTGGTTGGCGCATGTGGGTTTTGCCTCGCCCTAGCAACGCAGCCCTCCTCCCGCCATGTTGGCTCCAAATATTTATCGCCATTAATGCTGGGCTGCCCTGCCCTTGCCATTAATGCTGGGCTGCCCTGCCATGGCATGTGCAGTGTTCCGGGTGTCGGCGTTTGATGGGCAGCCGGTGACGACTGATGAGATGGCCCCTGAATGGTTTGAGCCGTCCCAGGTGCCGTTTGACAAGATGTGGGCGGACGACATCCACTGGTGAGTGGCACCACTGTTCAAATCGCGTGGCAGCCAAGGAAGCCGCGGGCCTTGTGTGCATGATGCGGGCCGACGCTGGTGAAGGTGTGGTTGGGGAGATCGCTAGGCGTGCAGGTCGTCCAACAGCCGAGCGCCCAACCCATTCCCTGCACCTTCCTCAACCGTAGGTATCCGCTATTCTTGGAGGGCAGGGCCTTTGTGGGTCGGTTTCATTTCAAGGACACCCACACCCTGGTTGAACACACCCTGCAAGAGGTGCCGCTGGACAGCCTGCACCTGCCCCCCGAGCCGTTGTGAACCTTGTGCGCAGTTGGGGCGAGGTGCCCAGCCCGCCGTGACAGCCCGGTGCGGGCTTGACCATCCCATCCTCATCCCCCAGCACTTTGAAGTTGTGCCTGCCTTGTGTGTGTTGTATTCTATTGCTGGTAGGCTTGTAATGCGGCACTGCTGTTGCGTTCAGAACGGCAGCCTGCGGGGGTGCCCGGGGAGCTGGCAGGGTACATCACGGTTGGGTTGTTGCAGATGAGCATGGTGACAAGAGACGCGGGTGTGGGACTGCATGCTACCAAGACTTGCAGGAGGGAGGAGGTGGACGGATCAGCGGTGCCCAGGGCGCTCAAGCTTGCCTGCTGCGCCGCGCCGCCCACCACCAGGCGTCATGAAATGGGAGCCCTGGGCCGCATCAGGGCGTTCTCCGTTCCCATTTCTGTGGGCTGGGCGCTATCGAGAGCCCTCTAGGCGGGCAGAAAGCGTGGCCGAGTGCCCAAAGCCCTGGCGCTCGCACGTGATCGGCCGGCAAGCCGATCAAAGTACCTCCGCACTCTTATAAACTCGCACGGGGCCTGCGCAACGCAGCAGCTGGCGCTGCCCTGCTCCTAGAAGTTCGAGCGTGCCGTATCCGCTCTCCGCTGCCTCCTAGCTCGGCCAGAGGGGCCGCGGCCGGCGCCCGAGTGGTGCCATGGGCAGCGGCGTCGCCCCGGCCACCAGCTATGGCACCGGCAAGCAGGCGGCGACGGCGGCCAAGCACGCCGCCGGCCGCGCCGCCCTCGCCATCGGCTCGGGCCTCCTGTCCGGCTCACGCCTGATTGCCAAGGGCGTGCGCGCCGCCCTGGCCGACAACAGCGACAAGGAGGCCATTCGCTTCCTCAAGTTTGCTGAGCTGGAGTGGAGCGCAGATGGCAGCCTGGGCAGCGGCGGCAGCGGCACGTCGCGCCGCGTGCCGGTGCTGCTGGTGGGGCTGGCCACTGGCTTCCAGGTGGGCAGGGGAATGCGGGGTTGTTGATGCATTGAGGCGCTCAATCTCGGCAGTCGTTTGCTTAGCAGATGTTCCTCCGCTGCTGTCCCCCTTGTGTTGCGCTGACTGCCGTGCTGCCGCACCTGCTGGCCCCGACACCCCTGCCGCTGTGCGTCATCCCTTCCTGCAGGTGTGGCGGCTGGACGGCGCCAACCCAGCGGAGCTGGTCTCCCGGCGCGACGGGCCCGTCAAGTAAGGCCTCTGGCCGCGGGCATGGCTGCTTGCGCTGTTTACCAGCCGCCATGCTAGCGATGCACCACAATCATTCTGGTGTGCCTCACGAATGCGGCCAAGGTTGACTGACCACACCTCCCCCTCCTTCCACTCCGCACCAACACCCAGGCTGCTGGAGGTGCTACCGCAGCCGCGCTGCAGCGGCGATGAGGAGGCGTGCGATGCCCTCTTTGCCGACCGCCCGCTCCTCGCAGTGGTGCCCGCTGCCGAGCCGCCGCTGAGCACAGCCCTCGGCGCGGCGGGCCGGCCTGGGGGTGCCGGTGCAGCACAGCAGGCGCAGCGGGACCAGCAGCACCACATCGTCCAGCTGTACAGCCTGCGGTCTCATGGTCGAGCGAGGACCCTCAGCTTCAGCAGCGAGGTGCTGGGGCTGCAAGCCAGCGGGCGCCTACTGGTGGTTGCGCTGCGGGGCCAGCTGCAGGCGTTTGATGCCGCCACCCTGCAGCACACCTTCAGCTGCCTGACCTACGTGCCGCCGGCGCCGACGCTGCGCCAGCTGTCATGCAGCGGCCGCGGAGCTGCTGGCCGGCAGCAGTTTGTGACAGACGGCCTGACTAGCAGCACCAGCAGTGCCGGCAGCGAGGCTGGATACTACCAGCAGGCGGCAGGCGGCGCTGCAGGCGACGCGGCAGCCGGCCAGGCACCCGCCGCCGCGCTGTCTCCCTTTGTGCTGGGGCCGCGCTGGCTAGCCTACGCAGCAGACACGCCGGTGCCTGCTGCCAGCGGACAAGCCATTGCTCAGCGCCTGCCTCTGGCGCGCCGAGACAGCGCCGGCAGCCGTGCCAGCGGTGCAGCTGAGGGAGAGGGCGGCAGCGGTCCCGGCGGCCTCACGCGTGCGGCGGTGGCCGACGTCGCCCTGCAGGTGCGCCGCCCTTGTTTGCGGCCATTTTTGCGACGCGGGGTTGGAGCCTCGGGATGATTCCTGCCAAAGGGAGCTTGAGCACATCCCACCTCTTCGATGGCTGCTTCCAAAACTGTGCCCATCTCTGTTGCACACCCACCCCTCATCCACGCAGGCGGCCGCCAAGGGCGGGCAGCAGCTGCGGGCAGGGCTGGCGGCGGTCGGCAGCGCCTCATTCCGCTACCTGTCCCAGCAGTACACAAGCTGGCGCCAGGGGCCGCTGGACCAGGCGCAGCAGCAGCGCGAGGCGGACGCTGCCGAGGTGAGGGCGGGCGGGCGGTGCAGGTGGTTGCGGGTGGAGCGCCAGGGACTGTGCACGCCAACCCGGCAGCAAGAGCACACTCTGTGCGCTGCCTGGACCTACCAGTACCCAGCTCCAATCCGTGCCCCGTCTCACTGCACTGCTCCCTATCCCCTTACCTGCTGCAAACAAACGCCTCCGATCACAAACCCCGCTGCACCGCAGGCCGACGCGGCTGTGGCGGGCACAGTTGTTGTGCGGGACGCCGCCACCCGGCTGGTGCTGGCGCACTTCCGGGCCCACACCTCCCCGCTGGCCGCCCTGCAGTTCAGCCCCTGCGGCCGCCTGCTGGCCACAGCGTCCACAGCAGGGCACAGCATCAATGTGTTCCGCATCCTGCCGCCGGCGCCCCTGCCTGGCTCGGCGGCAGGCGAGGAGGGCGGGCTGGGCGGCGGGCTGGGCGGACCTGGCAGCACAGCAGGCCAGGCCGTTTGGCTCTACCGCCTGTATCGTGGCGTCACGCCGGCCGCCATCCGCGGCATTGCCTTTGCGCCAGATGCCAGCTGGGTGGCAGTCAGCAGCGGGCGCGGCACCACGCACCTGTTCCACACGCCTGCCCTGGCACCCGGCGCCGGCGAAGCCGCAGCAGCGGCACAGCAGCGGCAGCAGCAGCAGCAGCCGGGCGCAGCAGCCGCTGAAACGGGTGTGCTTGGCTGCCCGCCCAAGCAGGCTGCAACGGGGCGTGCTCGCAAGCCAGGGCTGCTGAGCGGCGGCGTGGCGGGCGCTGCCACCTCTGCAGCCCGCAACCTGTATGCCGGCCAGCCAGCGGGTGAGCCACTGGTTGCTATTCTGGCATGTGGAGGTCTTCACCATTGGTGGATCCTTGCTGTGAGATGGGGTTTGCTGTGGGCCGCCAGACTGGCCACCGGCTGCTGCATGCATGTGTGCACGCTGCCTCGCATGCCAAGCATCCCACCCCACGCCTGCCTTGCTCCACGACCGCAGATGTGGAGCCCATTGCCGCCGCCTTCCTGCCTTCTGGCCCCGGCAGCCCCAAGGCTGTTGCGCCAGCCTCCAGCGGCAGCGGCGGCAGCCTCTACGTGGTCACATCAGACGGCCTGCTCACGCGCCACCTGCTGCTGGCGCCACCGGCGGCGGCGGCGGCAGCCGCTGCTGGGGGCACCACTGTCACCACAGCCTCAAGTGCAGCACAGGGCGCCAGCCAAGGGTCAGCGTTGGAGCGCCAGGACTCAGCTGCTGCGACGACAGCGGGTGCGGCGGCGGCTGTGCTAGAGGAGGCGGACCGCTGGGATGTGGCGCGCCATGCCAGCTGGCCAGAGAGGGAGGAGCTCCTGCCCGGCCTACTGGACAGCTCTCCCATGCACTCAGCTCCCAGTGCCGCCGAGCAGCAGCAGCTGTGGGTGGCGCAGGCCGAGTGCGGCGCGCTGTCGGCAGATGCGCCAGACGGCGGCGACAGCGCAGCGGGCGCAGCGCCGCTGTGGCGCGATCCTCGCTTCCGCTGCTATGAGATCCAAGTGCGCGGCCTGCATGTGGCCTCTGCCGCCCCAGGCGCAGCCGCACGCGCTGACCTGGACGGTGCGGACGGCCTGGCAGCCCGTCTACTGGCCGCCGACCTGCGTGGGGCAGGCAGCGGCGGCTGTGAGGCCACCTGGCTTGAGGACCTGCCTGCCCTGCCGATCCAGCCGCCGCAGTAGGTTCCGCCGCAACCAGCCGCTGCAGCAATCGGCCTGCCATCCTTCAAAGCTGCACATGGCAGCTGGCCGCCTTTGTGCTGCGCCATGGCCGCTGCATCGCCTGTATGCTATCCCAACACATGCGACTGCAACTTGCACCCCTCAGGACAGCGCATGCCTCGTTCCAACCCCAGCCTGCTCCCCCTGACCCCTGTAGTCTCCTCTGACTGCTAGTCCATCCCACCCTTTGCTTGACACCACCTGCACTCAAAGTCATTCCCGGGGAGCTTGTGCCCATGCCCCAGCCTTCCCTGTGCATCCCCGTCCCCCTAGAACAGCACATTTTTGGGCTGCCCCTCCTGGCACGTGTACCATACCAGCTGCCCCTGCACCAGCTGCATGCATCACCCCGCGGCTGATTCGCCCTTCAGGGTCTCCGCACCTCCAAATGCTTCTCCTCAATGCCTTCCCGCTGGCTTGGGATCACGCCTGCCCCAGCTCAGCCCCTCTCCCTGCCCCAGCCCCGCCCTATTGCCTGTATCCCCCTCGCTCCCTTCTGCTGGGCGCCTGCAGCTTATAAAACCGCCTGCCCCGCCTGGCAGCTCTTTCCAGCGGCAGGCGCCCCCCATTCTGTATACCATGCCACGCCCATGTGCCCCCTGCATACCCCTTTTGCACTCCCGCTGCGCATCCCATCTGGCGGCTGAGCCGCCTGCTGAAGCCTGTGCCCTGCACACCTGTACCCTAACCCCCGTGTGCCCCCGATTTTGCCCCTGCTTCCACCCGCGCATCCCCATGCACGCGCATACTGGCTTGTTGCAACATATAGACCAGATTTGCAGAGTTTGGGGCGCTGTTCACAACGCAGCAAGAATGGGGGCATTCCAGTGGTTGATGGATGTGGTGCACAGGAGGGTGTTGACTGTGTGCGGTGGGCTTTTACTCAGAAGGCGCTGGACAGCGAGGCATGATCGGTGAGGGATGGGGATGGAGCAAGATAGCATGATGTGATGGCTTGGGAAGGTTTGATGAGGAGTGCAGTGCTGCTCTGGTCGCACGTTGTGAGAGGGAGTGTGTGCGCGGTGTGGCATACGGATTGGACGGGGTGACAAGCGGGGCGTGTGAGTGTTGCTTCGGGCTTGTGCCGGGTGAGCGGGAAGGAGGTTCAGGGCTTGAAAACAACAGCGGTAGGCCAAAGAAATGAAACAGAACAGTTCCTCACAAAAAACGGGAAATGTCTCAACACGCTGGGGCCTGCTCGGCCCGGGGCGACTGCTGCCCCGCGCCGCGCAAGCCCACAGCCAGGCTGATGCAGGCCAGGATCGCTCAAGCGACTCACTTCAAGTTGTTAGATGGCGTCAGGGGGTGCTGCTGCCGCGGCCAGCTCCTTCACTGCGCATTCATGGCCGCGCCTCGCGGGGGCTGAAGCTGACGGATGGGCAGGCGCCCTCATCGCAGCGCCGCGATTTGGGGGTGCCCAGCAGGCTCTGCAGCAGCGCCACCTCGCCCTCGCTGAACTGCGGCAGCACAGCGTGCGCAACGTGCGCAGCGGGCTCAGCAGCGGCAGCGTCTGCCCGGCTGCGCCGCCGCCGCTTGGCGGCAAGGGCGCTCGTCACCTCCTCGCCGTCCTGCTGCCGCTGTACAGCAGCCCTTGTTCGCCGCACAGCGCAGCCGCCCGGTGTACCGCCCGCGACCGAGGCTGCGGAGAAAAGAGATGCGCTGCCGCTGCTGGCGCTGGCACTGCAGCTGGGTTGCTGCACCGCTGGCGGGGCATGCTTGCCGCTGCCGGCAGCCGGCCATGCCCAGGGGGGGCGGGTGGGCGGAGCGGTGGCCTGGCGTGCCGGCGGCGGCGCGCCCGCCGCTACAACTGCCTGCAGCTGCTGCAGGCTGCACACGCGCCAGCCGCCATTCATCTCCAGCACCCCAAACCCTGGCCGCCCGGGCATGCCCCAGGCTTGCGCTGCGCGCCAGGCCAGCAGGCGCAGGCTGTCATCGCATGCGGCCAGGGCAGCTAGTTCCCCCGGCTGGAGGGGGGTGACGGCCGCTAGCTGCGGGCCCAGCGCGCCCATGTGGAGGTGCAGCAGACCTGCAGAGCAGTGGGTGTGTGGGGCTAGGATTAGCAGCGCGACAGCACTGAGCCAGGCTAGCTAAGTGTGCAAGCTTGCAAGGGGAAGGGCTGGAGCGCAGGTGCAGCAATGTGGGTGTGCTGAGGGGGCATAGCGCGGCTGGAGCCGGGCGGCAGCTGGTTGTGGGTATCTGCTCGGCGCTGCCGCCCCCGCCCCATCCACGCACCGTCTGGGCTGCAGGGCTCCAGTTGCCGGCCGCGGTTGCAGTAGACCAAGCCAGTGCCACAGGTCGGGAGGTAGGCCTGCAGCCAGCCGCACGTTGCGCTCGCACACCCAGGTGCGGCAGCGTCTGGTGCCAGCGGCGGCACCGCTGGCACGGCCGGCTGTGGTTGCTGCCGCAGATGCTGGCTGCAGTAGGTGAGGCGGTGGGTTGGAGGTAGAGCTCAGGCCAGGGAGGAGGCCTCCTCCCCGTGGGCAACCCCTAGGGGTTGCCCACGGGAGGACGGGCGTGTGCCGGCGGAGCGCGCCCGGCCGGGGCACAAGACCCCCAGTCTGCCCAAGAGGCGCTGCGCTGCTCCCCGCTTTCCCGGGCCATAGAACTTGCCTGTTGGATGCCAACGGCTCAGAGAGGCCGCACGCTGCGTTGCCCAGACCGCCGGCCTTGGGTCGCGCAGGTGCTTCCGCCTGGGCTGGCATTGCTGCGTTACACAGCGGCGGCACAAGCTCTCCGATCAGCTCCACCGCCGCTTTCATCTTTGGCTCTCACCCACCGGACGGGTTTGGAGCCTGGTAAAGGGCTAGATGGATTTCGTAGGGTGTGTGTGGGGCTGTTGCAAGCAGCACTGGCCGGCCCGGCGAGGAACAGAGCTCGGTCCTGGAGCTCCCGCCGCGCGCAGCGTGCAGGGCGCCGACCTTCACCCAGGCATTAGTCTCCACAGAAGGTGCAGAATGCTATCCAAACAGGCCCAAAGGGTCGATTGAAGTAAGATGTGAGGCTCGGACACGCCTGCCGACCCCAAACCCAAGCTTCCAAACTGCCTCCATACTGTCGTGGTCAGTGGTACCCATACCTCATCCTGTTCCCCCTGCCTTGGTCCCTGTTGTGCGCCCCCACCTTCGAGGAAGCTCCGTGCAGCTTAGGTCGCCCAGGGATCAGTCTCTGAGCGCGCCTGCGCAGCAGGGAGCGCCACCCTGGCCCTGCCGGCGCATGCCGCACCCCGCCGCCCGCACTACGGCCCCGCCGCATGCCAGTTGCGCATCTCAGCGTACAGACCCAGGCCAGCCCCACCCCTACAGTCATTGGGGCCAAGGCTGAATCCCTGCGGGGTGCACATTTGCAGACCCTTGGGGTGTGCAGCCTGGGCCTACCAAAAGGCCACAAGGCCTTGCGCCCCCCAGACAGCTTTGCGCCCCCTGGGTTTAGTCCAAAACCCGAGGCGTGCCATTGCCCGGCTGCACAGACTGCCAGCTGAAGCCAGCGGGCTCCATGCACTACCTACTACACCCACAGTTATCCCTGCCCAGCTGCAGCTCCAACCCAAGCCCCTTGCACCACCTTTGTGCCCGCCCCTCTCCACCACAGCGGTACTGGGCCCGCCCCTCCTCCTGCTGCCAAACACACACCCTCCTTCTTCCCAATTCTTCCCAATGCTGGGCCCGTGCAATCCCGCTCTTAGGCCTGGTGTTACAACCTCAGGTCTCCAACAAGCTCGCCAGCAAGCCCCGCCTCCTACTCCTGCCGCAGCTTCTGCGCCTGGTGTATGGCGGCAGACACGATAGCCCACAAGCAGGCTACCTGCACACCCACCAGCGCCAGCGCGGCGCGCACCAACGCGCGCTCAGCCCGCTGCTCCTGCACAGGGCAGGTGTTGTGAGGGACGGGAAGGGTGCTTGCCGCCTGCCCAATGCGTTCCATTGCACGCGTGGCAGCTTCCAGGCGAAGCACTCCGGGCCATCTGCATCAAGGGCAAGCTGTGCTGTAGGCAGTGCGGCACAGCGTGATACGGACGCGCGGCGGGCTGCCGCACCTGCATGCACTGCGCTGGCAGCTGCTCCAGCATCCCCATGCTGGCCGCGTGCCGGCCCTGCACATGGGCGCGGAGAAGGACGCGGTAGATGGGAATGAAGCAGAGCGGACTTGCCGTCATGACTTAGTAGCTTTCCACGCCTTAACAAACTCCCCCACGAACCCTGGCAGCCATCAATGGTGTCACCAGGTTTGGGGCACCCCTGCGCCTCATGCCCCACCTGGACTGCCCCCTGCGCCCTCGCCAGCAGTGCGCCCCACTGCCGCCGCCAGCCGGCCTTCAGCAGAGCTGGGTCGGGCACATCGACCGTGTCATAGCTGCATGGGGCAACAACACAAGGGCACTCGCGGCAGAGCGGTGCATGAGCATGGCGCAACCGGCGCCAGGATGCGCGGCAGCAGCGTGCATCCATACAAGCCTCGTGCTGGATGCTGGCGGTTGCCCAGAGAGCTCCTACTCACCCGCCTGGCCGCTGTTGCCGCCCCAGTGCCTCGTGCACCAGGCTTGCATCCTCACGCGCCCCACCCAGGGGGCTGCAGGGCTAGCAAGGCAGGCAGTCTAATCGTGCCCAACCATGGTGCAAGCAAGGCTGCACAGGCTGGGCGCACTGAGCCAAGTCAGTGCCCAACACCAAACGGACAGTGCTGAGCGTCACCTGCCGGTTGGCTTGGCGGCGCTGGTGTCGTTTGGGTCCATCCCCGCCAGCAGCCTTTGGAACTCGGAGTGGGTCAGCGGCACGCCCTCCCGGCCCAGCACTTGCTCCACCTCCCTGCAGGGGGCAGGGGGCGGGGAGGGTGGGACGCACTGGAGGTGCACACTGTTGGGCTTGGGGGAATCGGCTGGAACGTTTTCCTCAGGTCGCGAAGTGTCAAGAGCACAGGTTGGGGCCAAGCCGCCTGCAGGAGGGGGCTTGCAGGTCAGCGTTCCGCAAAATACAGAAAGGTAGGGTGCGCCCTGAAGCAAGAAGTGGCAAGATGGAAGAGGCCAGACCCCTCCGAGGCCTGCAGGCAGCAGCAAGTGCCCACGCCCACCAAACCCACCAGGCCCGCCACACCCACCACCCCACCGGATGTAGGTGGAGGCGCCCTGCATGGCGTGCTCCAGCCGCACAAGCAGCGCTTCATAGGCGGCACCACTCAGCGCCTGCTCCCCAGACAGGTGCAGATTCAAGCTGTGCAGAACCTGCAGGGTGGGGAGGGGGGAGGGCATGCGCAGCTGCCGGTGTGCGCGGCGTTGCATCGCGGGTGGCGGTGCACTTTGTGAGGAGCTGCCCCTGGCCGCCAAGGCATGCACGCTTGCTCAGCCGGCCCAGGCCCCGCAGCAGCTGCGCGCAGCGCCGCTCACATCGCCACTCGTTTGGAACAGGGCACCAAAGCGCCGCTCCATCTCCTGCTGGTCCCGCCCCGTCAGCTTGTCTGAGCCGGGGAGAGGGTTTGTGTGCTGTGCTGTGTGGGATCCACTCCAAATTTTGCATGGTTGTGCTGCACATACAGCTCGATGAAGCATTAAGCTCCCGCCTCCACTGCCCGCAAGGCGCGTGATGTATGCCCAGCAGCAGCCCCGCTTCCCACCTGCAACTGTGCTCTGCAGCGCCGCCAGCTTGCCCTGTGTGCGCTCCCTGAACAACTTGGCCACCACCTGCAGATACGGGGCAGCAGTTGCATAAGCACCGTTAAGCATCGTGCAGGCTGGCCGCCAGAGCTTGTGTGGCCCAGCTGCAAGACGCTACGCCAACCACTCAGAGCAAGCAGCAGCAGCGGCAACGGTCACAACAGCGGCAGCAGCCGCAGGGCGGCAGCAGTTTCAGCAGAGTCAGCGGCAGCGGCAGCAGCAGCGGCGCCTCACCTTGAGGCCGTGGTCTCGCAGCTGGGTCAGCTTCTGCTCTACCAACCGCTGGTCTGTTTGGTGCAGGGGGTGGCAAAGCTCCCAGCATGCCACGCTCATCACGCTGCCAACCTTCCACTGCTGCCACAGACAGGCCATGGAAAAAGAAGCGCACGGCCACATTGCGCAAACTGCACAGCGCAATTCACTGGACACCTGGCTCACGCCTGTCCCACTGCACCCAAGGGGCGCCACCCCCATGCACCTGACGCACGCCACAGCTCGCGGGCATGGGCTCGCCGCAGCTCAAAAACTGCCAGTCCAGCCGCTTCGCCAGCTGCACCGTCGCCTGCCTGCTGACCGGCGGCTTCTGTGGCAGCAGCGGCGGCGCCACTGGGCAGCAGGTCCATGGTCCGGTCCATCGCTTCCTGCGCCACGGCAGACATACAGTAACAGTGGTGGCTGGGTGGTGGCTCTACCGTTCTGTTCCTGGCGCTCTCCGCCAGTTGAGCAGTGGGACATGTGGAGGCCAGACGCATGGTCAAGCACCTCGCTCCACCTGCCAGGCAACCGGCTGATATAGCCTGTGTGCACTGCCACCCACTTCAACCCCCCCTCTCACCAGCCGCAGGTGCACCGTGGACAGGAGGTGGCCCCGCGACTCGGAGAGCTGCCGCAGCGCGGCCTGCGCCTGGCTGTCCATGGCAGCCAGCTCAGCCAGGGCGCAGTCGGTCCGCGCCATGCTGGCCACCTGCGGTATGAGGGTGGCGGGTCGCAGCTGGTGGGGGTATGCACCAAATCAGCGGGCAGGGGCAGGGCCCGCGGCTTGCGACGCATGCTTGGCGGAGTGCCCGCAGGTGCTTCCCGCATCCAATGCCTGCCCGCCCAACTACTGCATTTCCTGCAACCACCCATTCTAGCAACCACCCGTTCCAGCCCCCACCTGCGAGATGTACGAGAGCACGAGGCAGAGGCAGAGCACGCCTGCCACCACATGTCCCGCCAGCTGGTTGACGTCTCGAAACACGCAGCCGCTCACGCCCAGGCAGGCATTCACTGTATGGGTGGTTGTTGCTTCATTTGTCAGTGGGCCCTCAGTATTGCTTTAACAAAGAGAAAAAAGGGAAGCATATGGCAGGGCAGCATGTGCAAGAGGGTGAAGACGGGGCAGGCGGGGAGGCGGCGCCAGAAGGTGGGCAGGCACGGTCGCAAGCCAGGACAGCAGAGCAACCAATACACATCCTGCCTGAGCCTGCACCTGTAATGATAATGCCCAGCAGCAGTCCTAGAGCCGCGGGGGCTCCATCCAGGTACACGATGGCGAACAGGCTGAGGGCCTGGCCGCACACCGCCTGCGCAAAGGCGGTGGCGCGGGGGTGCTGGAGCCCAGCGGCAGGTGTGGCTGGCGACCCGGCTCCAAAAGCTCGTCGGAGTGCTTCTCATGCCAATCGCGTTGGCTAGCAACCCTCAAAGGGGCGGCGAGCGAGCAGCCCCTGACGACCCTCCAAGTGCTGCAACCCTGTCACCTGAGCAGCACAAAGCGCCAGCCCCACTTGCAGTGGCCTGGAGCGCAGCTGCTTGGCAGGGCGGGGCGCCTCTGGCCGGCTGCCCATCGTGGTGCTTTCGTCAGCAGGCCTGGCTGGAGAACGCACAGTCGTGACAAAGCACAGCTCAAACGGGTTCAGCGACCCAACAACACTGACGTACGCCAAGCGCAGCGCTAGTGTTTACAAGTCGCCCTGATGAGGGCTGCCCTCCGCCGTAATGTACAAAACGAGACTGCCATGGCACAGAGACAACCAAACAGGCTTGGTGGCGGGAGGGGCAGCCGACATGAGACAGTGGTTTGACATGAATCAGATGTGGGTGAGGAGGGCGCGCGACGGCAACAGTACAGGTGGGGAGGAAAATGAACATCGGCGAACGCAGGCTTGGGAAGCGGAGATCAGTGGCATGGGGAAGCGGGCTGCAGGGAGTAAGGGCGAAGTCAGTCGAAGAAACCAGCAGAGAGTCCTGGAGTGCAACGCAGGTTCAGTCATCGCCACCGTCATCGCCACTGTGGTCCCCCCCGAAGCTCCCTCCACTGCCCCCCCAGAGAGACCCGCCGTGCAGGCTGTGCCCGCCGCCGAATGCAGCAGCACTGCTGCTGCCTGCATCAGCAGCGCTGCTGCCGCCCGCGTCAGCAGCGCTGCTGCCCGCATCCGCACTGCTGCTGTTGAGTGCCGGCTCGCTGCTTGGGTCTGGCATGGTGGGCGCCTCGACTGCGGCGGCTGCACCCACCGCGCCCTCCTCTTCATCCTGCGAGGCCGCCTCCTCCTCCTCCTTCTTCCTCTCCTCAGTGTGAGAGGCCTCCAGAGCCGCTTCCAGCTGGCTCATGTCCCAGGAGCGGCTGCAGAAGCACGGCGGCAGGGCAGCGGAGCAATATTGAACCAACACTGTTGGCCTCAGCAGGTGGCATTGGAGGCCAGGCTGTCAGCCCGCCCATGTCTCAGGAGCGGGTGCAAGAGGTAAAGATAAAGCCGTACAAGAGGCGCCAGGGGCAGCGATTGCAGGGCTGCGGCTGCCACTTTAGGCACCACATGATGATGAAAGGGCAGACGGCACGTGCGCGCACACACGCAGAACACAGCTACAGCTGTAGCTGGCGCAGGACACAGCGTGCAGCTCAGCTGAGCCTCACCGCATGCGCATGCGCCACTCCTCCACCTGCTCCCGCCGCTTGCGCTGAAGGGCTGCCTCCTCGGGCGTCAGCTCCGGTGGGGGTGGGAACAGCGGGGGCAGGATCTCCACCTGCGGGTTACGATGTGTCATCCAGGTGAGGCGAGGTGGAGCAGAGCCAGGCAGCAAACCGGGGCGGCCGGTTTCGCACCAGTGTTGATGTTGGCAGGGTGGCGCGGGCAGGCACGTGAGCGCCGCGGTCTGCCTTTCACGCTACACACATCCCGGGCAACTTGGCTCGGCGGACCGGCGGCACGCGTACCTGCCATCCTGCATTTCAGGGCAACTCAAGCAACCTCTTCTGCCCCGCACCTCTGGTTTCTGGGCCGCCTTGGGCTGGTTCACCACTGCGCTGATGATCTGCTGCTCAGCCTGGATGGGGAAGGAGGGCAGCCGGGGGTGGGTAGGTGGGTGGATGGGGTAGCAAGGACAGCAGGGCAGGCAGGTGGGCGCCACACGCCAGCCTACGCGGCGGTGAAGCAGCAGCAAGCGGCACGGACAGGCCCGCCGCACCATGCACACACACAAGGGCTGCAGCCTGAACATGCAGGGGAAACAGTTTTCAAAACAGTGCAAGCCCACCTTCCAGAAGTCGTCCTCTCCCATGATGCCAAGCAGTGAGTCCTGGTTGAGGCCCTGCCGCTGCCGCGCCTGCTGCGCCTGCTGCGCCTGCTCAGTCTGCTGCGCCTGCCCCTCCTCCTCGTTCCCATCGTAGCTCAGCGGCCCCTCGGCTGCTGCTGCTGCCGCTGCCGCCGCCATGGCGTCAGCGGAGCAGCTGGGGGTGGGCAGAGAGCCCAGCGGGCACACCGGGTCCCCCATGCTCATAGCGCGCGCCGGGGAGGCGCTGGGCAGCGGCGGCGTGGCCTGCGTGCAAGGCGGAACAGAAAGGAAGCAGTGATGGAGAGCAAACAGCGCACATAAACCTGAGCATGTGAGGTTGCCGTGCAGTTCGCAGCTTGAAATTGGCACAATGCGCCCTCAACCCGCCGCAAAGCAGCCAACTCCACCCAGCCCACCTGCGGAGGCGAGGGCGCCCGTGACGAGGACGGCAGCGGTCGCACCGTGCGGCCCCACTCGTCCGTCTGCCCGGCTGCTGCCTGACCAGCTGCTGCTGCTGACCCGCCCTGCTGCTGCGCGCCCGCTGGTGAGGGCTGGCTGCCAGCGGCGGGGCTGCGCGCGGCTGCCTTTTGTTGCTGCTCGGCCTGCTGCTGCTGCGCCTGCGCCTGCTGCTGCCGCGGCGGCTCAGCACCTTGAGCGGCCTGCCGTGCCTGCTGCGCCTGCTGCGCCTGCTGCTGCTCCAGCACCTTGAGCAGCAGGGCAAACTGCTTGGCGGACACCCCCTGCATCGCGCCCACCAGCTCCTCTGCACATGATCAATAATGGGGGGCAAGCATCGGTCAACTCGGTTAGGGCGAAGGGCATGCCGGGCCACGGCCAAGGCCACGGACGAGGCCACGGTCAAGTTGCTCTTCCTGTGCAACCCTGCAACATCCCCGCCTAGCAGGGCTGCACAGGGCTGCACACAGCCTGATCCATGCGCTCTCCAGCTCACCAGTGTCCCGAATCTCCTTCTCAAGCTTCTCCATGCGCGCCGCCACGCTGACCAGGGCCTCCGCCTGCTGCCCCGCCACCGCCTGGAGCTGCAGGAGTGGCAAGGAGGGAATGGCAAGGAGGCGGGATGGTTGAGGTTACTACAAGATGCACAAGACGGCAGCGCGGCACCGGTTTGGGCCTGACGGAGGCTGGGCAGGACGGCCATGCCATGCATTCGCGTGCAGTTACGACGGTGCAGGCAGAAGTGGGTCACTGCACGCTGCAGCGCAGACGAGGGGCACGCAACAGCGGCCTTGCCTGCTGGATGGGCAGCTTCAGGTCGCGCCCCCCCACCCGGGAGCGCACCGACAGCTTGTCCAGCTGCAAGGCGCAAGGCGCAGATGAGGGGCGGGCAGATGGGACGGGAGATTGCGAGCCATGCAGGGTGTGCTGCCTCACAGCTTTAGGAAACCCTACTGTCAGGCAGCACGTGCTGCTCCTCGTCCCCACTAGTGGAGTACCCGCGTCCCCACAACTAGAGTGCGCCCCCGCCCACCTGCCGGGCCAGCTCTTCAATGCGCTGTGCCTGCTGCCCTGCAGCGGCCTCAGCGCGCAGCAGGCGCGCCGCGGCCTCCGTGCTGACGCGGCGGGGCTCGCTGCACAGGTGCGGAGGGAGGGCAGGGCTGGTTGGCTGTGGGTGGCAGGCGCCAGCAGGCAACAGGCAGGCAGGTGGGTGGTAGTCGCGCACCATCACATCCCGACTTGCGACAACCCATCGGGCGTGCCCACATCTGCAGCTGCACCCCTCTTTGCTTCACGCTGCACTACACACCTGCTGCCGCTGAGCCAGGCCCGGATCCGGCCCAGCACCAATGCCGCCAGCAGCGGCAGCGTGAGCCACAAGCCGCTGGGCGCCGCCCAGGCGGGCGGCTGCACCGCCAGCCCCTGTGGAACTGCAGGCGCTGCTGCCACGTGGGCCACGCGTCGCCCATTCTGCTGCTCCACCTGCTGCTGCGACCGCTGTGCAGCCGCCGCTTGCTGCTGCCGCACGGTAGTGGCGGCGGCGGCCACGTGGGCGCCAACAGCTGCTACGACGGCTGCCGTTTCCAGCGCCCGCACCACGGCTTGCAGGGCAGCAAGGGGCTTGGGGCGCTGCACGGGTGCCCTCTGGGCGCGAGCCACCACCAGGGCTCTCCAACTGCGGACTGGCCGCTGCGTGGCGGGCGCTACAGGGGCCCTGGCGGTGCAAGCAGCTGCGATCATGGTTGCCGGATTGGTTGTAAGGTGCCCCGCACGCCATTGGCACAGGGCTAGAGGAGCGTGCTGCGGCGACACGACCCAGCATGGGGAGGAGTGTTCGCCGTTTGTGGAGCGTGCACGGTGGACGTAACAGACTGCAGCCACTGGGCGGGCGCGCCGGGAGCGCTGAAGGTCGGCCAGGCCATCGCTCGGGCTCAATATTGGCCTGCAGCAGCGCGAGCGGCCCGTCGACACCGGGTGGAGGCCTTGCAGTGAGTTCACGATCAATTGGCAGCGCCTGGTCGGCTGCAGGCCCCGTCAACGGGACATGCTGGCCTGGGTTGCTTTCTGCCGGGCTGCTGGGCGCCCAAACGCACGTCACATGGCCACAGGATCGTCCGAACAGCCGTTGGCAGCAAGCCGGCGGCACGGTGGGCCCATCGAGTGGCCGCCGCCTCGGGCTTCGGCGGCGGGGCCTGCGGCGAGGCGGCGGTGGCTTGTTTCAAATCTGCTGTCAACTCACCCTTGCCCGCTCGCAGTGGAGCGCCGCGGTGTGAAGATTGAGCGCATCGCCAACAGCAAGCTGCGCGAGGTGAGCTGCCGGCGGTGCAACTGCAGGTGCGCTGCTGCTGGAGCAATGACGGGCAGCAGCAATCTGGCCGCCAACCTGGGCCATCTATAAACGCAGGCCGTGTTCCGCCGCCGCAAGAATGGCCTGCTGCGCCGCGCCATGGAGCTCAGCGTGCTCAGCGACTGCGACGTGGCAGTGCTCGTTTTCCACGGCACCACGGGTGAGCAAGCGGCACATTGATTTCACCTGCTCACGCCATACCACATCAGACCGAGGCTGCATCCGAATGGCTGCTCGGTTGCGCTGGTTTGATCCCATGCCGCCCATGCCTCGCTCACATGCAGTGCACAATGATGTGTGCCTGGTTGACCCTCCGCCCCATCTTTGCGCAGGCAAGCTGACTCAGTACTCGAGCGCACCCATGGGCGGCCTGCTGCAGCGCTTTGCGCACGCGTGCGGTCGCCCGCACGAGACGTACACAAACGAGGACGTGAGCTGGGGTGGCATGTATGTCGGGTCTGGTGGTGGGTTCAGCAATGTCTACGTCGCTGCCCTCGGTTGTTTTGTTTGCCTGCTCCTGCTTCCGCCTGCACCCAACACGCTGCTCTGCACCCCGCCTCATGCCCCCTGTGCCTGCAGCTGTACAGCCACCATGTGCTGGCGCGGCTGGCCTCTGATGCTGAAGAGGCGGCTGGGGCAGGGGCACAGCGCACCCGCACGCTGCCTTCCTTCTGGGCCGCCAAAGCGGCGCTGGAGCGGCAGCGGCAGCGTGGCCCGCGGCGGCCCAAGGGCGGCGGCGGCGGCGAACAGGCAGACGAGGAGGAGGAGGGGGAGGGGCAGCTACGGCGCAAGCGGGCACGCACGGCGGCAGACGGAGGGGAGGAGGCGGCGGCAGAGGGCATGGAGGTGGACCAGAGCGGCGCGGAAGAGGAGTCGCTGTCCAGCTTCAGGTGGGCTACCAGGCAGGCAGGAGGGTCGGGTTTCCATGTGCGGCGCATTACGACTCCCGTCCGTTTGTTGTTTTGGGGCTGAAATGGCCAGCCACAACCCACCGCATTCGAACCTTGGGCTCCCCTGGCACACGTCCCCGCAGCGAGCTGGACCGCCACGCAGCCACCCTGGCGCAGCTAGCCGACGAGTCGGGGGCGCAGCTAACGCCCCGCAGCCGTGCCGCGTACGGCCGCATCGGGCGCGAGTTTGATGTCCTCATAGCGCGGGTGGGTTGCACTTTGCACTTGCACTTGGTTCTGATGGCTGCCCAGGTGGTGCAATGTCGAATTGATGTGCTCATGGCGCGAGTGAGTGGTGTGCTGTCTGCTTGTTGCACGTGCGGCTTTGCAATCGGCTCATTAGTGTGAGGCTGAGGGGGTTTGGTGCATGCGTGTTCCGACGTGAGGCGGACCCATGTTGGCTTACGGATCCTGCACACAACCCGCAGGCCCGCGAGGAGATGGAGACTGCCGAGGCACTGGCTGCGGCGGTGGATGAGCCTGAGGGTGAGGCTGGGGTCTTGGTATGCAGGAAGGCAGGGGGCTGTGGAGACAGGTGGATTGAGGGCACACCAGCTGGGAACGTCAACCGCTGGCCAAGTTGTTGCGTTTCCTCACCCTCTGCAGGCACCGAGGAGGAGGCTGGTGCAGACCAGGAGGGCAGCGACGAAAAGCCGGAGCTGTCGTTCGCGGCAGCCCTGCAGCAGCCACAGCAGCAGCAGCAGCAGCAGCAAGTGGCACCTGGGCTGGAGCGGCAGCAGAGCGGGGTGGCTGGCGGGGCAGCAGCCGCGGCAGCAGTGGGCGCTCAGGACGCGGCAGCAGCCAGGCTCACAGCGCCTGCCTCGCCGCCTGCAGTCTGCTCCCCAAGCAGGCCTCGAGAGCAGGCACAGCCTGTGCCATCCTTGACTCTCGCACAGCAGCCGCACCAGGCAGCTAGCGCAGTGGCGGGGCAGGCATCCGTTGCAGCAGGCACACCAGCTGCCGGCGCCGCAACGCCATCAGCCACAGCCACACTGCAGCAGGTGCAGACTACGCCGGTACCTGCTGCGCCTGCGCTGCCTCCCGCTGGCTCGGCGACAGCCCCGCCCAGCCAGCTGCTGCCCCTGAGACCAGCGCAGCCGGGCATACTGCCCCCGGGCGCTCGCATCCAGCTGCAGGCGTTCCCCACAGGCAGCGGCTTCATGCTGCGCCCTGTGGCGATACTGAGCGGGGCTGCAGCTGCCCCGCCGGCGGCTGCTGCCCCGGCGGCACCCGGGCAGGCGGCGCCTGGGGTAATGCTGCAGCTGCAGCCAGCGACGGCGCAGGCAATGAAGGCGGCGCAGGGGCAGGGCCGCGGGCCGCCCGTGCAGATGCCTCCGCTGCAGCTGGCGCAGCTGCTGAAGCTACAACAGCAACAGCTCGCGGCCTTTGCGGCGATGCAGCAGCAAGCGGCACGACTGCAAGCCCAGCAGGTGCAACAGCAGGCGCAGCAGCAGGCGCAGCAGCAGGCGCAGCAGGCACAGCAAGCCCAGCCTCAGCCACAGCAGACACAGCCAGCGGGCCAGCAGCAGCAGCAGCAAGCGCAGCAGGCCCAGCAGCAGCAGCAGCAACAGCCGCAGCCAGCAGCCCCGGGAGGGGCAGTGGCGAGCGCTGCACCTCAGCAGGCAGCGCAGCAGGCACACCACCTTCTGCGTGTTGTGTCGCAGCCCCTGCCACCAGCGCCCCAGACAGGTGCCCAGCAGCATGGCCTGCCACAGCTCCAGCAGCAGGCACAGCAGCAAGTGAAGCAGCCTGGGCCCAGCCCGCAAGCACACATGGCGACGTAGAAGCCGCCCGTACAACGTACATTTCAGCTGTTTTGTGAGCACTGCCTACCAAGTTCCCCCACCATGTCTTAACTGCTTGCATAAGCTGTAACAGTCGGAGTACGCACTAAAGGTCGAGCCTGCCTCACGCAGCTCCCTGCTGCCCAAATCTACACCCCCCTGCTACTGGTGCTGCTGCTGCTCTCTCGCCCCGACTTCACTGGGCACACAGGTTGCTTGGGGCGCGCTGAGTCCTGCCCAGCTGCGTGCGCCGCCTCACTCGCTGCTGATGCGCACGGAGGTGGCCTTGCTGAGCATGCGCACGTCCCGCTCAATCTCCACCAGCTGCGCCTCCAGCTCCTGCAGCGAGGCAACTCAGTGGTGGGGCAGCAGGGTTGTTGTTAGAGTTGTCGCTACAGCAGAGTGGGGCGAGGTCACTACCAACCCAAGCCTGCCGGCAGCCGCCATGCGTATCCCACCGCAGAGCCTGCTGCGCAGAACGGCCGCACCTCCTTGCGCCGCTTCTTGGAGGGTGTGTCCATGACGCAGGGCAGCCGCACGTAAGCCTGGTTGATGTCCTGCCACCTGCACAGGGTGAGGGGAGCAGGGACAGCAGGTTGGACCCCACCTGCCGCCAGCCGACTGTCACCAAGCACCTGGCCGACTCCAGCATCGGGGCCGCAACAGTCAGGCCTGTGCCTCACTTGAGCTTCAGGTGGCGGATGAGCTCTGCCAGCTCGTCGCCGCTGATGACGCGCGTGCCCGGCTCCGCCTCCTGGCATTGGGGAACAAGGAGGCCAGCGGCAGTGATTGCATGTCGGGATCTCTTGCGCAGCAGGCTGCGCACACCGAGCTGCATCCAACCTCGGTCCGACGCCGCCACACAGCACCCACCTCGTGCGCCTGCTGCGCCTGCCGCGCCGCCGCCCGTGCCGCCTCCAGCTCCGCCTTGCGCTGCCGCAGGTAGGGAGGCAGCTCGCCGTAGTGCTCCTTGAACACGTAGCGCACCTGGGGGCCGGAGGGTGCAGAGTGGGGCCTGCATTGCCAGAGCTGTGAGACGAGGGGATGAACAGCACGTGCACGTGGCGCACTGGCGAGGGGGGCAGCAGCACAGGCTCAAGCATCCCCGCAATCAGTCGCAGCACCTCTTCCTGCTCCTGGTACTTGGGTGCTGCGGCGGCCGCCTCCTGCACGTTTGTGGAGATGAAGTCGCGCGGGCGGTGCTCCAGCGGCGGCGCCGCCTGGTCCAGCGGGGCCTTGCGCCGCTCCTTGGGCGCCGGCTTGGCGGCTGTGTGGGGTGGGTGGAGCAGCTGGGATGTTGAGACAAGAGAAGCCCTAACGCCCTGCGGCTGCGCCACACCACACGCCCGCGCCCAACTCACGCAGCGGCAGGCGCGGCTCCCGCTCGTGCGGCGCCAGGCGCTTGGCGGGGCTGACCAGCTCCGCGCCGCTGGGCGGGCCCATGGTGCGGGCCGAGTGAATCTCCTTGACGCCCAGCATGCTGCAGGGCACGGCGCGCGGGTCCAGTGGGCCGGCGCGCCGCGCTGGTCGGGCATCTGGAGAGCGCGCCGGCGGCCGCCCGGCGGCGGAGGACCCTCGGCCCTCTCGGCCCTCGGACATGGGAGCCAGGCGCGGGACGAGGGTGCTGTCGGCGTCCCAAGCCGTGGGAATGCCGGCCGCTGGAGAAGCGAGGGGCTGGGTGCGACGAACAACGGCCCGGTCAACGGTGGGGTGAGCCAGCCGCCAAAACAGACGCGTGACTGAGTGCAAGCACGAATTCACGCGCGAAGCGGCCAACGAGGTGCAGATGAGTGCAGGCCATGCAGGCCACGCCAGGCGGGACGGCGCTCCGCCGCCGCCCCCAACAGCAGCCAGGGCCCCTGCCCAGCCCTTCTTCGATCTCGAGCGGAGGGGCACCATGGTTCTCGCCACCCAGTTCAGCAGCGCCCGCCTGCGCGTGGCTGCCGCCGGCAGGTGAGGGTTGGGGCTCGGGCGGCAGCGGCCGGGGCAATGCCCACCAGCGACCGCAGTGCTGCTGCAAGCGGTTGGATGCACCCCCAGGGCGCTGGGCGCCACTGCATCACCCGCCATCCATCCCAACCACTGCTCGCAGCCAGCGGCAGCAGGCCCGCGGCCTCACCGTGCAGTGCGTGGCGGCTCCCGAGCAGGGTAAGAGCCCTCCTGGCGCCGATGGCGCGGGCAGCCCAGTGCTGCCGCCAGCCCCTGCGCCGCCAGTGCCCCCGCCGTGCCTACCCACCTGGGGGCTGCTCTAGCCAACTAGTGGCACTGTGGAGCCGCCCCCAAACTCTGTGCCCCGACCCAAGCAGCTGGCTGCCTGCGCACGCCCTCCCCGCGCAGTGACCACCCGCGTGCAGCGCAACAAGAACATGGCCAAGCTGCAGGCCGGCTACCTGTTCCCCGAGGTGCGGTGGCAAGGGTGGTTGGCTGCTGTAGGCCCAGATAATCCAACAGTTGTCGTAGGCCCAGATAGGCCAACAGCCTGGCAGTCAGATCCGGTCTCCAGGGAAGCGTGCAACCTCGTCAGTCGGCGCCGCATGCCGTCGCCGCGCGGCTCCCTGCAAACCACAGCAATACACGCGCCTCGCTGCGTGCGCTGCAGATTGCCCGCCGGCGCAAGGCGCACCAGGAGAAGCACCCCGATGCCAAGATCATCTCCCTGGGTGAGATCATCGCCCTGCTGTGGCGACTGGGTCTGACAGCCTGCTGCCCTCGTAGCTGGGCCCCTGTTGAGCGGATGCAGTCCAGGTGGGCAGCACGTTGCCGTCCCTCAGTGGCAGCTCGCCACTGCCCACCAGTGTGTTGTACACACCCTTGCCCCACCTGCTCACAACGAATCCCCTCCAGGCATCGGCGACACCACGGAGCCCATCCCGCCCTTCATTGCGGACGCCATGAAGAAGTCGTCCGAGGGCCTGGGCACCCTGGAGGGCTACAGCGGGTGCGTGCCGCGGCTGCACTGGCCGGCCGGCCGGCTGACGCCGGCCTGCAAACCAAGTTGACAACCCAAGGGAAAGCAAAGGAGCAGGGTTGTGACCCTGCATTTCGCAAGCCACCCAAGTGCTGCTGCTGTGCCCCGCTGGACCGAGCAGCAGTGGCTACCCGGCTGCGTGCTAGCTGAGGTGCGGCTGTCACATGTTCATGCTGGCCACTTGGCGCACCCCTCTGTGCCCGCCGCGCAGGTATGGTGCGGAGCAGGGCACGCCCGCGCTGCGTGAGGCCATCTGCCAGCGCCTGTACGAGAAGGTCGGCCGCAAGCCCAACGAGGTGCGCAGCGTGTGTTGGTCTGTACCATCCGCGAGCTGCAACTGGGTGCACTCGGGGTTGCGGTGCCTGCTGCCCCTGCTGCACCATGCAAGCTGCGCGTACGTGCTGCTGCCCCTGCTGCAGCTGCAGCAGTCGCCATGCATGCCTGCTGGGCACCCAGCCCTGCGCCATTTCTCCGCAGGCACTGCAACAGGCATGCGGCAGACTCAGCTATTCGGCCCGCTCCCCTCTCGCAGATCTTTGTGTCCGACGGCTCCAAGTGCGACATCGGCCGCCTGCAGCTCATGTTTGGCGCCGACGTGACGGTGGCGCTGCAGGTGGGGGAGGCAGCTGCGGCAGGGTTTGACAGGGTTCCGAGGGGTACGGCAGCAGCAGCCAGTAGTCAGGGTGGCTGGAGGGCTGCAATGTGGGGGCTTGCCGCCCCTCCCGCTGATGGTGATGCCCCGTTACCACCTGTCAATGGCTTCCCACTGTACTGCACAGGACCCCGCCTACCCCGTGCCTTCTCTCCCGCTGATGGTGTTGCTGTGTTTCATCCCACCTGCCCATGGCTTCCCACTGCGCAGGACCCCGCGTACCCTGTGTACGTGGACAGCTCCGTCATCATGGGCATGACGGGCGGGCACAACGGCACCGGCTTTGACAACATCCAGTACATGGTGTGCCGCCCCGAGAACAACTTCTTCCCCGACCTCTCCAAGGTGGGCTTGTATGCTGGGTGCAGGTTAAGCTGGGGTGTTGGCATGCTAGCACAGTGCGCTTGATGTGCCCCCGAGGCAGCTTCTTCCCCGGCCTCTCCAAGGTTGCTGAGAGGGCAGTGAGGTAACAAGCTGTGCAAGCCCGCCTTGAGCGGCCTTGCTTGGGTGGCATCACCACCCCATCCCGCCCTTGTGTGTGTGCTCAGCTCATCGCGACCGATCTGACGCATGTGTTGCACGTCCACGCTTGTGCAGGTGCCCCGCACCGACATCATCTTCTTCTGCTCGCCCAACAACCCCACTGGCGCGGCCGCCACCCGCGAGCAGCTGACGGAGCTGGTGGGTGCAGCGCCAGCACGGGAGGGGAGGCAGGGCGGAGGGAGCAGCAGTCGGCCAGGTCGTCATGCAAGTGCGTGCTTGCCATCCCTGCACCCCTTGTTGCAAGGCCCGATGTGGTGTCGCACGTCACCCACTTTGCAACTGCTTGCAACTCACCCGAAACCGTCTGTTGACGTTACCCTCCTCCCAGGTTGCGTTTGCCAAGAAGAACGGCTCCATCATCGTGTACGACGCCGCCTACGCGCTGTACATCTCCGACCCCAACTGCCCCAAGACCATCTATGAGATACCGGGTGCGTGCCCTGGACGGGAGGGCAGCCTTGTCAGGAGATGCCATGCAGCAGCGGGTTTTCCTGCCGCCTGCCATGCTGCCGCACTCCAACCGCCCCTGGTTGCCTGAACTCGCAGGCGCCGAGGAGGTGGGTTCAAGTGCGCATGCTTTGCTCACCCGCCATCTTCTCACCTCACCCCTCCCTGCCTACTCGCAGGTGCGGAGGAGGTGGCCATCGAGACCTGCTCCTTCTCCAAGTATGCCGGCTTCACCGGCGTGCGCCTCGGCTGGACCGTGGTGCCCGAGCAGCTGCGCTACGCGGGTGCGGCTGGGGCTGTGCTGCCGGGGCGGTGACGCTGCTGCGCGGCTGGTCTGCGCGGAGGGCAGGCACTGGGTTGTTGCCCCATGCTGTTTGGCCACTGAGAACCGCTCTCACAACTTGTCAACTGCAGACGGCTTCCCCGTGATCAACGACTTCAACCGCATCATGACCACCGTGTTCAACGGCGCCTCCAACGTTGCGCAGGCCGGCGGCCTGGCCTGCCTGCAGGTGCGGGGCGCGGCCGCCGGGCCGGGCCAGGGTCGCGACGCAAGCTATCGTGTGCAGCTGCCTGCTGCCCTCACTGTTGCCTGGCCGTACCTACGGACGAGCTCTGCGAACAGATGCTGCCTGCCGTTCACTGCACCTTGCATGCACAATCCACAATCCACCCTTGCTGGCCCGGCCCTTCCCTCACGCCCGCAGGACGACGGCTGGAAGCAGATGCTGGACCTGGTGGCCTTCTACAAGGAGAACGCGGCCATCCTGCGGTGAGTGAGGGCCGCCTGCCGCTGCCGCACCTGCCTGCAGCCCTGCTGGCGTACCTGCCTGCTGCCCTGCTGGTGTACAGCGCGGCCATCCTGCTATGAGGGCCGCCTGCTGCTGCCGCACCCGCCTGCCTGCTGCCCTGCTGGTGTGGAACGTGCGATCCTGCGGTGAGGGCTGCCTGCCGTTGCCCGATCTGCCTGCTGTCCTGCTGGTGTGGAACGCGGCGATCTGAACTGATTCTGCACGCCCTGCCTGCTTCTGGCTGGCGCATTCTCTGAGCGAGTCCTGCTCCGGCTCTTCTCGCCGCTGCAGCAAGACGTTCCAGGACATGGGCTTCACCGTGTTCGGCGGCGAGAACGCGCCCTACGTCTGGGTCGGCTTCCCGGGTGCGTGGCAAGCCCTATTGCAGGGCGTTCTGTCATGACCATTGGCAGTGGCCGGTGTTGCTTGTCCATGTGGTGATGTATTGCGGCCACAGCTCCCCAATGCCTGCCATCCGGTCCCCCGCACCTCTTGAGTTTGGCAGGCCAGGAGAGCTGGGATGTGATTGCAAAGACCAGTGCACCGCTCGACTGCTCACCCACCACCTGCCGTCTGTCCTCTCCCCCTCGCAAGCAGGCCAGAAGAGCTGGGACGTGTTTGCGGAGATCCTGGAGAAGTGCAACATCGTGACCACGCCCGGCAGCGGCTTTGGCCCCGCCGGCGAGGGCTTTGTGCGCGCCTCCGCCTTTGGTGCGTGGGTGGAACAGGGCTGCTTGCGAGCGTGCTTGCTGGGCTTGCTTTCTTTGGCAGCGCGGCAGCCGCCACCACCTGAGCAGGCAGCTGGCCCCCATCGCCAGTTCACAATGAGCCTTTTCGCGAAAATCCCTCCCTGCAGGCCACCGCGAGAACGTGCTGGAGGCAGTGGTGAGCAATTTTTGCGGGCGGGCGGCAGCAACATGAGACAGCGCAGCTTGCCTGCTGCTTGCGCACTTGACCCACTTGCCGTGTTGCCGCGCTGGCTTGCAGCCATGTCCGCCTGCCGCCTCGTGACCTGACTTGCTGTGTGCTCTGCCCCTTGTGTCCCTGCCCGCAGGAGCGGTTCAAGGCTGTGTACGGCAACAAGTGAAGGGCGCCCGGCGTTCGGAACCATCAATGAAACGACATGGCGAGACCTGACGACGTGACGCCGCCCCCTGCTTGCTTGCCTTCCTTGCTCCCCTCTCCCTGCAGCCCCTTCAGAGCTATTGTTTCCGCTGTGCATTTGATCCACCACACCTGAGCACTGTAACAGACCTGAGCGAACATAGGGGGCACAGCGCCGCATGAAGGTTGGAGCACGCTGCCTTGGGGCCCAGCGTCGCCGCTTGAAGAGGCTCTGCTGCCGCTGCTCGTAGCCTCACTGTACTTGCACTCGGCTGCTCTTCACCATGGGGCGCAAGCAAGGCACACTGGTGCAGTCAGCCGCCCAGGGCGAGCCCAACACCCCCACCGCAGCACCTGAGGCCCTGCTCTGTGGCATCTGCGGCGCCTCGGTTGACGTAGAAGAAGAGTACTTGTCAGGTGCGGGCGCGCCCGGGGGAGAAGGGAAGGGGCGAGAAGTTGAGGCGGACGCCCCCAGCGCACTGCTCTGCCCTGCTCGCGCGCTGATCCGACACCAGCAGCTACCGTCGAAGCCTATGAGGCGGGCCCCGGGCTCTGACTGCTCCCGCCAGCGGCGCGCCGTCAACTTGCCCACCCGTGCACCACCGCTGCAGCGGGAACGTATGGCGAGCAGCTGCTCGCCATACGTTCCCTACCCTCACCATACACCCCTCCTTCTGCTGCCGCAGTGCAATGCAACACGTGCGCAGGAGGAGGATGCACCGTGCACCACGAGTGCGGGTGAGTGCGCACAGCACGGGGGCCCAGAAAGTCTGCCGCCTCGCCGCGTTGCGTTTTGCTCCGACACCTACCTTCGCACCGCCTTTTTTTATTTTTTTCTTCCTTTCTTTTTTCTTCCCTGCGTGCAGTGTTCAGTTTCTGATTGCCCGCGCCTCTGAGAAATCCAATTCGCATGCCGCGGAAAAGTATCGTATCAAAGGTGAGGCGGGCTGCCCAGCGCAAGCTGCGTGGAGGCAGCAGCGACAGGTGTGGTGGAGCGCTTCTTGCTGGAGCGTCTCTTGCTGCGCCGCGGGCAGCAGTGAGCGTGCTAAGCACGCGCGGGCTTGGGCCCCACACACTCTTGGCCATCCTCTGCCCTTCTCCTCACATAAACACACAAGAATTCACACCCGCCCTCTCTAGCCCAAAACGAAATGCAGCTCGAAAACGACCCCAGGAAATCTTTAGCCTGGGGGTTCCATGCCCCAACCTTGCCTACACCGTGGGCAAACAAGAGGGGCACGGGCGCCAAACAGTGGGCAGCAAAGACTTCAAGGCAAGCCGGGGGGACGGCGGAACAGGCAGCGTGGCTTTGGTGCGAGCAAGTTGGGCAGCTAGCTGTCGGCTGACGGCTGGTCTCATAGGCAGGCGGTCCCCCCCGAACATTGTGCAGGGCGCCAAGGCTGCCACCGGCGCATGCTCCGGCTTCACCACAGGTACGTGCAGCGCTTGTTGGGATGTGCCAGTGTCAAGCCCGGCCCATGTCGCAGCAGACCTGCAACCGTTTGCGCCGCTGCTGCAATGCATCCCACTGCTGGCCTCGCCGGTCCACCGCAGGCGCCGAGCTGATCAAGCCAGCCAAGGCGGCGCCCGCCCCCCTGCCCCAAGAGGCCCTGCCCGCACCCCGCGGCCCCAAAAAGGCCAAGGCTGCCGCCGCCAAGGCAGCCCCCCCGCCAGCACCCGTCAAACGGGCGGGCAGCGCCGCCTCCTCTGCCTCAAGCGGCATCCGGCTGGTGGGCGAGAAGCAGGCCGGCTGGTCAACCGTGGGACAGCCCAAGGGCGCGGGCGCAGCGGCCCGCATCTTTGGGAGCAAGGGGCCGCCCGCCGGCGGCGGCGGCGT
>RRZL01000065.1:85121-108226 GCA_006782975.1 Chlorella sp. Dachan | reverse complement strand
CTTGCAGGTGCTCGCTTTGTGTGAGAGATTTGTGGTTGCGCTTGGTGGCTGCCCTTTGCCTGACCCCCACCCCAGTAGAGCCCCAAGCTGCTTGGTGCTTGCAGTGCCGATCATTTTGTTGCTCCCTCACCTCGCCCTGCAGGCCTCCCTGGAGACGCACAGCCGGGAGGCGCTGGGGCTGCCCAGCGCCACCGCGCCGGGGCTGCCCAGCGCCACCGCGCCCAGCGCCTGGGGCGTGCCGGCCCCCTCGCACGCACAGCCTGCCCACACCGAGCCAGCCATGCGCCTCACCGACGCTTCCCTGGTGAGGGGGCCGGGAGCTGGCCGTAGCGGGGGCCTTTCTTCACAGTGCAGAGGTCCCTGCTGCGTGGCAAAGCTGGCCCGGCTGTCCAGACCTGGCCCAGGCAGTGCGTCACGGTCCACCGCCCATGCGTGCTGTGCTGTGCTGTGCAGGCGATGATGCGCAACTTCAAGAAGCAGATGTGCCTGAACAGCATCCTGGACCTGGGCTTTTCGGCGCAGCAGGCGCAGGTGCGGCCCAGCTGCGTGCTGGCATGATGAATGCGCTGGCATGATTACTGCCCTCGATTTTGTGGAGGCCCGGACGGGCTGAAAGCTGCCCAGCAGAGCCTGCTCACGCTGTTGCTGCTGCAAGGCAGCATACTGCTCTGGTCTGGCGGTTCCCGCCGCTGCCTGCGATTGGTGCAGCACTGTGCATTGCTCTGGTCTGAAGGATCCGCTCGCCTGTGCTGCCTCCCTGCAGGCCGCCACCGACGCTGCAGCGGGCGACGCGGAGCGCGCCGCGCAGCTGCTGCTGGACGGCCTGCCTCTGTCGGGCGCCCCGCCCATCGACCTCAGCCGGTGAGCGGAGTGGCATGGCTGGCAGCTTGGCGCACATGTTGTTGGCTTGCCGGCAGTGCTTTGCTTGGGCCGTCACAGCCAAGCTGCCACGCCTGCGGCTGTGACAAGCATCGCCCCGCAAGCCTTCCCCCCACTCCATCCCCGCCTGCCTGCAGGGAGGTGCAGGTGCTGGGTGCGGCCGCGGCTGCCCTGGGCCTGGATGCCTCTGCCGTGGAAGCCCAGCTGCTGATGTTTGGGGGCAACGTGGACGCAACCCTGGAGGCGCTGCAGTCGGGCGGCGGCGTGCCGCCCTCTGGCGCCGCCTCCACGGCCGCAGACGACTCCCGCTCGACCGCCGAGCCAGACACACCGTCTGCCCGGCTGCCACTCTGGGCTGCAGACGCCGCGTCCTCGGCCTTCTCGGCACCCAGCCCGGTCAACCAGTCGCCGCGGGCAGCGACGGCGGCAGCGCCGGCGCCGTTTGGGAGCGCAGTGGCGGAGCCGGGCGTGCTGTCCCTGGCTGACTTCTCTTCTAGCCCCGGCCCAGAGGCAGCCCTGGAGGCGCTGGTGGCCACAAGCGGCGCCGGTTGGGCGGCACAGGCAGATGCGCGGGAGGCAGCTCTGGCCACTGCCGGCCCTGCTGCGGCAGGCTTTGCCTTCCCCCTGCCCTCCCCGGTGTCCGGCCCTTCGGCGTACGATGATGGCTACGCCGCCGGGTTGGCGGCCGCAGCGGCCTTGATGCAGCCGCAGGGCATGGGCGGCCACGAGCAGCCCTACGAGCAGGCCTACGTGCCTCCGCCTCAGATCCGGCCGGCGGGAGACGAGGCGGAGGTGGACGCCCTGCTGTCCCTGCTGGGCATTGGATGAGCACCTCACAACAGCCACTCGCCTGCCTGCCAGCCGCCGGCTCCCAGTATCCGTCCTGCCAGCCATCAAGTTTCCAGCCGTGTGGCTCTGTACATTGCACCCGTTTGTCTGATGTCCTCCATCGCCAGCCCTCTGATGCTCGCACTCCTGCAATGCACGCCGCCGGGCCGCTCCGGTCGGCGTGCAGCTTGCCCGGCTTTCGTCTGAGCCGCGGCCTGCCAAAAATGCGGGCCGAGCATCGGCCCCCCAATGTGTTGATGATGCGTTTATTGCCTGAAGACCATGCATGTAAGCCCTGTACTCATGAGGAACTGCTAGGATGGCTGGGTCGATCGACCCACCAGGCCACAGCGGCAGCAACATGGAAGGCATAGACCTTGCCCTTAGAGGCGCACCAGCATGGCAGTAACGCACATGCTTTGATTTGCAATGGGGCTGTGATGCACTGGCGCTTGGGAGCCGAAACACAAGCAGCAACCAACCCGGGTATTTGCCTCGTCTGCTGAGCAGTTTGCGCATAGCAGCGAGCTCCCCGAGCTCCGTAAAGCAGCCTCCAGCGAGCGAGACGCTCGGCGTTCGCCGCAGCCGCCAGTCAAGGGTGCTTGACAACCCCGAGGGAGCCTAGCCGCCACGCCGAGCGTGAGCGAGGGTCGCACAAATCATGACGTTGATCGGAGAGATCGAATTGATAGCCCGCTGCCAGCTTCTCGCCGCCGCCGCGCGCCGCCGCCGCCGCCGCTATCCGTTTGCCACATCGGGTTCCTTGGACGGCGCTACACTGTGACAACAGCGAGGGACCCAGTGGGATCTGCACCCATCGTCTGTGCAGGAATGGGGCGTGACAAAGGGCAGGCCAAGGGCAAGGCGGCTGCCACCGCCGCTGGTGCTGCCGCCGCCCCCAAGGCCAGCGCGGCTGTGCAGCTGTCGCTGCGCCCAGACGAGTGCCCCCTGTGTGGCCACGATGTGGCAGTCAGCGAGGAGCAGCACATTCTGGGCACCTGCGGAGCTTGCGGCGCGCTTCACTACCACACTAGCTGCGTGCAGGACGTGAGGCGCTGGCTGTGATGATGTTGCTGCGGTGGCAGTGCTGCTACCACTTCCGCCACTCGCATGCGCCAGCAATCGTCGTGGCTGCCCCGCCAACTGCAATTGCAGCATTTAGAGAAGGTCCTGCGGCCCATGATCAGGGAGGGAGGCTACGGAACCAAGGTGGGCCATGGAATCGTCAGCATGTCCGGATGCATGTGATGGGGCTGCTGTCCAGGTTGCTGCTGGTGCCCATGCCGCCACACCCACCAACTCTGCTCTGCTGTAATGCTCCCCTGGCAGGCCTGGGAGCGCGTGAAGCAAAAAATCCAAGTAGTGCGTGCATACACTGCATCGCCATGTGGCGCCCGGTTGGCGGCTGCAACACTGCGAGCTCTGGACGCCGTTGCGCTGAAGCGTGCCGCTTCACCAGCCACCCTGCAGCCAGCCTGCACACACCGTACACTCACTTACCCCTCCAAGCCCGCCCCCCTGCAGAGGCCCTGCGACATGTTTGCCACAAACGGCACCTCCCAGCGCCTGCCCGTCAACTGCCCCGCCTGCAAGAGTGAGTGCCCGCGTGCCGGCCCACCACGCCTGGCAGCTACGTGCTCAGGCATGGTGGTCAGACTTTGGTGCCCTGGCCTGCCTCTGCGGGTGTCTTAACCGACATTCCCGGCTGCCCATGCCGCACCCCAAGCCGCCCTCGTTTGCTTTCCCATCGCCGGCCTGCAGGTGGTCTGATGCTGGCAGCCGACATGGTCAAGCCAGTGAGGAAGCTAACCCCTCCGCCGCCCGTGCCGCCGCCCAAGCAGCCGCGCAGCCAGCAGGCGGCAGCAGCTCCTGCCCCCAAGAAGGGCCCGGCCACACCCGCACCCTCTGGCTCAACTCTGGCCAGGCAGCAGGCCGCAGCAGCACGGGCCTCGCTGGCTGGCGGCAGGAGCAGTACAGGGCTGGCCAGGGCCGGCAGCGCAAGCAGCGCCGGCGCCGGCGGCGGGCCTGCAAGTGGGGCGGCCCGGCCGGACCCCATCCCCTCCCGCCCCGCCTGGCTGCGGGTGAGTGCCTTGCCACATTGTACCCACGCAGCTTTGCAGCATGCACCATGGCCGCAAACACGCTGAGCTTCTGGCAGCGAGCTCTACCGCGTGAGCTGCCTGCCTGCGCTGCCTAAACCGCCTGCCCCCGGGGCCTGCGGTGCCCCCTGCCCACCCCCAAACAGCTCACTGCGCATCCTGCCCGTGTCCCTGCAGCTGTGCAATTCTGTGCTGGAGGATGAACGGTGCTACGTGTACAACTGCCCCTTCTGCCACAGCGAGGAGGAGCAGCAGGAGAGGGAGGCGGCGTATCTAGAGAAGCAGCAGGCGGCAGCTCGCCAGCGGCGGGCAGCGGAGCTGGAGGCACACCGCCGGGAGCAGGAGCAGCGGCAGCGGCAGGAGGGGCAGGCTGGTGAAGAGGAGCAGGTGGGGGAGACAGCGACGGTGATGCAGGCGTCACTAGCACAGGCGCAGCAGGCGGAGATGCGGCGGCAGGCACTGGCCAGGGAGGAGGCCACCCTGCAGCTGTCTGAGGATGTGCTGGCGCTGATGAAGAGGTGCGCTGCTTGCGCATGGCCGGGCTGCTTAATGCTGAAAGCCGTTTGATCCAGCGACCTGCTGAGAGGTTTGCAGCTTGTGCCTTTCAGCTTGTGGCATGCCAAGCTGCTTGCTTCTTGTCGCTCCCCGTTGCCTGCTTGCCACCCATGCATGCCCCCTGTGTCCCCTCATACTGCAGGCACAAGCGCACGCAGTGCATCGCATCCCTGACGGAAATGGGTTACAGCGCCGACCAGTCTGCGGCAGCAGCAGATGCAGCGTGTTGCGAGCTTGCAGCAGCAGCAAGCCTGCTGGTGGATGGAGGGCTGGCGAGCGCTTCCAACACTGCTGTGTCAGTCATCAGGTGTGCATGGGGGCTGGAACGAGGGCATGTCTTTTGGAGTGCTGCAGTATGTCGGGCTTGGGGCGCGTAGGCACCCCCCGTTCACATGAATCGCTGCCCATCGCACAGCCTGCACCCATTCTGCACCCATACAGGGAGGCCCGGGACCTGCTTGCCGAGGGCACCAAACTGGGCCTCTCCCCCGCGGCGGTTGAAGCAGTCCTGGCTGCAGCAGACGGGGATTGGGAGCAGGCGTGGTGGGAGCTGCAGCAGGCGCACAGCGCAGCGCAGGCGCCCAGCCTAGCAGGCAGCGCGGCCAGCAGCGCTGCAGTGGTGGCGCCAGTCGCCGCCTCATCGGCGCAGATGTCGCGCCAGGGCAGCACAGCCAGCAGCTCTGCAGCGGCAGTCAGCTCGCACCTTCTGGGGAGCAGCTGGGCAGGGGCGGCACTCGGCGCACCCGCAGCAGCAGCGCCGCCTGCCGGTTCCGCCGCCTCCTCATCCACTGCGCTCAACGAATGGGGCAGCCAAGACCCTCAGCTCGCCAGCGCCACCAGTGCATGGAGGCAGCCTGTGCAGCCCGCAGCCAGTGCTGCCAGTGCGGGCGCTGCCATCGGCTACGACGATGGCTTTGCCGCTGGCATGGCGGCTGCGCTGCAAGGGTTGCAGCAGCAGCCGGACGCCTCAGCTGCGGCAGCACCAGCTGGGGAGCAGCCGCCTGCCGCCCCTGCGCCTGATGCAGCTGGGGAGCCGCTTGCGGATACTGATGCCTATGGCTGGGTGCCGCCGCCGCAGGAGCGCCCGCCCGCCAGCGACGCTGAGGTGGATTTCTACATGTCCCTCATGTGCTGAGTTGGCAGGCCTGCTGTACAGCAAGCCTGCCGCGGCACTTGCGGGCACCATGTATGCTGAGGCGGCGCTTGGGCAGGCAGCAGCAGATTGCGTTTGCCCCCCGGCCGCCTGCCCTTGAACCGATCATGATCAAAGCATCTGCACGCCTGCATGGCCAAGCGCCCGTTTTTGGGCCTTCCGTCGGCGCGCAACAATGTACATACTCATTCATTCATGCATGCCTCGTACTTGCAGTAACATGCCACTGCATGCTTCTCGTTCCCAGCATTACATGGGACGTCCTTGCAAGCAAAGTCGAATTAGCAGGCAGGCACATCACAACAGACTAGAGGTGCCATGGCACCAGAGAACCAGCGATGCACAGGCAGGGCAAGGTGTGTGGCGGCTCGGCGCTGTGCTGGCTGGCTCAAGTTGCAGTGTGGCGCAAAGCTGCATGTGACGGCAGCGGGGCGCGAGGAGCGTCCAGCCCTCCATCAGCCCCGCAGACGTGCGCTGCACCCGGGGCTGCCACAGCTGCTCATCCACACAGCTGCTCATCCCTGGGCCGCCGAGGCGCGCGGCGTGTTGTACAGGCGGTACAGCAGGCCGCCCTTGGCGTACAGCGGGTCGCGCTCCAGGCAGCCCAGCACGTCCCTGCAGGGTTGGTTGTTCAAGACGTGAAAGGGCCCAACATAAATAGCTGTGTCGCATAGAGGCGGGGTGTGGGGCGGGTCGCACTCCTCTGGCAGCCCAGCATGCCCCTTAAAACATGTGCGCGACGATGCAACACGCGGGCCAGAGCTGCAGCTTGAGACGGTCAGGCATGCTGCACAGCGCACAGCGATCCGTCTGGGCAACTGCTGCCGGTGAGAGCAGCATCAAGCGCAGCAAGGCGGGCGCACTTGATGTGGATTGTCGACGCGTCGTCGCTCCCCACTGACGCGGCACCGGTCAGGCCCATGCGTGGCAGGGCCGCCTGCGGTCGCAGAGCATGGAGGGGCACCGGGGAAGGTGAGACAGGCGTGAGACAAGGGTGCTGTCTGCAAGGCATCTCACCCGAGGCTACAGATGCAAGGCATTCGTCATGCTCCGCAGCAACACCTCATTCCCTACTGCGCTGCTCCAGCGCCCCACCTTGGCTTTGCCGTCCGCTGCCGCCGCTCCAGACACATCCGAGCCCGCCGCAGCGCCTCCCTCGCTGCCCCCCTCGCTATCCGCCGCTGCCGCGCCCTTCTTGCCGCCACCCTTCTTGCCCGCCCCCTTCTTGCCCTTGCCGCCAGCCGCTCCCGCCGCCTCGCCGCCGGCCGCTGGCCCTGCTGCCGCCGCTGTGCTCCACTTGTCCCACTTATTGACTTTGCCCTTGGACTTGCCGCCCAGGGTGGCTGCCACCGCTGCGTTGGCCAGGCTGGCCTGCTGCTTGCCCACCAGCTCGGCTTTGGCCTTCTGGGCTCGCTCCTTGGTCTCCTCATCCGCGCGCCTGCCATGGGGGGTGGGTGGCAGTGCAAGGCAGGTGTCATGAGGCAAGGCCGTTGGCAGCCGTGCTTCTGCGCATGCTCGTTTGTCCCCCCGTCCGCACGCCTGTGGGTGGGTTGGCGGCAGACAAGTAGGCCAACGTGCAGCCAGCGGCGCAGTGGCAGCCACACACCGCCAACCAGGCGCTCCGCCGCTCTCAGCTTCCCGCAGGAGCCTGACCACAGACAGGCATGGCCGGCAGCCATCGCGTTTGCTCCACATCAGGCACACCCGCAACCCCTGCATTCGTGTAAAGTGTCAACCAGACGGCTCACTTGCTCTTGGCTTCCTGCAGCAGCTTGGCCCGTTCTGCCTCTGCACGCTCATCAGCCTTAGCCTTCTCCCGCCGCTCAATCTGCAACCATGTGGGTGGGGGAAGGCAGCTGCATCAGCCCACGATGTTCTTCCCTGCACCCCGCTCGTCGGCGTGGCAATCTCCTGCCGCACAATATGCACCAGTTGTGGACAGTTGTTGAACAGGCGAGGGTTGGCAAGCCAGGCTCTCCACAGCTTATGGTGCACCTTGCGACCAGCTGCCCACCCCATGCAACAGGGCCAACCACCCAGGTACCTGCGTGACGCCGCGGCGCGGGTCCGAGGTGACTGCGCAGTCAGCGCTGCGCCGGCACGCGTCCTGGCGGTGCCCCGCGCTGCGTAGCGAGCGCTGTATGAGCTGCGGCAGGGGTTGGGACAGGAGTTTGGGCCGGCAAGTGAGGCAGCAGCAGCGGGAGGAGGGCGCACAGCATGCACCTCATGGGGTGCTCAAATCCACAGCCACCAGCGCCGGCCGCCATGCACCTGTAACACCAGCTGCACTCACAGCGGGCCCCAACGGTCGCAACCTATGAATGAAGCACGTGCACCCGCAACCCACCTGCGTCATGTGCGCCTGGAAGGCCAGCTGCACCAGCTCAAAGCACTCTCCCTTGACACGCTGCAGGGGCGACAGCTTGTTGGGCGCAAGGTCAGCGGGTAAAAGCAATGTGGCGCAGCTGTGCAGGGGCACCAACCAAACCGCACACTGCCTTCTGCAAGCTGCCGGCAGCCAGCTTGCACATGCAAGGATGGGCCAAGCAGGCTCGTCAGCTTCACCAATGCAGCAGACAGGCCGACTCACCAGGCCGCCGCCGGTGCGCTGGATCTGGCGGTAAAACTCGTGGCCCACGCGCCACTCGCTGCGCACCGGGCCGGAACATGGGGCGAGCGGTTTGCATGCTGCAAAGTGCTGGCGGCGGCAGGCACGAGACACGGCGTGCACCAGCTGCAAACCGCCCGCCAGGAGCCACCCCAGCACATCGATGCCCCGCCGCAGCACACTGATGCCCCACCGCTGCGCAAGCACCTCACCACCAAACACCCACCCCACCGCTGCACAAGCACCTCACCACCAAACACCCACCCTACCGCTGCACACTCATGGCCCAGGGCCCCCACCCACCCCACCTGAGGAACTGCTGGTTGCTGGAGGTCTTGGGCTTGACGCGCTGGGCATCGCGGTCGCGCTGCAGGCCTGCGGAGCGGCAACCAGGCGACAGTTGCAGTGAGCCAGGAGGCAGACGGGTGGGAGCGGAGCACAGCAGAAGGTGCGCTGCGAGGGAGCATGCATGCGCCAGGCTGGACGGCAGATGCGGCAGGCAACAGGCCCTGCCGTTCCATGGCTGGTCCGATGCGCCCCTCAGCACAAGCTTGAATCGCTGTGCACACTCACCCTCCATCAGCTGGTTGGTTTCCTGGTCCCAGTCGTACAGGTTGTCCAGCGTGATGCCTGCAACCAAATGATGACATGGAGTGCAACCAAATGATGAAATGGGGTGCAACAAATGGAGCATGATGTTGGGGCACAGTCAACGCCCTGCTGCACCCGCAAGCCTCGCCCCTGCCGTCCACATCTGTTCTGTTCTCCCCAGCCAGCCATCACCAATGTTGCAACTGTCGGCCGCACATGCCTGTGAGGTCCACACCCTTCCTCTGGGACTTGCAGGCACCGTCACGGCCCAACCACCCACACGTGACATCAGCACCCAACCAGGCATCGAGCCCTTGCCTGTGTCATCCACATCTTTCTTCTTGCCCACGCCTGCTGCCGCCGCCCCCTTGGCACGCTTGGCAGCCGGCTCGCCACCGCCATCTGTGGGCAAGTTGTACAGGCGTTTGGTTTGAACAGGCAAGCATGCGTGGGCAAGGAGGCAAGCGGGAAGGCAGGTCGACGCCCAATCAATACTAATGGAGAGGCCACACTCCAGCACAGTGCCTGTGTTGCAGCGGCACCCACCTGCGGGGCGCTTGGCCGCGTGTGCCGCCGCCGCCGCCGCTGCCGCCGCCTGCGCCGCATACGCCTGCTGCATTATCATCTGCTGCTGCTGCTGCTGTGCCTGAATCACCTGCTGCGCCGTCAGCATCGGTTGGCCGCCTACGCCTGCGGACGCTGCGGCTGCAGGCGCGGGGGAGGGGTTCGTTGGCATGGGTGAAGGCCCTCGTGCCGCCGACTGCGCCCCAGCCCGCTGCTGTGCCTGCTGCTGCGCAGCCTGCTGCTGCTGCATGCCTGCTGGCACCCCCGCCTGCCGCTGCTGCATCTGCGCCGCCGCGGCCTGCTGCTGCTGCAGCGCTGCGTGCTGCTGCGGGGCGCCCGGCGCCGCCTGCACAGGCGAGGCCGTGGCAGCTGGCCCTGCCCGAGCCTGCATCTTTGCCCACTCATACTCCTCTGGAGTGAAGACTTGCTTCAGCCCATTGCGCAGCACCGCAGTGGCCCCCTGCAGCTTCTCGTGAGGCGTGCGGCCGGGCTGCGGCACAGAATGGGTGCAGGGGCATGGCGGTGGGCAGTGGGTAGGGGCGCACGCAGTGCCCACAGACATCTGTAACACCATGCAGTCCGTCTGTGCCTTCTGTCCTGAGCCTGGCAACCCACCGGCTCCTGAGCCTGGCAACCCACCGGCTCCTGAGCCTGGCAACCCACCGGCTCCTGAGCCTGGCAACCCACCGGCTCCTGAGCCTGGCACCAGCAGCAAGGGAACGCAGCAGCGCTGCGGCCGCTCCAGGCGAGTGGCTATTACGACATCAAACCACAAGCAGCAGGTCGGCCCGCCAGCAGGCCCTGCCATGCCCACCGCGGAACAGCTTTAAAACAGTACATGCGGGGCCCCTCGCATCAGCACCCACCAGGGCTCCGATGGCCTTGGTCTTGCTGAGCTGCGTCTCAACGACGTTCCTCCGCTCTGGGTGCTTGGCCGCCAGCAGATGCGCCATGCGATGGTAGCCCTGGAACTGCTGCTGCGCCATGTGCACCGCCTGAGGGTTGTTCTGTGCCACATGGGGCCCCACGGAGGGCACCGAGGAAGCTGACACCGTGCTGGCGGCAGGCGTGGGAGAGGCGGCGGCCATGGACGCACCGGGTGGCAGGCCTGCACGAGCGGCGGAGGTGGCAAGGGCTATCCGAGTGGCGGCAGGGGTAGGAAACGCAGCACCGGAGCCAGCGGCATGTTGAGTGCAACGGCTGGACAGGGTGCCTGCAGCAACTCGCACCTGGCGGCACGCCGGCGGCGAGCAGCGGCGGCAGCTGTGCTGCCGGCGCTGGTGCCACGGTGTTCTCGCCGTCATCCTGCGGGCAGACAGAGCGGTCGGCAGGTATTTGATCGCCGCACGGCGCTCCAGGCGGCCGCTGGTGAGCGCTGCTGCGGCAGGCGCTCACCCCAAAGTCCAGCATCACGCCCAGCAGATCATCGTCCTCCATGTTTGCGATAAATCGGCTGCCGACGCCGAGGGAGGCGTGTCCAGCTGCAACTCGGCCCCCGAAAAGCCGCTCCGCTGCCTGCTGGGCCGATCCAAGTGTGTGACGTTGGTGTGCAAGGCGGTAGGGCAAGGTTGCGCCAGCCTGGTGAGCTACGATGCGCTCCCCGTCGCCATGCCAGCACCGCGCTTCGCCGCTGCAATGGCTCTGGCTCTCGTCAGATGGCTCTGTCGCTACGGTGACGCTGGACTCTACTGCTAACAAATACGGAAAGTGAATAAAATATTTTAGCTCGTTTGGGCATTGACACGGAGCATGCATGGCTCACCGCCCGCGCGGCGGGGGGTGCGTGCAGGTAGTGAGTGACGGGGGCAGGAAGCTGAGGGACTGGGGGGACTCGGGTGCTCACTTATCATAGACCGAAGGGGGCCAGAGAGCAGGGTATTGTGGCATGCATCAAAATGCGCCATCACGGCGCGTACAACTAGGGCAAAGGGGAGCGCCACAAGGCGGGCGCGAGCATGGCGGCATGATTGGAAGGCGCATCATGGCGGGAATGCTTTTGCATAGTATGGGCAGCAGCCTGGCGGCATCACGGTTCCATACCGACATGGGCATTGATGGGCGCACGGTTTGAGGGCGTGTGCATGCAAATGATTGCAGTCTGCGGCGCTGGGGGGGTGCGGCGGACGCTGAAACTGGGCGGGAGAGTGTGGCTTGCGGGTCGAGACAATGGAACGTCATGCTTCTCGGTGCTCGAACGGTTCGGGATGAGGTCTGGGTCCACAGCTGGGTTTGGGGCACAGGGGCGGGGCCAATGGTGCTGTTCTGACTAGCAAGCTGTGCAGTGTCACTGCGCGGATAAGTTGGAAGGAGTGGGCGCAAAGTGTCCGACGCTCAGTCGGATGATGGGGGTCAGGAGGGGCACGGGAAGCTGGCTAGGAAGGTCTTGGCCTGCAGCAGCTCCGCCGTGGCAGCGGGGTGCATGGTGCGCAGCAGCTCCTCAAACTCCTGGTGGTACTGCAGGGCGGCCCTGTGCGGGAGGGCGGGGGCGAGGGCGTGGGGAAACTGAGCGGGGACAGGCCCCCCTGGGCACCAGGGCCCCTTCAAATCTGGTGCCCCTGTATAGCACTGCCCGTCCCAAGCAGGCATGCAGGCCCATTTGCGCACCTGGAGCTCAGCTTGGCCCCGCAGGCGGCGCTGGCTGGTGGCACACCAATGCTGCTGGCCTCGGGCGTGTGGTGGGCAGGGGAGCGCCGTTGCTTGGTGCGCGTGGCCATGCGGCCGGCCTGCCGCGCTGGCCGCTCCGCCTTGAGTGCCTGGTGCACCGCTGCCAGCAGGGCCATGAAGCGGGGGCTGCTGCTGCGGGGTTGCAGGCCCACGCTGGCCTGCCCCCGCCCGTGCCGCTGGCGGACCAGTGGCGTTGCCACCTCTGCGCTGTCGGCGGCAGTCGGCGAGAGCAGCGGACAGGACTCCCACATGAGGCTGCTGCTCAGCCTCCAGCCTGTGCTCTGGCGCAAGTTGAAGCGAGGGCCTCGGTTGACCGGGGATGGTGCCAGGGGCAGGGGAGGCCGCCTGTGCCGGTTGCCCACTGCTGCGCAGCGGCGGCGGTGCTGCAGGCCAGCGGCAAGGTAGGAACGGCGGCGCGCTGCCTTCGCACACCAATGTCTAGGGAGAGGTCAGGGCAAGGCGGCCGATGGTGCTTGCAGCGACGGTGCGGTCGGGCAAGCCGGGCAAACTTGTGGGAGGCGGGCGAAGGACCAGTCAAGTGGCTTGCACGAGCTCTGTTTGGCGGACGGAGGGGTCGGAGCGCTGCGCGCACTGTTGGCGCCACAAAAACAGCAGGAGACTGCAGTAGGAGACTGTGGCGACGACGCCGTGACTGCACCATCAGCGCAGTGCACCGGAGAAGCTGGCACGCTGCCGGTACTTGCCATGCCTGTTGCCCTGCTGCCCACATCTGCCGCAAGGCCTTACACAGGCTTGCATGCTTATCAAGCTGGGCACGTGCCGACCCTGTCCTGCTGCAAGCCTTTGCACCGGCTGCCGCCACAGCGTGAGGCCACGGGTGAGTGGTGGACCGGCCAGGATCCCGCAGGCGTCGCCACGGGGTTGCCTCACTGGAGCCCGTCTGAGTGGCCAGTAAGCCCAGCAGCAGCAGGGCGGCTGATGAGCATGAGGCGTCAGGATCAGGTGGGTGGGTGGGGCTGAGGAAGGCGCCCAAGAAGCCCGTGGCACGCAGCAGGTCTGCCGCAAGACGTGCAGTGGGCCCACGCCCGCTGGCCAGGTGCCTCCTCTTTGTTATGCTGCCCACCAGGATGTTTCTATGCATTCGCTGCACGGGTGATCCCCAGCAAAGCGCTGCTTCGCTGACTGCAAGCCCACAACACACAGCCAACCCTTGCCGAACAACAGGCAGCCGGTGGGCGTGCACGAAGTAGTGCAGGTGCGATAGCTCCAAGGATGTGTTTGTGACACTTAGTACCGCTGCCTTAGATGCACCGAGCCGCCCACCACCCCCAAGGAAACTCTCTGTTGAGTCAGGGCGACGCCCTGTTTCCAAGCGCTGCTACTTGCCTGCAAGGTGCTGTGCTTGAGGCCCGTTGCCGCTTGTTCAGCATGCTGCTGCACCGTGCTCGCCGCTGCATGCGATTCAAGTGGTCAGCCGCTGCATCCTCACGAGGCAATGGTGTGCATTGGCGACATTGCGGCAGGACACTGAGCTGTGAACTCGGCGGCATTCAGGCGGCCTTGCACAGGGTCGACGGCGGCAAGGCGGAGCGTGGCAGGCATAGCACACAACGAGCGCCGCTGCCCCAAGCAGGCAGTCGCCTCTTGGTTGCACTTGCATCTCCAGCTCTCTGCTCCAGGAAAGGGCAGCGGGATGGCCGACCCGGCTGTGGGGCGGACGGCAGGCCCTACGCGGCTTACCTGCGAGAACTCCAGACTCTACAAGCTGCTGTCAGTCGCACACACGCTGCCAGAGCTCGTGCTCCGCCCGGCAAGTGGAGTACGGGAGGGTGGCGCGCTTGCAAGCGCGCCTGGGCATGCTGGGCGCTGCTTGAGGCCCCAGCTGCTGGCGCGACGGCAAATCCTGCCCGGCTTTGCGCTCCTGCCCGCTGCCGGCTGCCGCCGCCTTGCCTGCCCTCACCGCCCACCCCCAGCTCAGGCCCTAGGGCTGCTGCTCTGTTGTTGATGCCAAGTGGTCAACCTGACCTGAAAGCTGATCAACATATTTTGCTGCTGCACTGGGCTCCTTACTGCGCACACACCAACGTCTCCCACCCACCCCCGTTCCCTGCAGGTGGCCACCGCCCCCACCGACGTCCGCGCGCCGGCTGAGCAGGCGGAGGAGCCATGTGAGGATGCAGCACTGGCAGAAGAGCTGTACAGCGAAATCAGCGGCGGGGGCAGCATCGCAGCAGGCAGCCGCGGGTCCTCCCTCAACTCACCAGGCTGCAACGAGCTGCCCAGCTTTGCGGTAGCAGCGGCGGCAGCCATAGCGGCAGCAGCGGCAGGCACGCCACCCACAGGGCCAGCGGCAGTGGCCGTCACACCCGCGTCGGCGGCTGAGGCAACAGCGGCGCTGCTGTGCGGCAGGGGGCCTGTGGCAGCAGCCACGGACGCGCTTGCAAGCCTCTTCCCAGGCGCGGCTGCCTTCAGCCTGGGCTGCCCCAGTGAGCATGGCGGCAGCGAGGTGGCGCTGCTTGTGAGGGACACGCTGCCAGCCACCAGCCGGGCACAAGCGCCAGTGGCGCTCTGCAGCGTGCACGGCGGGTGGTGCCAGCTGGCGACGCCCGCGCCTGCCAGTGAGGACGAGCGCCTGCTGCTCAACACGTACGCAACGGAGCTGGAGTGGCAGCTCAATGCGATGCTGAAGGAGGGGGAGGAGGTGGGTGACAGCTCCCGCTTCATGCATGTGCGGTGGGGACCGGCCTTGTGCCGGCTTTGGTTGGGCACGCTTGTGGTTGGCAATGTGCCACCCTGAGTGAGGCACGGGCTGGCTGGGGCAGCGGAGCATGGCTGCCACCACCACCCTCCCTCCTGGCTGCATCGCCTTGGACACATTGCAAGCTTCTGCTCCGTGCTTTTTCTGGCTGCAGGAGATATTCGACCGCATCAGCGCGGCGCACCGGACCGCCGGACCCAGCGGGCGGTGATCCTTTGAGAGCATGTAGCGGGTTGCAGTCAGCCCTTTGCAAACCGAGCGTGGCACACTGAAATACTCTTCCTCCTGGTTTCTGAACTGCCTCGTACCGGTGTTTGTGTCCACGGCCACGTGTCCTGCTGTTTTTTGGCTTTGACCTCCTGTGCAGCGGTATGCAGGCTCCTGTCCGCCCTGCGTGTTTTGACATAGCTCGCCCTCGGGCTCCCGGCTTCTGCTGTCCCTGCTGTTGCAACCCTGACTTCGTCCCAACATTACGACGCGGCCCTGAATACTTTGACGCACACCATGCGCTGTATTACACGCACAGCCCAGCATACATGTAACCCCAGCAAGCATGGCAGTTGCTAACGGCTTGTGGACTGCTCTAGCATGCAGTACGGCTCAGCCGGCACAGCAGGATGCCCTTCCTTCACCCAATGCCCAGCAGGGACAGCAGGGCGTCCACCTCCGCCTCGTCCCCCGCCGGCCGGACCTGAGGTGGAGGCACATAGGCCTGCTCGTAGGGCTGGGCCTGGCCGCCCATGCCTTGCTGCTGCATCAAGGCCGCAGCGGCCGCCAGCCCAGCGGCGTAGCCGTCGCCATAGCCTGCCGGGGCCTGCTGCCATAAGGCGCTGGGATCCTGCTGCTGCTCCCAGCCGTATGCAGGTTCGACTGCCGCGTGCTGCTCCCACGGCTGCGGCTGGCTTGACAAGTGCGGTGGCAGCGGCAGCAGGTCTGGCTGTGCCGCTGGCGCAGCGGCCTCAAACCATGGCTGAGTGGCCGGGCGCTGCTCGAATGCATCACTCGGCTGCTGCAGGGGCTCAGGCATGGGTGGTTGCGCAGGGCCCTGCTGCTGTGCTGCTGGCTGTGCTGCTGGCTGTGCCTGCTCCCAGGGCTGCTGACCGGACGCCAGCTGCTGCAGCAGCGCCTGCTGCTGCTTGCGCAGCGCAGCGGCGATGCTGCCCGCAGAGTCGACACCATCCTCATCATCTTCTGAGAATGTGTCATGCCACGCCCTGCTCGTCTCACTGCCAACCAATGGCAAGCTGGGCGGCGCAGCGGCAGGTAAGCTTGGTGTGGCCGGAGGCTGCGCTGCCCTGCCTGCTGACCTCTCCGCTGCTGCCTCGACCTCTGCTGGCTGAGCTGCTGCTGGCCTGCTTGCTGCAGCGTCAGGCCTCGGTGGAACGTCCAGCAAGCTCGCATAGCTGGCGGCCGAGGGTTGAGGCTGTGCAGGCTGCTGCGCCGCTGGTTTCTGTGTGCCACCCTGGAAGTTGAAACCGGGCACGCATGGAATGGTTCAGCAGCTGAGCGCATGGAGAGAAAACCGGAGACACAGGCCAGCCAACAGGCCACACCGCCTCACATGATCCATCCCGGGCACCCGCCACACTCACCGGCCCCAAGGCAGGCCAGTCTTCAGCGGGTTCTTGCTTCACGGGAGTGATGGGTGCACTGATGCTCCTGGGCACCTTGCCCCAACCGCCAGCGCTGCTGCTGCTGCTGCTGCTGGCAGGCGCCGCAGCAGAGCCACCGCGCCAGGCAGCCGCTATGTCAGACTTGAGGGCTGCTGCCGTCTGCCGCTGCTGCTCCAACTGCTTCCTTGCAGCGGCTGTCGCCGCTGCAGGGCCCGTACCAAGGCTGCTAGCCGGGCGGCTGCCACCCTCAGCGCTTGTGCTGGCTGCCCGGCTGAGTGCTGCGGGTGTTGCTGTGCCGCTTCTGCTTGCTTCCTCGCCGCCCACCGCCCCGCTACTGCCACTGACAATGCGTGTTATGGTGGGCGGCGACACCAGCCGCTTAATCGCTGGGGCTGCTGCTGGTGCCTTGGGCTGCGCTTTTGCCGGCTGTGCCTTGGGCGGCTGCTGCTTGGCGGGCGACTGCTTGGCGGGAGCAGGGGCATCCTCATCCTCGGCCGCCTGCTGCTGCGGCGGCGGCTTCTGCGGCTTCACCAGTTCGGCATTCACCATCAGACCTGGAAAGGCGCAGCGGGCAGTGTGGGATGCACGGTGGGCGCCCGCCCAATGATTGGTTTGAGTGGAGACAACAGAACTACATGCAAGCTTCACCTGGTGCCCAATGCAGTTCCAGCAGCAGACGGAGGCAGGCACAGCACGCCCCGCCGCTCATGCACAGTGCAGCATGCCATGCTCCCAGACGCACCTGAGCAGGCCGAGTCGGGGCAGGGCTGCGGCTTGCGCTGCACCGTGCGGTTCTGTGGGGAAACAAGAGAGGCAGCAGGAGTAGGCTGGGCGGGCCTGCTCCAGTCAATGCAACCTTGGAGCCACCCAGCACCCTTTGTGCACGCAGCCAGGCCAGACCCGTCACGTGTGCACTAGTGTATCCGCTTCACCTGCACGCCACCTGCCCATCCACCCACCCACACCTACACCACCCACCCACCCACCCAAAACCCACCTGCCCTTCACTGCACGCACCTGGGCAAACAGGTCCTGCGGCCGGTTGCGCGCAATGTTGCGCCCTTTCTCCATGGCTTTACTGTTGGAGTTGAGCACGCGCACATTCTGTGGCGGGGCGGGGTGGGGCGGGCGGCACGTCATGGCAGGCAGCGGGCGGGCGGCACGTCATGGCAGGCAGCGGGCGGGCGGCACGTCATGGCAGGCAGCGGGCGGGCGGCACGTCATGGCAGGCAGCAGGTGGAGGCCAGTGGAGCAGTGCACGGCAGCAACTGTGCAATGTGCTACATGCCTGGCGCTGGTAACGCTGGAAATGCAGCGCACCGGTAACATCATGACACGGCCGAGGAGCAAACACAGCGCTGCTTGCACCGTCATTGGGCAGCGACTCTGCCGGAAGGGCGCACCTTCTCCAGATAGTCAGCCACGCACTGGAAGCAGAAGGGCCGCGGGCCGCACTTGCTGCATGTGCCTGAAGGCAGGGCATGGGCGGCCGCTGGAGAAGATGCACCAACCTTGCTGACGGCTGAGGCTGGCGGCGGCAGCAGCGGCAGTGGCGGCGGCGGTGGCGCGGCAGCACAGGAGGAGCTGCCAGCTTATCGGCAGTACTCGTCACCTAGGATGTAGCCGTGGGGGTCCTCAAGGTCCACCTGCTGCTTGCAGAAGTAGCAGCCTGAGGCGCCGGTCGGCTCGCCTCCCTTTGGTGCCTTGGCGCCCTGTTGCTGTTTTGGAAACGGCATCTGCACTCGCCCGACACGAGAGGACGGCCCACGGGCGCTGGGAGGCACGCCCAAAGGCAGATCATTGAGCGTGACTTGGCGACAGCAGGGCCTTGCCTGGCGTGCATTCAGCATGTCTGGCAGCCCCCACCGCTCGTAGACGCATAGATCAAGGCTGCCGGCACGCAAACCAGCGATCAAGTTTGCAGCAAGCGCTTGTCCGGGCGTGCAGCAGGGCGGACGCTGGCCTAAACAGTGAGTAGCGCCTATGCAGATCGTTCCGTGCCCCAGCACCGGCGCCGCACCGCTTCTGAGTCGCCGCCGCCGCCGCCGCCGCCGCCGCTCCTGCTGCCGCTGCCAAGCGCCGTCTCTGCACACCAACTTGTTGCAGCAACTGCGGCTTGTGTCCACTGATGCCCGGCAAGGCGACGTCAGCTGCTTGAGGGGGGGCACACGGGAAGCCACAACAGCAGCAATGGCGGCAGCAGACAGCGATGAGGAGGACTTTCACTTTTGGGGGACGGCCGTTGGAGACGAGGAGGAGACGCGGGCGGGGCAGCACCGCAAGGTAAGGGCCAGAGGGGAGAAGCAGCACGTGAGGACAGAGTGGGATTCTGCTGTGGTGATCGGCCAGCGCAGCTGGGCAGCAGATCACGCTGAGCACAGCATAGAGCTCTGGTGCCAGGCGGCTTGCCTGGTTCGCAGGGTGTTGAGTCGCATTCCGAAAGGGTGTTGAGGTTCGCAGCCGCCAGGGTGTCGAGCCGGTTCCGAACGCCTGCTGCACGCGTCACACCGTTGCGCAGGAGGTGCGGGATGCGGCCGCCACGCGGGCACTGCCGCTGCACAAGCAGGTGCGGGCTGGCATGGCTGCTGCCTGTTGATTTGGTGGTGCTGCTGCTGCTGGATCCCCTCGCTCGTTTGCAGTCCAGGGTTACAGACAGTGCTGCTGGCTTGCCATACTGAGCTGATCTGCAACTGCAACCCCCTTGGCTGTCCATCTTACTTGTGCGCAGGAGGTCACGGATGCGGAGGGGCGGCGCCGCTTCCATGGCGCCTTCACTGGCGGCTGGAGCGCTGGGTATTACAACACGGGTGCGGCTGCGGCTGCGGCTGCGGCTGGGCTGGGGAGTTGTTTTTGGGTGTGCTGGAAAGGTGGCGGGGAGGGGGGCTGGGCGGTTGGCTGCCGACCAGCTTGTGTCCCGCCCACCCTGCAACCGGTGCTAACCAGAGGGCTGACAGTCCACCGAGTGTCGCAGGCCACTTCTCGATGCAACTAATGAGCCTTTCTGCCCCAAAGCCTGCAGCGAGGTCCATGGGCGGCCAACCGCCCAGCGAGTTCCTCACGCCGTGTCTACATGCTCTGAGCCTTGCGCACCGCTGTTGAAGCCCCTTGCAGTCGGGTCCAAGGAGGGCTGGCAGCCCGGTGAGTTCCGCAGCAGCCGCGGCGCGCGGGCGGCGGTGCAGCAAAGCGTGGAGCAGTTTCTGGACGAGGACGAGCTGGAGGAGCTGCGCCGCACCAACCTGCAGGTGGGTGGGCCCATGCTTGTGCCCTGCTTGTGCGCACCCATGCCGCAACATATGAAGCACTGCCGTTGGGCAAGCTAGGTGCCGTTGAATACAACAGCATTCCTGCTCCTCGGCTTGGTGGTGTGCCGCCTGGAGCTGCCGTAAAGTGTGCGCTCCTGTTGCTGCAGACCACGCAAGAGTATGACACGTTTGGGAGCACTGCGGCGGAGATGGCGCGACGAGCGGCGGCCGAGGCGGCAGCTGAGCGGCCCTCAGGTACGGTTTGCTCTTCTTGTGGGGACCTGCAGCCATCTCTGCCTCGGTGCCAGACGAGGCGGTTGCCCCCACAGTGCCTGAGGTTGCTCTCCCTTCCCACCTCTCAGTGAGCCTGCGCCCTCCACCCTCCAATCTGCAGCCATTCCGGGCCTGGTGCCAGACGAGGTGGTTGCCCCCGTGGCCGACAGCGTGGGCATCCGCCTGCTGCAGCACATGGGCTGGCGCCAGGGCAAGGGCATTGGTGCGTACCGGCTTGTGTTGTGGGCGGGTGTGACCTTGTCGGTCGGCTGGCTCAAGGTGGGGCGTGTGTCTTCCCATGTGTATCCGGTACCTGCAACGCGTGGCTACCGTGGGAATGCCAAGCTCACAATCCACAGCCCCACTGCCACCCGCCCTGCTCACAGGCACCACTGGCGTCGCCCAGCAAGAGGAGGAGGGTGGGGAGGGAGGGCGGCCGCGGCGGCGCTGGGGCCAGCACGCCACCGTGGCAGTAGAGAACACGCAGCTCTACTTGCTGGCTCCAAAGACGGATGTGCACGGCCTGGGCTTTGACCCCTTCAAGGTGAGCACGCTGGCAGACGCTTGCCCTTGTGGGCACTTGGGCGGCTGCGCTGTTGCGGTCGCCTGCAGGCTGGGCAGTCACAGATTAGGGCGTGGTCGCTGCTGGTGCTGACCAGCACGCCATTGCCTCCGGCACAACTGCACGTTTGCTGGAATGGCCGTGCGCCTGTGCCCACTGCCTTGACCTCCCCACTCCCTTGCCCAGGGCGCCGAAGACTTTCGGCGCCTGAAGGAGCAGGCGCGCGAGGCGGCGCGGCCCAAAACCGCCGGGGAGGCGCGCAAGCGGCGGCGCGGCATCGCCTTTGGCTCGGGTGCGCCTGCTGTGCGTTGGGAATCTGGGACCTGGGTGTCCTCCGGCACCGCTGGCTGTGGGTGGGGCCCGTTTGGGTCGGTCCGATCTCTTGCTTCGTCCACCCTTGCGCAAACGGCCACTTGGCAAGCCATGAACCAGCCTCGCTGTGGACCCCCCTTCTGCAGGCGTGCTGGACGATGAGGATGGGTACGGCGAGGGGACGACCATGGAAGATTACGTGACTCATGATGACGTGGAGGATTATGACGGTGCGTGGCTGCTTGTTTGCCCTGGCACTGCATGTCTGCAGGACCCGCCAGCCTTCTCCTTCTGGCCGTGCTGACTAGCACCTGATGCGCGCACGGGCTTGCACTGCTGGCCAGGCGACCTGCCCCTGCCCTCTCCCTGCAGAAACGGCGGTGGTGGGGGGCTTCACGGCGTCCAGCTGGCCCCAAACTACACTCCTCATCCACGTCCAGCGCCGCCCTGCATGCCCTCCCCCACCCGCAGAAACGGTACAAGACGACGGGCTGCCGCGGTCGCGGGCGCCCAGGGTGCAGCGCTCGGGCCTGGGGGACAGGCTGGCAGCCAAGGGCTACAGCTTCGAAATCATGGTGAGCCGGCACGTTGCGCTGCGCTGTGCTGCGTCGGGCTGTGCTCTGTGCTGGCGCCTGTGGCTGGTGCTCCGCCGACGGCGGTGCGCTTTTGCAATGCGGTGTGTATTTGCAATGGCCCAGCCATGCTCCCGTTACCATTGTGCTCTCCTGTGTCGATTTCCGGCACAGGATGAGGATGAGGAGGAGCCGCAACGCCTGCTGGGCTGGTCAGGCCACGAGCGGGAGCGCCAATACGCGCTGCCGGGGCGAGCGGAGCCGCTCATGCTGCAGAGCCGGGTAAGACTAGGCGGAGTGCAGTGTGCACACAACAAGAGGCGGCGGTTGCAACAATGCATACACCAGTGGGGCAGCAAGCGTGACTGCTATTGTGCACAGCCGACAAACCCGTGGCGCACCGCCCTTTCCCCGGACACCCTACTTCCCTGCAGGAGCAGCAGGTCAAGAACAGCCTGATCCCCGGCTTTGTGCTGGCCACTCGTACCATCACCTTTGCCTTCTTCCCGCCTCCTCGGCTGCCGCCCGGCTACGTGCCCCTGCACCGCCCCGGCCGCCATGCGGAGGCAGCAGCGCCGCAAGGTGGGCGGGCACCTGGAGGGGACGGGGGATGCACCCTGGAGTGGTGTACCGCAGTGGGCCGGTTGATTCTCGCCCACTATCAAAGCTGTGTGTCAGCGCACAGTCCGCAGTCCCAACCCATTCCTCTTCCCCGCACATGTTCCCCCGCCGCAGCCGCCGCAGCAGCAGCAGCCAAGTTTGCGCCGCCGCAAGCGGACCCTCCAGCCGATGCGGAGCTGCGGCAAGCCATCGACAGCCTGGCGTTCTTCGTGGCCAAGAACGGTGAGGAGCAGAAGTTGCTGGGAATGTCACCGTTGAACCTGGGCAGCACACGGGAGACTGCACCCGTCTCTGCTGTTTATTTTGGTGGTCACTTCATACCATCCCGCCCCTGCACCAATCGCCTTTCGTGTCTCCTTGCAGGCATCATATTTGAAAACATGGCGCGGCAGAAGCAGCAGAAGGAGGGGCGCTGGGCCTTCCTGTCGGGCGGGCAGGGCGCCGACTACTACTGCTGGAAGGTGGGTGGGCTGACGCTTGCGCGCATTGCTGCTACTGGAAGGTGGGTGGGCTGACGCTTGTGCGCGTTGCTGCTACTGGAAGGTGGGTGGGCTGACGCTTGCGCGCGTTGCTGCTACTGGAAGGTGGGTGGGCTGACGCTTGCGCGCATTGCTGCTACTGGAAGGTGGGTGGGCTGACGCTTGCGCGCGTTGCTGCTACTGGAAGGTGGGTGGGCTGACGCTTGTGCGCATTGCTGCTACTGGAAGGTGGGTGGGCTGAGGCCCTGCTCGCATTGCTCCTGCTGAAGTTGCCTTGCTGGTGGCGGGGCAGCCGAGCTTGCCACGAAGCTGGCAAAGCCACCATGCGTGTGCAGCTTATGCAGGGTGTGCCCATGCCCATGCCTTCTGCCCTCCCCAGGCATCTTGCTCACGTGTCCAATCCCATTCCCTTCTCTGTCCTGCTCCAACAGGTACACTCCCTCAGGAGCATCATTCAGCCGCAGCAGCAGCGCGCGCCGCCACGTGCCATCGGCCAGCGCTCCGCCCCCTTGTCTGCTGACGAGCGTGGAGCACTGCTTGGGGAGCAGCCGCTGCCCGCCAGCCAGCAAGGCTGGGCGGCAGGCGCAGCAGGCGCAGCGGGCGCAGCGGGGCAGGCGGCGGGGGCAGAGCAGCCGCAGGCGCTGCGTCGCCAGCTGATGAACGTGGCAGAGGCGGACCGGCAGCGCCTCCAGCAGATGCTGACCCGCAGCTTTGTGGCGGCCGAGTCCCAGGAAATGCTGCAGCCGGGCGCCGCGGCAGAGGCGGCGGCGG
>RRZL01000065.1:39223-83928 GCA_006782975.1 Chlorella sp. Dachan | reverse complement strand
GCCTGGGCTGCCGCCGCCGCTGCCGGCGGGGCAGGCGTCGCCGGGAGTGGCTGCAGCGGCACCGGCAGCACCTGGAGCGGCGTCAGGGGCGGGCATCGACGAGGCTTTGAAGCAGCGAGTGCAGGATGCGCTGCGGGCGCTGAAGAAGGACAAAAAGGAGAAGCGCGGCAGGTGGGTTGCAGCCTGGGCTGGGCTGTTGGTTGGAGTTGGTTGGAAGGCGCGAGGCATACGAAAGAGCCCCCTCGATGTGCCCCTCCCAAACCCAAATCCCACATTTCCTGCAGCAAGAAGCGGAAGAAGGAGAAGAAGGAGAGGCGAGGTAAGGAGAAGAGCCGCAAGCACAAGAGGGACAGCAAGGAGCGGCGGAGGAAGGACGAGCGGCGGCGGCGCAGCGGCGGCAGCAGCAGCGACAGCAGCAGCGTCAGGAGCAGCGACAGCGACTGAGGCGGGGCGGTTCTCAGCCGTTGTTTTGCTGCTTGCGCGGCTGCCCTTGTTGATCTGCAGCCTGCTGGCTTGCGTCTAGCGCCGTCTGTAATGCACGCATCGCAGCGCGGCGCGTCACTCAAGGCATGTCAGCGCAGCAGTGCCACCTGGCGGCCTCTCGGCCTCCTGCAAATGCTGCAGAGTTACAGGCTGTGCATACAGTGCGGCACTGCATCGTGCACAGGCGGGACGAAGGGTCACAGAGAGTACTGGTTGCACAACGCGAGAGGAACGAGACAACGCAGCGCCTGGCGCTGCAACTGGCGGCAGCGCAGCGCGGGCTGTGGAAACATCAAGCAGCAAGGAGGAGAGCAGCAAAATGGGTGCATATGTGGGCGGGGTTGGGCGCTGGGCGGCGTTTTGAAGGGGCGGGGTCTGACGTTCAGTTTGAGGCTCAGCCAAAAGGCCAGCGGGCCCAGCCCCCTGTAGCATTCTGCATCTGTGCAAGGCCCTCAGGGCCGGCATGAGGCAACATCAAACGTTGCGGCAGCAGGGAGAGCTGGCCGCCACATCAAGCAGGGTAGGGGAGCTGGAGCAGCAGCCCCTTGGTGCAGGCTGCCGCGCATGGTACAGCGTGCCATCACAACGTGCGGCAGCTCCCCGCAGGGGCTCGTTCGTTTGGGGTTTGTTTGGGGTGGTTGCGGCGGCGGGTGCAAGTGCTGTGCCACTGGCTCGCATGCCGGCAGCTGTTTGTCGGCAGAGCTCTGCCGCTGTGCCGCTGGCTTGCAGGCCGGGTGGTTTAGATGGCGGCTGCCTCGGGCGCCGCGGTCTTGCGCTCCTCCTGGGTCGACTTGAGCAGCGCCATGAACTTCTGGTTGTAGTAGCTGCAGGGCGGGGCGGGTGAAGAACAGGGCACTTCCCTTTGAGCGAGTGGGCTAGGTGTAGCCAGGTCCTGGGACAGGCTGGAGCACCAGTGCCGGAACTGCTTCCAGGTTGCAAACAGCCGCCGCCCTTCGCCGTGGCCAGAGCTGCTTCCAGTTTGCAGCCGCCGCCACCCTCCACCACCGGAGCTGCTTGCAGCTTGCAGCCGCAACCGGCCCCATTCACCCCAGCTCCCCTCACCCCAGCTTGTTCAGGTCCTCCACCAGGTCAGTCAGGTGGTCCAGGGAGAACTCGGGCAGGCGGGTGGGGATGACCTGCGGGGCAGATTGTTGGGCAGCAGGTAAGGTTGGGGGCAGCATCAATCTCAAAGAACGCCGATGCTCTCACAGGTGCAACCAGGTCGGTGAGGTCGGTGCCGAGTCCCTGGCATGATTGGCACACCAGCGGCATGCCCCAAAGCACAGCAGGCGTTGGGGAGTGGCAGCCTGGCAGTGCAGCCAGCAGAGCCGGCTGTGGCACGCACCTCGTCACACAGCGTGTCCAGCAGGGCCTGGTGGTCGTATCCCAGGTCGCCCAGCGCGCCCAGCTGTGAATCACCGGGGATGGCAGAAAGGAAGCGGCGCTCAGAACTACTGCACCCAAAGCTGGGCTATTTGCTTGTGTTTACAAATGCACCCAAAGCTTGAATGTGGTCACGGCGCTGGCCGCCCAGCGCGCCCAGATGCTGACAGATTCAAAGGGGGGCGGTGCCTGGACCATCCTGCGGTGAGCCTGCTCTCACCAGCTCCACCACCGCCTTGGGCTGGAAGTCGTGCAGCTTCTTCACGCTCACGTCCAGCAGCGGCAGCAGCAGCTCCTCGTCCGAGTAGCTGCAGCACATGTTGTTGGATGGCAGGCAAGGAGCGGGATCAGAGTGGAGTAGCTGCAGCACACAAATGGTGGAGTGGACGGCAAACAAGAGGCGGGATCAGGATAGAGTAGCTGCGGCACATGGTGGACGGCAAGCAGGGAGCGGGATCAGGATGTGCCCTCGTCCCAGGAGCTGCAGCCTGGGTGACACAGTGGCACTTTGCGACGCAAGTTGGCAATTCGCCATGTCTCATGTCTGCAACCGCGCCGCGCCGACTGGCGGTTCCACAGACAGCATCTCCCACCGCCAGCGGCCTGGCCCCTCACCCCACCACCAGCGGCCTGGCCCCTCACCCCAGCTTGATGACCGCGGTGGTGACCTTGGCCAGGCAGTTGGCGTCAAAGGAGGCGGGGTCTTCAGCCGCCTGCGGAAGCACCAGGAGGGCAAGGGTGGGCTGGGTGGGCTGGGTGGTTAGGGGGAGGCAGTGGGGCAGCTGGCACCCAAGGACGCGGGGTCCTCAGCGGCAGGAGGCAGGATGGAGCATTGCAAACTTGCAGCCCTGGTTGGCCTGCATGGCCCTGGTGGCCGTCGCACACACTACGGGACGAGGCGCCCCGTCCAGGCCATCCTAGTCTGCCCAACCGAAATCACCTTGGCAATCAGCTGGTCCACGACATCGGGGGAGGAGCAGCCAACGCGGGAGTAGGCGTCCAGGATGTTGGCGATGGCCTGCGGGAGGAGCGTGACGCTGGGCATGATTGGCAGGCGCGCGCTGCTGGAGGGCGGGCAGGCAAGCAGGCCGGCGCGCAACGATCCACGGTCCGCACTACATGAGGCAGCACCGCAGCGCCAGCGCACAGCAGGGGGGACAGGGACGCTCACACACGTCCGCCGTCAGCCGCTGACCCCTCGAGCAGCGTGCGCGTCGCACACAGGAGGTGCAGCAATAAGAGGCACGCAGGATGCCGACTGCTCCGCCAAACCCACTCACGTATCCGCCGTCAGCGGCCGACTCCTTGAGCAGCGTGCCCGCCGCAGTCTCCACCACGGTGATCAGGTCGGGGTGGCAGAAGCCGCAGCGCGAGAAGGCATACACCTGCGTTGCGTGCAGTTGCGGGTGTAAGGTAAAGCGCCCAGGCGCGCCAGGGCTGGCCGTGCAGCTCCAGCAGCAGGGTGGCGATCCATCAGCGATTTTTGTCGCCGCATCGCATGCTGGGGGCGCAAACATCCGACCAAAAATCAGACGTGCACAGCTCCCGATACATCAGATGTGCGCAGCTCCCTCCCCTATCGCAGCTCACCACGTCTGCGATATTCTCGGCCGAGAACTTGTCTGGTTTGGCGGCGATATGCGTCACCACTCCCTGCGCGGATGAACAGGACGGGGCAGGACGCCAAGGCATGTCAGGTGGGCACACAGGCACCGCCATGCCTGAGCGCGCCACGTGCAGGAGGAGTGGCATGCAGACAGTGCGCTGCAAAGTGAGCAGTGCGTTTGTATCCCGAGCAGGGGGGGAAGGGAGGAGGGGGGGAGGATGCTCCATCACAAGTATGCATGTCTCAAGTGTCACTTCGGCAGTGCAAGCCAATGTATGCATTTGGCAGAAACCAAATGCACACACCTCCAGCAGCTCATCGTCGTAGTAGTTCACGTCTCAAACTTCATAAACCCATGTAAGCACTGGAGATTTGAACACACGTGTGCACCTCCAGCAGCTCGTCGTCGTAGTAGTTCATGTCTCAAAACTCAATTCAGTGTTAACCAAATGCTAACCACTGCACGGGAACCATGTGCGCACCTCCAGCAGCTCGTCGTCATAGTAGTTCATGTCGCCAAATGCGCGCAGCAGGTGGCCCAGCATGTCGCCGCTGAACTCGTCCAGCCTGCGCGTGGGGAGGCGGGCAGCACGCACAGGGATGCAGCTGGGCGCCGAAGATGGGGAACAGCAATGAGTGGACGCAGGTCGCCGCTGAACTCGTCCGTCGAGCCTGCAAGGGAGCGAGATCATGTGCTGAGTACAGAGGCGGCGCCAAGCCAAGCCTGGGAACAGCCCGGGGATCAGCATGGCACAAGCTGATGTGCCCGACCGCGCCAGCGCCACACCCGGCAGAGCCAAACCGCAAAGCATCTGGGTTGCAAGCGGGCAGCAAGCGCTGCCCACCTCTCCAGCACCACGTCGGCGGTGGCGTCCTTGAACTCAATCGAGTAGCAGTCCAGGTCTGCAACAGGGGCACCCCAATTGGTTAGCAGCTGCACCGCACTTGATTGTTGATCCTTGAACTCGATCAGGTAGCAGTGCAGGTCTGCAATAGGGCACCCCATTGGTTGGATCAGCTGCACCGAACCAGGCGGCATTCCAGTGCCACTCCACGGTATAAAGCCTTCTGGATGGGCAACCCCCGGCGCCATGCCACGCTGCCGGCATCACAGAGCCGCCAGCGCCCTGCGCAGTGCTCCAATGCTCACCCGAAAACGACTCCACCACGCTGCAGATGTCGGCGGCGGACAGCTGCGGCATGGCGCGCACCGCCGCCTCCGCCAGCGCCTGTTGAGTTGGGTGGTAGGGTCGCGGTGAGATCCGGCAGCAGCGGCCCGTTGAGATGGGGCGGCAACGGCAGCAGCGGCGGCAGCAGCAGCAGCAGCACTGGGACGCGGCAGCGCCAGTTGGCAGCTGCGTGTGCGCTCACCACCCTCACCTCTGGCACGGGGTTGGGAGGCTAGCACATGCACCGCACCAAGGCACAGCAACAACCTGGCCAGCTGGCCACGCACACCAGACCTCTCTGCCCTGAGCTCACCTCCAGCAGCACGGGGTCATGAATGCCGGTCACAGCCGCAGCACGCGCCACGCTGGGCACTCCCTGCGCAGCATGGGCAGCAGGCAGGGGCCCAATCAGCCGCGCTGGCACGCTGCAATGCGCCACATCGCCGCTGACACTGACACTGAAATGCACGGTCCTTGGCTGCTGGGCAGTTCCAGCGCTGCCTTCCCAGCTGCACCCCCACCCCACACATCACTGCTGCATCGCCGCCAAAACACCGCTCAGCACATGCACTCGTCTCACCGCCGGCTCCAGCTGCGCCACTGCCTCAATGACCTCAGGGCCCACATCGTTCACGTTTGCTGCCAGGATCTGCGGCGGCAGTTGCGCAAGAGGTGCCGGCAGGTGTGGTGAGCCACACGCGAGCCGGCTTGCCACAGCTGGAAGATCGGAGTGCAGCGGCGCCAGCACCCTGCAGGGCCAAAACAGTTCAAGCGCAGGCTGCCTAGCCCCCTCTCAACGGCCCATCTGACCAGCATTGGGTTGTCAGCACGCGGAAACTCCCCCACCCACCTTTTGCGCCACACTGTGCCCGCTGCGTGTCGCCGCTGCCGCCGCCGAGGCAAAGCCCGCTGCCCCCCACGGCTGCACGGCGGCCAGCGCTGGCAGGGCCGCCGCCGCTGCTGCCGCTGGGAGCGTGCTCCTGCCGGCGGCCGCCAGCAGTGCACCGGTGCCTGCTGCCGCTGCTGCGCCCCTGCCTGCCGCTGCGCCGCCAGCCAGAGGCTCGACTGCAGGTTGGAAGCAGTCGCGAAGGGAGCAGGCTGGGTTTATGCGGAGCGAGTGGTGGCGGTTGAATATCCTCTAGCAAGCTATAGTTCTGTCCAGCAGGGGATGTGTGCAGCCGCTGTCACTGGCACAACGCCTGCGCAACTCTTTAGCAGCCAACCGCACTTTCCCGCACCTGCTGCTGCCAGCCGCCTGACGGATGCCACGACGGCCCTGGACCGCATTGCCACCTCTGTACCTCTGTGTGACGCCCCGACAAAACCTTCCTTAAACTGCGTGCAGGAGACAGGCGGCGGCACCTGCGTTCAGTGGCACCCGTGGCAGCGGCGGCGGCGGCGGCGGCGACTTTGGGGTGCAAGCGCTGCGGGTTGCGCACTGCCAACTGCCAGCAAACATCCCAGATCGCGCGTTAAGCGCGCGGCCAGCACAAGCGGCGCCTTGGAGCGGGTGCAGGGTGCCACCCAGGTGCCCAGGCGGCCGGACCCAAACCTTTGGGCGGCCAGCCCCAATTTGTGCTGCTCGCAACTGCCTGGAACTGCGCCCAGCGCAGGGGCTGCAGCGCTGGGGGCGCCAAGGACGTCAGGGCGGCCCAGAGCCCTACCTGGGGCTGTTCTCGGGCTCGGGCGCGGGGCTGGTGGCGTGTACTACCGCTCGCTTGAAGGTTCAGGCGCTCAAGCAGGGTTTTGCAAGGACCTGCTGCCGGTGCTGCGCTGCACCGCTGGCGACCTTCGCCAGGGGCGATTGGCAGGGCCGCCTGTGTCGCTGCAAGAGGCCGGACCCATCACAGCCACGAGCGACCCTGATCAGTGCCGGCCAAGTTCAAAGTGCGCCGCCTGTCGGCCCAGCGCTCTCCTGCCCGCCCAGGCACTCCACCAGCCGTCCCTGCATCACCGCATTGACGATCGCTGCGCCTAGCCGCGCCGCCCATGCCCGCCACACCCGCCAGCGCCGCCAGGCGGTCGGGCCGGGGCAGCCGCCTGGACGTGCCAGATGATTTGCAGGCAAGTCTGCTTGTGCAGCAACCACTTGGGCAGCAGGTGCCCAGAATCGGTGGTTAATTGGTTGGTGAGCTGTTGCAGCGCATCTGCATGCTAAGCAGCAACGCAGCAGCATCACCGAGACAGCGATGGCAGCAGGCTGCCCTTTTCCTCGCGTGCAGCAGGCGGACGTCAGTTGTGTGCCATCCCGCATCCTCCCGTGCTGCATTCTCCCTGCCGCAGCCGTTTGTGCACGACAAGACGCTCGTCGTGCCGCGCTACGTCTTTCCAAAGGCAAGAGGTGCTTGCTTTCTCTCAGTCCAAACTGCCTCGTTCTTGCGCATTCCCCCTTCCAAAAGCCAGGCGGGGCAGCGCTTGCTGGATGCACCGTGCTGCTGCCCCTCCCATTGTTGGGCCACTGGCTCGCCGCTGCTACCGCCGCTGCTGCTGCTGCTGCGGCGGCGGCGGCGGCGGCGGCTGCTGCTGCGGCTGCTGCCCCGTGGCGAGCAGTTGCACAGCACACCGGCGACACCTGGCACTCCGCTTCCCACATGCCCCAACGCCCAAAGGCGCATCACACCTGCTGGCCGTGGCGCAGTGCAGTGCTCAACCCGTCTTCTCCCCCTCTCGCTGCCTGCAGGAGAAGGTGTCTGATGGCTTCCGCGGCTGGGAGGGGCGCATCACGGGGGTGGACCGTGTGCGGGACGACGGACTGCACGTGTTTGTGACCTTTGAGGTGAGCTCAGTTTCTGTTCTGTGCTGGAGGAGTCAGTTTGCATCGCTGGGGTGGACCGTGTGCGGGACGATGGCCTGCACGTGTTTGTGGCCTGTGAGGCCACTAAACAGCACCACGCTGGGCAGGGGGACGCTGCAATGCAGACGTCAAGGCTTGAGCCTGGGCTTGGGGGCCGCAACTGCATGCCTGACCATGCCTGGTGCAATGGGAAGTCGCCGGTTGCACTCGGCAGCACACTGGCAGCGCCTTACTCTGTCCCCGGCCCATGCCGGCTGACACCCCACAAGCTCACTGGACTGTTGCTGTCCACCCTCCCGCCCACCTACACCTGCAGGGATACTACGAGCAGTACCACTTCTCTGTTGATGAGGTGCGGCGCTGGATAGGCGGCGCCACCTCACCAGCCAAGCGGCGGCCGGCGGCTGCAGCAGGGGAGGCTGAGGAGCCTGCTGCGCCCGCCTCGGCGCGGCGCTCAGCTCGCAAGGCGCCTGGCGGCAGCCGCACGCCCGCCACGGCAGCCCGTCGCCGCTCGACTGCTGCCGCCAAGCTGCGCGCAGTGGCGGAAGGGGAGGATGAGGAGGCAGAGGTGGCGCAGCGGCAGCAGGAGGAGCCGCAGCGTGCAGAGCAGGAGGCTTCCCAGGGAGAGGAGGAGGCGGCAGCTGAGGAGGGCGGGCGGGCGCAGGAGGCGGCTGCGCCAGCAGAGGGCCACCAGGGCGCGGCATCCCCGCGCCTGCGCAAGCGCAAGGCCTCAGCTGTGGGGGCCAGTGAGGAGGAGGGTGGGCCGCACAAGCGGCAGGAGGGCGAGGACGGCACAGCGGTGGAGCAGCAGGAGGTGGATGAGCCTGGCTGGGTCGGTGAGTGGCTGGAGTGAGTGGTGTGTGGGCCTTGCCATCAATTGTGGCCGCAGGTCGCAGCATGCCAAGTGCCCTGCCTTCCCGCCTGCCACCGCACCAGCTTGCCGCTACGAGCACAGCATCGCCGCCACAGCAAGCCGTTTTCTGGACCACAGCACTGGTGCGCTGACCGCCTCTCCGCTGCTCACCGTCTGCTGCTGCAGACAAGGCGGCCGAAGTGGTCCGCCAGGCGGTGTTCTCCACCACTGCTCTGGGCGTGTGCTACGGCCTGCTGCGTACGCTCTACCCAGACGTCGCCTGAGCAGAGGTGCTGCTATGCTGGTGTCGCCTGAGCACTACCGCGCGCTACCCTGGTGTCTCCCACGCAGCGTGGCCCAAGCACAGCCAGCACATGCGTAGCCGCTGCCCCCGCCCCTGGCGGCTGCACATTGTGTGCCCATTCGCGATCTGGGCAGGCATGCTGCGATTTTTCGTACCCAGCTGCTGTGCCAACCAACGTCCCACAACATGCACCCCACTGCCACTGCCTCTGCGCCAATTTTGCTGGACCGCTCCACCTCCCACAGCTGGATTGCACCTGACGCTTGCCACCGCACCACCGCAACTGACTCTCCCACCATCCTGGTCCCGCTGCCATTTCATGCTCTGCCCTTCTCCGTATTGTAGTCTGCATGGGAAGGGTGCGGTGCATCAAATCATCACAGCGAGAAAGCAGCTTCACCGTCACGGGGCCCAGTGCCCCTGTTGTTATCTCAAGTTCATCATGAGCAGCACACCTTGTCCGCAATGGCAACAGGCAGCCAGGCCACAACACAGGTTGCAGGGAGCGTGCTGTGCGCCAGGCGGACCTGTTGACCTGTTGTCGGCGGCGGCCCACATATGCCGTCCTCACTCCTTCCGGCGCTTGTCAGCGCCTTGTAAAGTTGTCTTTGCCTAGCTGTCGGCTTTGCTGGAAGGCTTTGCTGGAAGGCCCAAGCCCGCGCTCGGGACCGCCGCGCCTGGACTTCCCGTATGCCTAGCAATCGCGGACAGCCCACTAGACAGCCTGGGGAGCGGCGGGGCACGCAGTCCAGCCTGAACCGGCGCAGAGTCGGCCCAGCCGGCGGTGGCGCCTCCTGCGGCGAAGGCGCCGCCGCCAAGGCGACGACGATTAGTGACCTGCCCGACAGCCTGCTTGGCACGGTGCTGGCGCGGCTGGGCAGAAAGCGGTGAGGACACATGCCATGCTGTCATGGCTGGGCGTTGGCTGGGCTGGTGACGGCAAGGCATCGAGGGGCCCTTAGCAACCATCCCTCACCCATTGCTCCCCACTGCACTTGCTTCCAGGGCCGCGTGCAGCAAGCGCTGGCACCACGTGTTCCTGTCGGAGCCCGTGCTGTGGCGGCAGTTCAGCATTGGCCTGTCTGACGGCACCCTGTGCCCCGTGCCTGGCCTGGCCCTGCTGCGGCGGGTGGGCGGCCTGGTGGCCTCGCTCGCGCTTGAGAGCGGGAGCGTGCAGCCAGCAGAGGCTGCAGCCTGCTTGCAGCCGCGGCAGCTGCAGGCCCTTTCAGTCGCGGAGGCATCGGCGCAGCTGATAACAGCTCTGCCGCGCTTTTCCCGCCTCACCAGCCTAAGCCTTGGCCGTGCCTTCATCGATCTTCCCCCGGCCACAGAGGCCGCCATCCGCCAGCTGCCGCAGCTGCGGAGCCTCAGCCTGAGCGGCGTGTGCATAGCACACACAGTTGTGGCGGCATTGGTGGCCTGCACGCAGCTGAGGCAGCTGGCGCTTGATGCAAGCCGCTTTGAGCAGCCGCGGGCGCTGCGCCTGCTGACCGCGCTGCGCCTGCTGACGAAGTTGTACCTCACAGCACACGACAGCGGCTCATGCCTCTACCCGCCAGAGCCTGTGCTGCTGCCTGCGCTGGAGTGCTTCTCCTTTAATGCCAGTTGCATCGAACCATCCGATGGTGTGGGCGTGCAGGTGAGGGTTTGTGTCTCGCGCGCCAGGGGTTACCTGCCTGCCATGCCAGTTTCGCCTCCTGCGCCGCCTGCGCTGTTGGTCTCCTGTCCGAGCTGCACATACCACACCCTCGATTGTGCAGGTGGCGGGCTGTGCGTTGCGGTCCTGCAATTACAGTGAGCTCCACATCAAGGACTTTTACCACAAGTACAGCGGCGGAGCAGGGCTCAGGCTCAGCATGGTGCCGCCAGCAGCTAGCATGCAGCGGCTGGTCAGCGCGCTGCGCCTGGGCGGCGTGCCAGCTGTGCAGCGACTGCAGTTTAGTGACTGTGCCTTCAGCCCAGCAGCCTTTGAGCACTGCACCCAGCTGGCGGCAGTCACACTGCTGTTCTTCTACGGATGTGAAGCGGCAGCAGCAGGCGGCTGGGAGGCAGCCATGGCGGCGCTGCTGCGCCACATGCCGCTGCTGTCCAGCCTGCACGTGGAAGCCAGCTTTGGCGGCGAGCTGCCTCTGTGCCTTACCATGCACACCCAGCTGCGGTGCCTCACCTTCAACGACACAACTGTGCAGGCGCTGCCAGCAGGGCCATGCCTTGCCAGCCTGGAGGAGCTGTTTTTAGCGCAGGAGGAGTTGGAGCAGCTGCCCCCAGCCCTGACAGCAGCCACGGCACTCACCAGCCTCGAGGTGCACGTCAACTACGATGCGCCGCCCCTGCCAGCAGACAGCCTGGGCGCAGTGCTGGCTCACCTGCCGCGGCTACAGTCGCTAGCGCTCACCGGCTGCGGCCTGCAGGACCTGCCAGCTGCCGGCTGGACCTTCATGTCAGCGCTGACCTCGCTGGACTTGACCGGCAACAGCCTTGCCTGCCTGCCAGCTGCCCTCAGCCAGGCCACTTCGCATAGGCAGCTCGACTTGAGCAGATGGGCCCGTCTGCCCAGCAGCTGGCCGCTCCGCTGTCCCGCCTGCCGCTGCTGGAGAAGCTGGTCTTGCGCCATATGGCGCAAGTCCCATATATATGGGACTAAAAGAGCTGCCTGCGCACCTTCCATCACGCAAGCAGGAAACAGCCAGATGAAACTGCCAAGATCATGTGCCATGCATATGCTGTGCAGTGTTGCCGTCTCCCATTTCGTGAAACACCCGCCAGGGCGGCATGAGCGCCTTTTCACCTTCTTCTGCCACACTGATCACCTCCTACCTCTTCCTACGCAGGACTGCGCAGCCTCGATCTCACCGACAATCTGCTGCACACGATCCCTGCGGAGCTAGCATGCACGGCGCTCACCAGCCTGTGTGTTGGAGCCAATGTGGGCCTGCACCTCACTCGCGAGCAGGTGGAGAGCCTCCTGGGCCGCCTGCCGCGCTTGATTGAGCTGGCGGATAGGCACACAGCCATCGACCAGGCTGTGCGCGATTACGCTGCCCAGGCACTGAGCCAGCGGGCCAGCTGAGCCCAGGCAGCCGTGGGCTGCCTGCTTGCCCTGCCATCTAATGTCTCGCCCACCTCCGAATACTAAAACGACTGCCAATCTGTTGACTCTAACTTAAACTATCGATTCCATCATCATTGCTGCGGCTGTGATGCTTGCATGCCAGCTTCGCTGGGTGGCCGATGGCGCCGGGGGGGGGCTGCTGAGCTTGAGGCGACGAGGGGTGACAGGCGACCTGCCCTGCTGCTTACAACCCTCGGCATCGCCTTGCAAGTTGCCGCACTGTCACTCCACTGGGCTTGCTGGGCTGCTCGCGGACTGCGATCGCTAGTTCTTGCGCCCACGCGCAGAAGGGCCGCTGTGTGTCAGTTGTCAACGTTCGGCATCCCGAGAGTCGTCAGAACAGCGCAGGCTGTCGACTAGTTGTCGACACAGCAGCAGCAGCGGCGGCGGCAGCAATGGCGGCGCCACGCAGCGCCGCAAAGACGACGACAATCGATGACCTGCCCGACAGCTTGCTTGGTGCCTTGCTGGCACGCTTGGGCAGACGCAGGTGAGCAAGCGAGGGAGTGGAGTGATCGAAACACGCTGGTCATGCAGATGCAGCATTTCAGCATTTCTCACTGCCCTTGAACGCCACCTCGCCAAAGCGCCACCGCTTTCTGCCTCTCTCTTCCCCTGCTGCACGTAGGGTTGCTCATGCAATGCTGGTCTGCAAGCGCTGGCGCCGCGTGTTGCTGTCGGCACCCACGTTATGGCGGGCATTTGCGATCGGATCATGCAGCAACAGCCTACCCATTGCATCTGAGCTGGCCGTGCTGCAGCGCGTGGGCAGCCTGGTGGCCTCAGTGACACTGGAGAGTGAAGTGAGCGGCAAGCAGCTGAACACGGCTACAGCGTGCCTGCAGCCGCAGCAGCTGCAGGCGCTTGAAGTGTGGGAGCCGACGCAGCAGCTGATTGCGGCCCTGCCCCGCTTCACCCGCCTCACCAGCCTCGATCTCGGCATGTGGCACCATGACTTGCCAGCCGGCACAGCAGCCGCCATTACACAGCTGAATCAGCTGTGCAGCCTCAGGCTCGGCAGCGACCACATGCCGCATGCGGTGATTGCAGCAGTGCTGACCTGCACGCAGCTGAGGAAGCTGCATGTTGAGTATGACAGCATCGAGCAGCCGCAAGCACTGCGCCAGCTGACGGCGCTGCACCAGCTGACGAGCTTAGCACTGGAGGTACTGGGGGCTGACGAGGAGGGCCGCCTCCACCCACCAGAGCCGGCGCTGTTCCCAGCGCTGCAGACGTATCGGTTCTCGGTTGACTGCAGCGAAACGTCCGAAAGTTTGGGTGTGCAGGTGAGGGATGTTGGGATGCTCATGTGTGTGTTGACCAGCTTGCGTGTGTTGACTGGCCTGCCTTGTGGAGGTCCACTGCATGCTGGCCTGCCTTCCCACTTGTCCAGCTGGCATCCACTCGTCACCTTCTGCTGCCGCCCGTTGCGCAGGTGGCAGGCTGCGTGCTGCAGTCCTGCAGCTTCAGTGAGCTTGATGCAGAGGAGGCTGAGGGCAGCAGTAGAGCAGGTCTGAGGCTCAGCATGGTGCCGGCGGCGGCCAGCATGCAGCAGCTGCTCAGCGCGCTGCACCCGGGCGGAGTGCCAGCTGTGCAGCGACTGCAGCTGGATGACTGCGACATTGGCCCGGCGGCCCTGGCCCATTGCACCCAGCTGGCGTCAGTCACCTGGATGTGCCTTGGCAGTTGTGAAGCGGCAGCAGCAGGCGGCTGGGAGGCAGCCATGGCGGCGCTGCTGCGCCACGTCCCCCGGCTGTCCAGCCTGCATCTTGAGACCAGCTTGGATGGCGAGCTGCCGCAGTGCCTTATTCTACACTCGGGCCTGCGCTGCCTCACAACAGCTGGCAATGGCTTGCAGACGCTGCCGGCCGGGCCCTACCTTGCCAGCCTGGAGCGGCTGGCACTGTGGGAGGATACGCTGCTGCAGCTGCCGGCCAGCCTGGCGGCGGCCACAGCGCTGACTGCGCTCGAGGTGCAGCGGCACCCTGATGCGCCAGCCCTGTCAGCAGTCGGCCTGGACGCAGTGCTGGGTTCCCTGCCCCGGCTGCAGTCGCTAGTGCTGACGCAGTGCGGCCTGCAGCAGCTGCCGCTCGACGGCTGGGCCGGCATCTCAGCGCTGACATCACTCGACCTCAGTTGGAACAGGCTCGGCCCCCTGCCAGCGCCCCTCAGCGGGGCATCCTCCTTGCGCCGGCTCAGCCTCAGTTTTAACCCGCAGCTTGCCCCCACAGCCCAGCAGCTGGGGGAGCTGTCCTCACGCCTGCCGCTGCTGGATCAGCTGGATTTGATCGGCTGCGGGCTGACGGAGCTTCCTGCACACCTCCCGACAGGCGAGTGGCAGTTGGAGGGATGCGTGCTTTGCTTGTTCAGCAGAAGAGCGTCTGTCGCTCGTGTGCCGTGCTGTGATGCCCGTGCTGTGACTGTGCTGTGCCGGCTCGGAGCCGTATGCCTTTGCCATGAGGTTTGTGCTGCTCCATCCATCAGGGCGCCACACACCCTGCTGCCATTCTCTGCCTGATGCACTCCTACCTTGCTGTCCCCGCATAGGGCTGCGCCGCCTTCACGCTTCTCACAACCGCTTGGACTCCATACCTGCGGGCCTGGCATGCACGGCGCTCACCCGCCTCGCTGTCTCACACAACCTGGGCTTGCGCTTCACTTGGGACGAGGCGGAGAGCCTCTTGGACCACCTGCCGCATTTGCTAGAAGTAGAGGACTACAAAACAGCTACTCACCAGCATGTACGGTTCATGGTCGCCGAAGCTGCGAGCTTGCGGCGGGGTGACTGAATCGTTGCGTGGTCCCAGCGATGTCGCCATGGGTGCTGCGTTGACCAGTTCTCACTGTGTAATTCAAGTCACCCACCATTGAAGCGCAAGTGAACGTGTCAAGCATGGTGATGCCAGGCGGGGACCCTGGCAGAACTTGGTGTGCACATTCATGGCTGCAAGGCGGCGGCTGCCGCCGGCAGGCATGGGCGCAGTGCGCGGCATGACGGCTGCAATCAGAGCTCCACCTTGATGACCTCGTCCCGTCGTTCCAAACCTCCTGTCGTTCTTCTGCGCACTTGGAGCCAGCTCGCGAGACGGCACTCGCTCCACACGGGCAGCAAAATGGCGTCGGCGGCGCAGAGAAACGATGCCGGTACGATGCCGCCCGTCATAGCAGCAACCAGCAGCCATCCCGGCGCTCGCTACACTGTGGTCGGCGCTCTGCGAGCCCTGCGACCCCACTGCGCCCCCTGATGACCCCGCTGATGTGCAGCAGACCGACCAGGGCTGGATTTCTTCCACCGCCGCCTGGCCAGGGCGCAGGCTGTGCCGGCGGCGGAGCGCAGCCCGGAGGTCGCCGCCTTCATTGCGGCAGCCCAGCTGTATGACGACTTTGATGCGCTCCTGCCGCTCACGCCCGGCGGCAGGGCAGCAGTGCCTCCTGGGCCAGAGCGGGAGCGTCGCCTGCAGCTGGCGGTGCTGCTCACCGCTCACGTGAGCTACCTGTGCCCTGAGCCGCCGCCAGTGCTGCGCCCGCTCAGCGTGCAGCCCTACCTCCCTGACGGCTTCTCAGACAGCTATGATGAGGCATTTGGGCGAGCAACCAACACCTCTGGCTCAGGAGCAGTGGAGCGCTTCCTGTGCACCTACCACGGCGGCAGCGGCAGCCGCCTGGCCCACATTGTACGCCTGTATGCCGAGAGCGAGCGCTGGGCCGCCACTGCTCAGTCGCCCCGCCTCTCAGGCAACCACAGCACCCATGCGCGGGTGCTGTCGGTTGCCATGCAGGCGAACGCCCTCACGCTGCTGCAGGACAGCCAGTTCCAGCGTGCGATTGATGATGAGCTGGCGGCGCTGGGGGACAGCCCTGAGCTGCCGCCGGGGCGACAGCTGCCGACAGCCCGCCAGCTGGCACACATCTTTGGCTGCAATGCCGCCCTGGGAGGCGCCTACATGCTGATGAAGGTGGCCATGGTGCCAGTGGCAGCCATGCAGTTTTGTGCAGCAGCAGGCGGCGGCGGCAGCAGAGGTGGTGCTGCAGCTGGAGGCAGCCAACCCGCGGGCCTGCCTGGAGGCTGCCCGCTACTTTGACACTGCCGCAGACCTGACGCCGCGGCAGGCACGCCAGGGCCCCCCGCAGCCAGCCCAGCGGGTGGTGGATCTGTACCTCACTGCCGTGCGCCTGGGCCAGCAGCAGGGCAGCGACTGGTGGGCGGCGCGCTGTGCTGCCCCCGCGCTGCTGCACTGCACCCCAACTGTGAGCCGCGCCTGCAAGGCGGCGGCGGTGGCCGCAGTCAAGGAGGCCCACCAGGCGTTGAAGCGCTGCAGGGCACTGCTGCCCGACACTTGGGTCAAGGCAGCCGAGGGTCTGCTGGTGCAGACCCCCAGCGTGCTAGCCAGGATCGAGGCGGAGCTGCGCACAGGGCGGGGCCTGCCCAGCGCATCTGCGCCGGCTGGGGGAACAGCAGCCTATGGGCACACAGTTGTCACGGCAGCTGAGGCGGCGGCAGCGCTGCGTGTGCGCAACATGCAGTGCGCCAGCTGCGGGACGGAGGCGCTGGGACTGCGCTGCTGCTCCCGCTGCCGCACCGTGCGGTACTGCAGGTGAGCCTGGCTTTGAGCAGGGTTTACGCATGCCATGTCAATGGGTGCGTGCGCAGCCGAGCATCCCAGCCATGTTGCAGAGGCTGACGTGCTATTCAATGCCCCTTGTTGGACTGGCACGTCACCTCCCTTGCTGTGTCTTGTTTCTTGCGCAGCGTGGAGTGCCAGAGGCCCACCGGCCGGAGCACCGGCTGAGCTGCAAGAAGCCCAGCTAATCTGCGGGCCGGGCGGCTGTGCAGCAGCGCAACAACTTAGCGACCTTTGGTCAGCAGGGTAGATGTAGACCAGCATAAACATGCCCTCACTTTGCCTGGTCTGCAATGCATCAACTCGCCTTGCTTCATTTGAAACCTGCTGCCGCTGATGCAAGACCCTGCGGCACCTGCCCGCTTGGGATTCGAGTGCCAGGACTGCACATGGGCGGAGGGGTCTGAGCAACACTGCAAGCTGAGTGAGCGTGCAGTGCTGGTCCCTAGCAAGCTGAGAATATGCGGCAGATGCTACCGGGCGTGAAGCGCTTTGCCTGGCGGCGTGCAGCGGCGGCATAGTAGACTTGCCAGCCGGCACAGCAGCCGCTATCACACAGCTGAATCAGCTGTGCAGTCTCAGCCTCAGAGCTCTTCGCCAATGAACCCCCCTCAAATTGTCATCCATTGGATGTCGGCAGTAGGTGGAGGCATGCAAGCTTGCGCCTGCTGCGGCTGTTGTGGGCTCGTGTGCTAGCTGCACTGCCTTGGCCTGGTGTTGCATTCTGCAGCACTCCCCGTCATTGGCTGCTCAGGAGCAGCATGCTCCAGCTCGAGAGCGGTCTGGCGGCAAGGCCCCCGCCAGAGGGGGCAGGTGGGAACAATATTGCTCACATGGGTAGGCATTCTGGTAGGCAGTGGCGGCCGCCCTTCGATCTACGGAGGTGCGCTTCTTGCCTGCGCTGTCTCAGCTGGTGACGGCCTGGGTCGCCCAGGTTTGCGGTAGCACGGCAATGCACATCCAGGCCTGACCAGCATATGCTGCTCCACTCCCCCTGAAGCACGCCCGATGGCGCCCCGCTGCCCCGCCTGGCGTTGCCACGCACGGCAGGCTTTAGGTTGGCAGCTGGCACGCTGGGGCTACAAGTGCCTTATTGAGGCTTCCCCATCCCTCCTCAGTTGAGCGGGTCAGGACGCTCGGGGCGCCAGCGCCAGCTCAGTGCAGACAACACCCGGCCCTTGGACGCTTAGCAAGCCACGTCGAGGCCCCAACAAAAGCAGCCAGTGCAACACACAGCTGTACGACACCAGTGGCTGCAGCAGCGGCAAGCGACGGCAGCGGCGATGGCGGCGGCGGCGATGGCGGCAGCTGAGCACGCCGGCCTCTCGCCGTCTTCAACCGTGTTGATTGCGGGCGCCGGCTACATCGGCCAGTTCCTGACTGTCGAATTCCTGGAGCGGGGCTGGAAGGTGAGCAGAGCTACCTGTGGGGACGCCAGGTGAAGTGGGAGGCGGAGTGGGTGTGTGAGTGTGCGGCAAACGCCCGTCTGCTTGGCCGGGCAGCGTCGGCGGCAAGCATCATGCCAGGCCAGGAGCCTCAGGTGCCTTCACCACATTGAGCAACCAACCCTGTTGCCCTCTGCAGGTTGGCTACACATACCTGGAGGACCCCGCTTACAAGCTGTACAAGGACCATCCGGATGTGCAGGCCTTTGAGGTGTGCCGCCGCCTCTAGAATGGGTCACCATAACGGTCGCCACCGCAGATCTGCGCCCGTGCATTGCGCACCTGTCCGCTCATGGCAGCCTGCAGCCTGCTGAGTGCAGCCGGCAATGTAGTGCGCCATGGCGAAGACACCCTTCCAAACTGTCTATGCCCTGTTGCAGGTAGACTTTGCCAGCGGGCGGGGCCTGCAGGAGTGCATGCACAAGCTGGGGCCGCTGGCAAGGTGAGGCGCAGCCTGCCAGCTGAACAGACAGACAAGAAGCAATCATGAACAGACAGAAAGGACGTGTTGCTCCCATGCCGCCCCCTGGCTTGGCAGTTGGGCTGCTGTTCAGCTGTGCCAAGGACCAAGCTGACATCACCTGGGCCGTACCATCATGCCCCGCAGGGTGGTCAACTGCGCGGCGCTGAACGACCGCGGGACGTGCGAGGCCAACGAGGCGGCCGCCGCTGATGTTAATGTGCCCGCCAAACTGCTGGATGCGCTGGACCAGCACATCAAGGCAAGGATGAAGTGGTACTGAGGCAGTGCTTGTTCATTACATGCGGTGGGTTGCCACTGCTGCACAAGCAGCCAGTGTGCCGCCGCTGAGCTAGACTCATGTTGCCATGTTTACACGCCTCTGGCCGCTGCCACACTTGACGTCAGGTACACGGCTACGAGCCCTTCCTGGTCCACCTGTCCACGTGAGGGTGCAATGCCCCGCTGCCGCATGGTGCTTTCTTGCCAGCATACCCGGCACCTGCTGAATCAGCTGCTGCACACGCGCAGCCCCCCAGCTGCCTGCCGCAACCTTGTGGGCATTCCCCTTCTCCCGCCTGCCCCCGCTTCACACGCCAACACTTCCAACACACCCTGCAGCGATCAAGTGTACGACGGCGCCCGGGCCATGGCTCCGGAGTGGGCGTCCCTGGGCCCCGCGGACGCCTTTGGCCGAACCAAGCTGGCCGGAGAGAAGGCGGTGACCTCCCGCTGGCCGCGACATGCCATCCTGCGCCACTCGCTCGTGTTTGGCCCGCCGCCGCCCTCGCCAGTGGACCCTGCCAAGCTGTGGCTGCAGAGCGTGGATGCGCAGCTCAAGGCGGGGGTGAGGCACTCCGTTGTGCCGGCGCTTCTGCAGGGTTGGACAGGGTCCTGCTTGCGGGGCCGCCACGCCACACAAGTGTTGAGCGCTGTGCTGCCCCAGTTGGTGGTAGGGCTACCCAACTCGCACGCCGAATGGCTGCCCTGCCCTGTGCGCAGAAGCGTGTGGAGCTGCCCAACGACCAGGTCAGTCCATGGCAGGGCAGTCTGCACAGCGCTGTGCTGCGTCCTTCCTGTGCTGCATGCCATGCACATTGTGACAGCCCCGCCAGCCACCAGCAGCCTGCTGCTGTGAGCCAGCAGCTGGGGGGCCACTCTGCTCACTCACCTGCGCCCCCGCAGTGGCTCACCCCCACCTACATGCGAGACCTGGTGCGCGCAGTGCACGAGTGCTTCAAGTGAGCCAGGCCAGAGGGGGTGATGCCTGACTAACAGGGCCGCTGCTGCGCTTGCATCTGTTTCGTGTTATGACGACGTGTCGCTGTACTTGACACGTTGCATTCCGCTCCTCAACCTGGCTCACTGTGCAGCCGCCAGGACTCGCTGCCCAACCGCGTGCTCAACATTGGGGGGCCCGACCGCCTGTCGCTGTACGACATGGGGCTGGCGCTGGCCCAGGTGTGGAGGGGGAGCAGGTGTTGTGAACAGTCGCCCTTGCTTCAAGCTTAAGCGTGGCGGCTGGCGGAAAGGATGCACCTGCTCAACTCAGAACAGGTCATTTCCCTCAGGTACGAGGCTACGACCAAGCGCTCGTGGCGGCCTCCTCCTCCTCGCTTCCCCGCGACACGTCTCTGGCGTGCGGCAGGTGAGGGCTGTGAAGGGTCGATCCCAGCTGGGTTGAGCAGCGGTGAGGGTGGAGCGGTAGCCGAGGAGGCAGCCTGTCGGACCTCACGCTGCTGCCACTGATGATGCAACCAGCCCACCCACACACTCAACCCGCACTACCGCCTGCAGGGCGCAGCGTGACCTCAGCATGCAGTTCATGCCCTTCAAGATTGCGCTGCTGCACACCTTCAAGAGCGAGGACAAGGAGCCATAGGGTGGCAGGCGTGTGGCGCTGAGAGCACAGCGGCTGACCAGCCAAGGCACTGCCTCCATGGCCGCTTGCATGTGCTCATTCCCCATCTTCTGCGGAGTGCGCAGTGCGTTGCCCATGGTCACTGCTCGAATCCTGCTTCCTGCCACATTGTACGGCCATGAAGTTCACAAGCTGGTGTGTTCAAAGCAGGTTCGTTTGTAAACCACACATCAAGCAAGCAGGCAGAGGCAGGCATGCCACAGCGGGCAGTGACGTGCAAAGCAGGCATCCAAAGCTAACCGGGGCAGAGCAAACGATGCCTGCGGCGGCTTTAGTTTACGTGTAGGGGCACGCTGCTTTGCTGGATGATGGGGGACCAAGGCACGGAACCGAACGGCAGCAGCTGGCGGCTGCTCCGCCCCGTTTTAGGAGCCTAAAGTCAGCATCGCCATCAAGTCCTCCACCTCTGCATCCTGAGCCACCACTGCCGATAGGGATGGCTGCGCCCAAGCATCGGCAGTTGGCTGCGGTGGCTGTGCCGCTGCCACCGCAGCTGCCAAGTCAAGGTCAGGCGCTGGTGCTGCAACGGGCGCCACTGGTGCTGCCGCTGGGAAGCTGGTCGGCAGGCTGCTGCCGCCAATTATGCTGCTTGAGGCGGCAGCAAAGGCAGGCGCTGCTGCTACACTGCTCGCAGCTGCAGGCGCAGCATTCCAGCTGGCCGCTATTTCAGGCGGCACCTGTACTGCCGCTGCCGCCGCCAAGCCGCCGCCCAGGCTGCTGGCGCTGTCAATGCGGGGCAGGCCAGAGCCGAGCGAGCCGGTCAACAGCTTGCCGGGCTGAGGCAACGCTTGTGTTGCAGGCGCAACCGGCAGCAGCAGGCTGGGTGTGGCAAGGCTGCTGCTGGGCCCGGCAGGAGCTGGGGCTACCAAGGCTGCAGCTGCAGCACCAGCACCCCAGCCGCTCTGGAAGGCTGCTGAGCTGCTGCTGCTGGTCTGGCCGCTCTGCTGCCAGCTGGCGGCTGCTGGCTGCGCCTGCGACTGCAGAGCAGGTGCCGGCGCGCCCCAGTCCAGCCCTCCGCCTGAGATGGGCCACCCTCCGGCTGCGCCACCTGCACTGCTGGATCCCGCAGCCGGCACCGCCCAAGGCAGGGAGTAGACTGACTGCCGTGCCGGCTGCTGCGCCTGCTGCTGCGCCGGCTGCTGAGCAGCATGCTGCTGTGCTGGCTGAGATGGTTGCCACGACCAGCGCTGCTGCTCCTGGCGTGCAGCCTCCGCCTTGCTGGCCTCTATCGCAGCCGCCAGCTCAGCTTCCTCTCGTGCCGCTGCCGCCTGGGCAGCGCTGCTGGGCGGTGCTGCCGCAGTGCTGGCACTGGCTAAGCTGGCACGCAGCGCCGCCTCCAACTCAGCCGCTTCCCTCGCCGCCGCCGCCATCGCCGCCGCCGAGAGCACCGGCTGTGCAGTGCTGGCGCTTGCTTGCAGCGCCGCCTGCAACTCAGCCAGCTCCCTGCCGCTTGCCGCCGCTGCTGTCTGTGCAGCCTCTGCTGCAGAGGCGCTGACTGCTGCCTGCTCCGCTTGGGCCGACAGCTGGCGCTTGGCTGCCTCCCAGTCGCCAGAAGCAAGAACCAGAGCCATCTCTACTTCTTGCAGGCCGTATCCCATGGAGGCGGCACACGCCAGAAGCTCCTGCGCCTCCCTGTCAGAGGCCAACACGGGTGCCGGGGCGGAATGGGTGTGTGAGGCAGATGCTGGGATTGCAGCGTGCAGCATCTGAGATCAGCACCGGCCGCAGGCGCCCGCGCGAGCCAGCACACACGGCCGCCAGCAAATGCACCCTGCACCCCTCATTCCCTTGCACTGAAGCCGCACCATGTGCCCCGCAAGTCGTATAAACACCCCCAAGCACCCTGCACGGCCCCTGCACGGCCCCTACACGGCCCCGCGCTCTCACCCAGTCACGCTGACTGGTTTGGTGCCGCTGCTCAGCGTGCCATCCATGAGAGAAGCAGCCGCAGCCGACAGGTCGCAGCCGGTGGCCTCAGCCGCCGCCATGGACAGGTCTGGATCAAAGCCCATGTCCATGAGTGAGGTCACGCACAGCGACCGCTTGTGACTGCAGGTGAGAGCAGGAGGGGCGGGGCACAGCTTCAGCAGGTTGACCACTCAAGGCCGCACAATCGGGCTGCAGCGTCCGCCTTGCATTGCCAGTTAGTTTGGGTGTCAGTGTGCGCACAGTGGCTCAAAAGTTCTTAACAGTCCAAGAGCTCAGGTGCGGCGTCAATCTCCACAAACCACACATGCAGCCGGCCATCCAGCTGGCCGCAGCAAACGACAGTTGCACAAAAACTCGTGCGCAGCAACTCACTCCTTCATGAGCCGCAGCGCGGCGTCGCCCATCTGCAAATACCCCTCCTCATGCTCCAGCTGCTCCTGCTCGCGCGCACGCACCTGCAGGCACAGTGCGGAATGCTTGACGCTGCGGCAGGGAGAACAACGCGAGCTGAAAGCTGCCCCTGCTGCCACCTGCACACGCGCATTCCCGCCCATGTGCCTGCACTCAACGTCCTGCACTGACCCCTTCCCGTGCCTGCGGCCAACCGCCTGCGGACCTGGGCCACCCACACCGCCTGCTCAGCCTGCTGCTCCTTGGACCGCTCAAACCGCTGCAGCTCCGCCTGCCGCTTCTGCCTGCACAGCATGAGTAGGAACGGCGAGCGAGCAGACAGGAATGTTGTCAGCATGCCAGGTGCAGGTCGTGTGCTGTGCAAGAGCGAGCCAGCCAAACGTGTGCTGTACAGTCACAGCACACATCCACAGACGCATTGGCGGTGGCGGCCACGGGGTGCCGCTTGTTGGGCAGCCCACAGTGCCCAGCCCCGCACCGCTTGTCGGCTTGCTGCTTGGCCAGCCACAGCGCCTCCCGCTCTTGCAGTTCCTCCTGATGTACAGCAGAGATGCAGGGAAAGGGGGCAGTGAGAGGGCTGCCAGGCAACCATCCACACTCACCGGAATGCAGGCAGGCTGACGGGCGGCCGGTGGCGCAAGTTCCCGCCCAGCAAATGTGGATGCAAAAGTGCGACCACAAACAGACAGAGGGTGGCAAACTCCCGGCATGCAACAGTCAGCCGCGCACCTCGCCATGGCAGCGCGGGCAGCGGTAGTGATCTGCAAATGCAGGAGGTGTGCAGCCGCTTAGTGGGCATCCGATGGCACAGCAAAGGCCATCATGCACGTGCACAGTGCCCCAGTGCTGCACCTCCCTGGGCTGCCTCAGCAGCGCACGCCAGCATGCTCGCACAAGCGCACGCAAGGGCATGCAACTCACAGCACTCCCCCAGCTCCTCGTACTCGGCACACATCTGGGGCAGAGCAGGGATTGTGAAGGCATCACAGCAGACTCAGCGGGGATGGTAAAGGCATCGCAACAGGCTCAGAAACGCATCCAGCAGACAGAGAAAGCGCACTGGGCAGCATGCAGCAGCGGCCCATGTGGAATGGCAGGGTGGACGGCGCTCCACGACACGACGCACGGTAGGAACGCATGCCTCCCCTGGTTTGCCAACCGGAGTCAACCATTGACTGAAACTAAGCCGTCCAGCACCCGTCTAAACACAAGAACACACCTGCAGCTCCACAGGCCGAGCGCCGGGCGGGAACTTGAGCTTGCTGGCGAAGCGCAGCCCGCCTGCTCCTGAACCTGGCCCAGCAGGCATTGGGCCATCCCCGCCCGCTGCAAGCGCATTGTAGTTTGGCGCCACTGATGCTCGCGCAGCAGCCGCCGCCGCACGCGCCTGCTGCTGCAGCTGCTTTCGCGAGGGCGGCGGCGGTGCTGCTGGCGCGGCTGCCTGCCATCGAGCAGCCGCCGGCTGGGCTCCAGCGGCGGATGGCCCGGCGTTTTTCCGCCCTCGCTGCCGTGTGGGAGGCGGCAGGCCGGGTGGCGGCGGCGGGGGCGCCTTTATCGGCCTGACCATGTCTGCCGTGCTAATTTTGCCTGCACAGTGAGAGCAGCGCAACGGGGGCAATCAACAGCAAGGCATGATGCAGCAGCAGGCCTGCGGTTCAATTTGCGAAGCAGGGCAGCAGTATGTGGCTGGAGGTGGAGCCAGGGCAGTGTACAGCAACCACATGCAGCCGCCCCGCAGCAGCGCGCACCTGCGCAGCCGGGCGGCTGGCGCGGGCAGTCCATGTGCACCTGCAATGTAGTTGAAGCACGGCAGGTTACCCGTAAGCGGCTGTGATGTGCACACAAATGTCGTGGCCTGCGTAGTTGACCACTGCCGCTGTCCAGGGAACCAGTGCTGCAGGGCCAGACGCCCTGCTGCTGCCACCTGCCGCCCTGCCTCTACCACGCCACCTCGAAAGCTGCCAAAGCCCTCCCTCAATAGCCACTGCTCACTGTTTGCATGTAGTACGCAGGCTTGGAAGCGATTAAGCGCCGCGCCCGCTCCATGGCACGGGTGGAGTCGTGGTGGACTGCAGAGCGGCAGCGGGCAAGAGGGCTCAGCAGCGTGCGTAAGTGCACATGCGAGCGTTGGCCAGGGCACAGCAGCGGCGGCAGTGGGAGGGGAAGGCGGCGACGGCGGCAGCAGCTGCATGCTATACAGCTCGACACATGGCGCACCTTTGGCCATGAATGGCGTGAGGCAGTCGACATGGTAACACGCTTCGCCGCAGCTTGCATTGTTGCACACGGCTGCAGGCGGGCGAGAAGATCAAGCAATCCATTTCTGAAGCGGTGGCGGCGACGCCGCCAGCGGTGGCAGCAGCAACAGCAGCTCTGACCATACCGCTGCTGCCCTGCAGCATGCTGCTGCATTTCCAAAGCGCAGCAGGGCGCCCGCACCGGCAATATGCTCCTCCTCGGGGCCAAGGGCCGCGTGGCACACTCCACAGAGCTTAGGCGGCCCCTGTTCTTCGGCATCTGAATCGCTGGACATTATGAAGCAATCTGCAAGCAACGAGAGGTCCGATAGAGGCCGGGACTGCGGCGCCTCGGGGCGGCCGAGCTTGAAGGCGGAGCGCAAGGCCCGCTCAACTCGAGCGGTTGATTGCGCCAGAGCAATGCATCGGCATTACAACGAGTGGCACGGTTTGTGCAGCGCTGCGGCGGCATGGCGGCGCTTGCTGCCGCTGCCGCTGCCGCTGCCGCTGCCGCTCAGCGTGCCGCGCTTAAGTTCGCTGTGACCAATGGCCTTGGCACCAAGCTGGGAAACGTAAGGATGCACGCACAGTAGTGCCGGCCCATAGGCTAGCTGGGCAGCATGTGCAGATTTCGCCCTCGGGCCCGCTCCTGCACACTGACCCTTGCACATTCCCAACGGCATATTAGTTCACAGCAGACTGTGCATGCTATGCAGCACAGGTAAGGCAGGTCAACAAGGCAGGGCATCGAATCGAGTTGCACATCTATGCAAAGGCAAACTGGCCGGCGCAACGTGCAGCAGCAGGGGAATCACTGCAAAGCCTCCACCGCAAGCGCCCAGCGTTTGTTGGCTGTGCAAGAGGCATGCTCGGCCCTGTCACGGGCTCAACATGTCGTCGGCGTAGCGCATGACATCAGCAGGCGTTTCACCGCCTCTTGCGTCCAGCTGCCGCAGGCGGGGCAGGTGGGCCAGCAGACGGTCCACATCAGCTCGCGCGAGGCGCAGCCGGGGGTTGCCTGACAGGTCTAAGTGGGTGAGCGATGGGCAGGACAGGCCCGCCGGAAGGCTCTGCAGCCTGTTGCGAGAGGCGCGCAGGGAGCGCAGCCCTGCGTGGTAGATAGCAGATGAGACAGTTGGGTTGACAATGTGCGGCGGGGCCTGGTCTCGACAGCGCACTGCCCCCGGCTACGTTAAACATTAATCACCACTTGCCTGTGGGCAAGACGGTCGGCAGCTCCTCCAGCCCCACCTCTTCCAAGTCCAGCTGCTCCAGCAGTGGCAGGCGGGACAGCAACTCCCCCAGCTGCTGGGCTGTGGGGGCCATCTGCCGGTTGTAGCCGAGGTTGAGCTGCCGCAGCGAGGCTGCCTGCTGCAACACGGCTGGAAGAGAAGTGAATACATTGCTGCCAAGGTCCAGCGACTGCAGGGCTGAGATGCTTTTTAGGGTTTTCCGCTGGTGGCTGTGCTAAACCCCAACATGGTCAGCGCTCTGCTGTTTGTGCTGCTTTGCTGCGGCCTGCCGAGGGCCACACGAGCAAGCGCAGGTTCGTGTAGTCGCAGCCAGCGCTGCGCAGAAGCACCTGCAAGACGTTCAGGAAGGCCAGTGGGCACAGCCGATTTCGCAAGCCCCCGAGAAATTGCACACATTGGAGACGGCCAAGTCAGCTGACGACGCGCCCGCTGGGATGGCGCAATGCCGTCGACCGCCACCGTGCTGAGCTGCTGTGTGTTGCTTTACCTCCAAACCTTGCGACCGAGGTGCGCATGCGAGCCCGATGTCTGCTGCTCTGTTGCAACGCTTTGAGGCAGTGTCACATGTGCAGGACTGTGGCGCGCTGTGCAAACGCGGGCCGAGCATGCGCTAGCGTTCAACGGCCATCAAGCCGAACAGCTCGACTGCTTGCATTCGGCATGCAGGGTTCCATGGGCGCTAGCAGCACAAGCAGGGTACGTCGCAGAGGCCGAGCAGCGTGCGTCGCAGAGGCAGGGTGGAGCGATGAAAACACAACATGTACAGGGAACAGCTAAACAGTGCAGTGCAAACACAAGTGTGGCTCATCCAGGCGTGTTCAGTCGCTCCGCAGGCGGAGAATCCGGTCTGCATATGCGGCCACACCCTGTGGCGTCCCAGTTGCATACAGCTCCAGTTTTGCCAGGTTGGGCAGGCAGGCCAGCAGGGTGTCCACCTCGGTGCGGGTGAGGCACAAGCCAGGGTTGCTGCCGACGCTAAGGCTGGTGAGCAGCGCTGCCGACCCCAGCCCCGCAGGGAGGCTCTGCAGCCAATTGTCAGACACGTTGAGCAACAGCAGCCCTGCAAGGTATTCACGACTGGCGTGCAAACTTTGACCAAGTTGCTGGGGGTTGAACACACGAATTGCATCATGTGCCACCCACAATCTTCACAATCTGAAGCCCTACACAGCTTGCCTGGCGGGAAGTGCTCTGGGAGTTCTGTGAGCCCGCAGTTGCACATGTTCAGCTCCTCCAGCAGCGGCAGGTGGGACAGCAGCTCCCCCAGCTGCTGGGCTGTGTGGGCCATCGTTGTGTTGGCACTGAGGGATAGCTGCCTCACTGAGGTGGCCAGGCTGAGCGCTGGTGGCAGGGAGGACAAGTTGTTCCAGCTGAGGTCCAAAGAATGCAGCGCCGAAATGCCGGGCCAGATCTCAATTGGCAGCTCCTGCAGGCTACAGCTGGTCAGCTGCAGCTGCCTCAGGCGTGACAGGCAGAGCAGCACAGGCGCTAGGCTGTCTGCTGCCAGGGGTGCGGCGTCCGTAAAGATCGCATGTTTCACCTCCAGGCTGGTGAGTGCCGTCGCAGCTGTGAGCGCTGCAGGCAGCACCACCACAGAGTCCTCCGCAAGGCATAATCGCTCCAGGCTGGCAAGGTAGGGCCCGGCCGGCAGCGCCTGCAAGCCGTTGCCAATCGTTGTGAGGCAGCGCAGGCCCGTGCGCTCTACGAGGCACTGCGGCAGCCCGCCTTGAAAGCACCACGCAACACGCAGGCTGGAGATCAGGGGCGCCTGGCGCAGCAGTGCAGCAAGCGCTGCTTCCCAATCATCCGCAGCTGCTCCGCATGCCTCCAAGTGGGTCACTGCGGCCAATATAGAGCAGTTGGCCACTCCCGCTGGCGGCACAGCGAAGCTGGACAGGCGCAACTCGTGGAGCGCTGACATGCCGCCGGGGCGCAGCATGGTCAGCAGAGCCGCCATGCTGTCTCCATCCTGCAACTCGTCGATGGCCAGGCCGCCACCCGCACTGCCCTGCTCTGATGAGCATTCCCAGTGGCGGCAGGACCGCAGATCGCAGCCCGCAATCTGCGAACGGTGGAGCAGACAAATGGTTTGTAGTAGCGAAGCGGGCGCCTTGTGAACGAATCTTGGCGCGAAGATCGTGGTTTGGTGCGGCGAGGCCCAGTTCTCAGGGTGAATGTTAGCCCTCCCTAGTGCAATTGGACCTCGCCTGAACAGCATCACTGGGCCCCAGGTAGGCGCCTGTCGCCCCAAAGAAGTAGGCCCTCAAAGCAGGGAGCAGGGCTGGCTCCGGCGGCTGCAAGTGCGCATCCTAGTTGACTACTGTTAGGGACAGCGAGCTGAGCTGGCGCAGGCGGGTGAGCTGGCGCAGGGCTGAAACTTGCTCGAAATAGCCCGCCAGAAGAGACAGCTCTCGCAGCTGTGTGGAGGCAAGCACAGCCAGCAGGACTTCATGGGACATGCCGCTGGTCCAGCAGGTGAGGCCGAAGGTGCGCAGCTGCAACAGCTGTGACAGGGCCGCGCCCAGGCCGGCCGGCTCCTGCAAGTGCATGTCCAGCTGGGTCAGGCGGGATAGGCGCGGCAGTCCAGCTGGCTGCCAGGCAGCCGCCATGAACGTGAGCTGCTGCAACTGGCCAGGCTGCACCGACCCCATAGCCTCCCTCAGCTGCTCTGGACCACACGCAAGGTACAGTTCAAGCCGCTCCACAGCTGGCATGCCTCCCGGGCGCAGAGCTGCCAGCAGCCGCTGCATGCTGCTTGGGCGGTTCAACGGCAGGAGGCCCTGTATGTTGAGAGTTGGCAGGCCCACATCCTCGGGGTGCTCCAGAACTGATTCAGAGGGTTCAAAGTCGCAGATCTGGACTCCGCCGCCGGCAATCTGCAGAGGCAGTGGCAGCGGGCAACCTCGGACATCCTTGGTTATCGTAGCCAACAACTGCAGACACGTAAAGCGGACAACCCTAACTCGCTGGCATTGCATTACATGACAGCTGCCTGGTTGCAGAAATCGAACGCCGCCCAGAAACAGACGGCACGCCCCACCAGCACGCCAGCATCACCAGAATCGTCATCTACTTCGACACCGCTGCTCTGAAAAGCAAAACGCTCCAGAGCCGGCAGCTGGGCTGGTTCCGGTGGGACGAGCCGACACGGTTTCTTGAAGTTGGAGGCACGCAGGAACAGCCTTCGCAGCTGGCGCAGGAGGTTCAGATGGCGCATGGCCTCTGGCTGCTCAAAGCTGTCCATAAACAAGTCAAGCTCAGTGAGCTGTGTGCCAAACAGGATGCCCCGTAGGTCCTCGTTTGCCAGAATGGTCTTGCCGCTGGACAGCTTCAGGCCTTGGAGCTGCGGCAGCTGCGGGAGGAGGGCTGCTATGCCTGCTGCCACATCCTGCTGCGACCACAGGTGAAGCCTGGTGAGGCGAGAGAAGTGTGGCAGCTGTGGCAGCTGCGCCACAGAACCCTGAGTTGCCAAGCTCTCCAGCAGCTGAACATTCAGTGAGTCGAATGCTGCCTCCCGCTCGTGGCCGCTGTCAATTCGAAGGGAAGCCACGAGGCTGCCCACCCGCCGCAGCAAGGACACGTCCACAGAGCCGCACTCAGATGTGATATTGAGCTCCCGCCACAGCGCGAGCTCCGACAGGAATACGCGGTGCCAGCGCTTGCTGACCAGCAGCGCGGGGCCGGCCCTGCAAGTGGGGTAGCAGGGTCAGCTGAGGGCGTCTGCTCAACTTACTGCGAGAGCAACAATCTGATCCAATTGTACTTTACCAGTCACCAGGTGTCTTGCGCACCTGCTCCTTCCCAACCGTGCCAGCACAGCGCCAAGCAGGCTGTCGGGCAGGTGCTCAATTGTCGCCATGGCAGCCGCTGCTGATGGCTGCCACTGCCGCCGCTGCCGCCGGGTCGGGAGTACCCCTAAGACTGCTCAACCTCGGCTGCCTCCTGGTGCTTGCTGGTGACTTGCTGATGCGCAATGAGGCTGGTAGAAGGGCCGGGTGCGGGCTGGAGCACCAGCACGCTTTTGCTTTCCGCGTGCGTAGCGGCTGGTGGGCTCGGGAAGCCCACTGGGCACCACAGGGCTTGGGAGCGGTCAGTGGAGACGGCAAGCACGAGCAGTCGCCCCTAGCACCAATGGCCTGCTATGCTGCGGCAGCACAGCAGGCCGGCGCCGCGCATGGATTGCTTGGCTCTACTTCAATTGCTGTGCCTGGCGGCGTGGAGCAAGCGCATGCTTGGACAGCGCATCACTCGCCCAACCTGGACTCAGAGCAACATGATGCCAGCACATTGGCTGCAGTGTTTGCACAGGCCGCACCCGGCCTATCCACAGGACAACGAGAATAACAATACTGAGCAGCAGGAAACAGAGGCGTCCTAGGGCGACACAAGGGAATTCTCTGGAGCAATCAGGGCCGCGGTTCAAAGTGCAAGTTGAGGAGGTCAGCGGCATACTGCCGGACCTCCCTTGGGTTGTCCCTCCCCGACTCCAAGTCCATACGCCTCAAGTGGCGCAGCGGCGCCAGCACCCTGTCAACATCAGCGCGAGTGACGCGCAGGTCACTGTTGAACCACACGTCCAGGCAGGTAAGCAGCGTCGCAGAGGCCAGGCCAGATGGCAGGGTCTGCAAGTTGTTGCTGGTGAGGTCCAGGGAGCGCAGGCCTGCGGGAACAGGGTGCAGGCGGCGGTTTGGGTTGTTACCGCACATACCAGGCATGCTGCGTTGGCCCACATCCACGCATCACGCCGCTGCCACCCCACACACAGCCACATCGGGAGCTGCTGGCACGTAGCAGCATGAGCAGGGCAACGGGCCACCAAACGCCGTGGCACAGTCTGGCCCAAATGCTTGCCTGTGGGAAGGTGCTCGGGCAGGCCAGTCAACCCTATGGCTGACAGGTTGAGCTCCTCCAGCAGCGGGAGGCTGGGGAGCAGCGCGCCCAGCTGCTGCGCTGTGAGAAACAGCGGGTTCAAGCACAGAACGAGCTGCCGCAGCGACACGGCAAGGCTGAGCGCCGCTGGCAGGGAGGCGAGCTGGTTGATGCCGAGGTCCAGCGACTGCAAGGTTGAAATGCCGGGCCAGCCGCTAGCTGGCAGCGTCTTCAGGTCGCAGTTGCTGAGCTGGAGATGCCGCAGCTGCGGCAGCTGACCCAGCACGGGGGGCAGGCTGTCAACTGCCATCGGCCCTGCCCATGGCCGCATGCACGACACTGTCAGGCTGGTGAGTGCCGTGGCAGCGGTGAGCGCTTGGGGCAGCTCCCTGAGTGTCATTTCATCCAGCCTGAAGCGGGCCAGGCCGGCAAGGTAGGGCCCAGCTGGCAGCGTGTCAAGGCCGTTCTGCACCAGCGCCAAGCGCCACAGGCCCGTGTGCGCCACCAGGGACTGCGGTACCTCGCCTCGCAGGCAGCTGTACACCTCAAGGCTGGCCAGCAGCGGCGCGCTGCGCAGCAGGACCGGGAAAGCTGCCTCCCAGCTGCTGTCGACTGCCGGCTGGCACTGGCGAAGCTGCAAGTGAGTGACCGCAGCCAGCCTGCTGCTGCAGCGCGCCAGGGCCGCCTCGTCTAGTTCGCAATGAGACAGCTCCAGCCGCTGCAAGGCTGCAAGCGCGCCACCTGGGTGCAGCGCACCCAGCACCCGCGGCAAGCTGCTAGCCGGCTCCACTGCGTCGACCTTCAGTTGTGCGGTGCCGCAGCTGCCAGCCGTATAGCTGCAGGAGCCCACCTCGCATCCAGCAACCTGGGCGCATGGAGGGGCAGTGCAAGTTAGTGCAGCAGCGGTGCCCCTGATGATGGGCGCAATCGGCTGTGCACTGGCTGCCATGCTGCACCTTGCGTCAACCCATCCGGTGTGCAAGTCACCCCCGAAGCATCACCTGGAGTGGGGTGTGCACTTCGCACTTGAAGGTCGTGAGACCCGGCAGCAGGGCTGGCTCTGGTAGCTGTATGCCTCGCGCCTGGAGTGCCAGCGACGCAAGCTGGCTCAGCTGCGTTAGCTGGAGCAGTGCCCCCCGCTGCTCAAAAGTGACGCGCTCCAAGGACAGCTCCGTCAGCTGCGTGCATGCCAGGATGGCATCCACATCACCCTGCTGCAACTTGTCAACATCAAGGCTGAGGCTGTGCAGCTGCACCAGCTGCCTGAGGGCCGCAGCCGTGCCAGCCGGCAGCTTGCTGCTGCAAGCGAGGCTGAGGCTGTGCAGCTGCTGCAGCTGTTGGAGGGCTGCACCCGTGCCGGCCGGCAGTTTCCTATAATAGGTGCCCAGCTCAAGCTTGCTGAGTCGGGAAAAGCGCGGCAGCGCCGCAAGCAGCTGCGGCGTAGGGTACTCTGCAGCCAGATCTTGCAGCCTTTGAGGCTGCAGTGCGCCCATGACTGCCGCCTGCACTGCTGGCCGGTTCACTCCCGGTCCTCCTTCATCCATCAGCTCGATCCATGCCAGCAGTCCGCCCACCCGCCGCAGCAGGGCCAGCTCTGAGGCACAGCCGCTGCCAAGGGTATCAAGGGTATACCCACGCCACAGCGTGGGCTCCGACAGGAACACGCGGTGCCACCGCTTGCTGACTAGCAGCGCGGCGGCGGCACTGCGAGGGAGGGGAAGGGCGTTGGGGCAGGTTGCAGTGAGAAATGCCGGTTCAGACTCTCCAGAGATTCTGCTTGTCTCCGATTAAACAGCAGAGGAACGCACAGTTTTTTTACTCTCTCACCTGTACCTGCTGCCCAGCCGCGCCAGCACCGCGCTCAGCAGGACGTCGGGCAGGTCGTGGATGGTTGCCGCGGCAGCGGTGTCTGCCGGCGCCGCCTGCTCCTTGGCGCGGGAGCCTGCCACCTGCTGTTCCTCATCCACTGCTGCCGGCTCTTGTTGCTGCTGCATCGGGCTGCTGAGAGGCGGCCGGCTGAAGGCGCTGGGGCCAGGGTTCAGCGCGGAGCGACGGGACTTGCGTGTGGGAGAGCGCGCTGGACAGGCGGCTGCTGCACGAGGCCTGTTCACGCGCCCGGCAGCGGCTACAGAGAGGCCTGGGGTGCGGTGGAGGCAAGACGCGACCCAGGAACGGCGGGCTGGCTGCGACCAACACGCTCTGACTTCCTTTCAGCAAGGGACAGTCTTCTGTTGCTGGATCCCCCGCTGGCAAGAGGTGGCATGCGTTGCACAGCCCGGCGCAGCGGCGCCATGCTGCCCTGCTTCGCGAGGCTTGCCTATCGCATTTTGGCTGGATGCCTTCCGCCCGAGCTCGTGCCAGGGCATGTTTGCCGACACAAAAGATGCACTCTACAGCCATGTGATGCGCCGCATGTTCCAGGCTGCCGCAGCAGATTCACACGTGTGTGCCGACAGCCATAGGCAAGCTGGGCAGCGTGCACACCCTGCCGCCTCACAGCTGCGGCGGGAAGGTCGTGAAGGGGCGCACAGGCGAGGGAAGCTTGAGTGCAGTGCTGAATGCTGCACTGCTTTGCAGCAGCGCCTCCTCTGTGTGCGCGCACTTCGCACGCAATGCTCGGACCTCTTTGTCCAACGCGCGTGTGTGCCGCGCAAGTGCTGCCACGTCGGTCAGTACTGCGGGTGTGCGGGGAAGGGGGAGCAGCGGCTGCAGTGATGGTTGGCAAGGGTTGCATGCGGGTGGAGAGCGGCCCAGCTTGCAGGGTTGGAAGTGGTGAGCAGTTAGCTGCAGCCAAGCACCCGCAACTTCCAGCCGAGCAGGAGCATTGCACCAGCAGCAGCACCATCACACCGCACCTGACTGCAGCACTTCTGACGTCCCTGCCTGCTGTGCCTGCTGGTCTGCCAGCACCGCTAGCTGGCGCCGCAGGGAGGGCAGCTCAGCAGCTGTCGCAAAGGCAGCATCTAGCTCTGGTGAAGGCCCTGCCGCCGCCACGCCCTGCCGGCTCGCCGTCCGCTGCGGGGTAGCTGCCGCCGCTGCCTGCTGCGCTGCCGCCGCCGCCTGCTGCGCGGCTGCTGCCGTCTGCTGGCGCAGGCCCTGCATCGCCTCATCCAGGCAAGCGTGGCCCGCCTGCAGGGAGTGCACTTGTTCCCCAAGTGCCTCCAGCTGCCGCACGCTGGCTGGGCCGCCGCCCGAATTGGCAGCCACGCTGCGCTCCTCCGCACGGCACAGCTGCTGCTCCTGGTTGGCATGCGCCTCAGCCAGCTGGCCCACCTTGCCCGCCAGCCCCGCCACCTCCGCAGCCACGCTGGCCGCCAGGTCAGCAGTGGCAGCCACCGCCTCCTGCATCGGCTGCAGCAGGGGCGGCAGCGCCTCTGATGCCCAGCGCTGCACGGCCTGCTCTGCTGCAGCCGCGGCCGCCGCCTCCAGCCGCGCTGCAGCCGAGTCAAGCTGCTGCTGCAGCGCCTCTGCCGCCTCTGCCTCCTGGTCCTCTAGCCGCAGCGTGAGCCTGCAAGCATGGAGGTAACCAGGGTGGGTGTCGGTAGCCAGCAAGCTCCCCGCCCTTCCTGCATACTGCACAGGCAAGCCCGGCAGCCTGGCCAGCGCAGCCCTGCTGCATGAGAGCGCAAGTCAAGCCACGCCCGCGCTGTCACAGCTCGGCATCTGATCACAGGTAAGGGCAGTCACCTGGCGACCTCCTGCTCCAGCTGCGAGCAGCGCTGCGTCAGCAGGGCCTGGCTGTGCGCCTGCTGCCCCTGCGCCGCCGCCAGCTGCGCAGCCTCTGCCTGCACCGATGCTGCTTGCTGCGCAGACCGGGTGGGCAGGCAAGATAGAGAGTGCATTGTAGATGCTTCATGAAAGTTTTGATGCTCGGCCAACAAACACTCTGGCTTGCAAACGCGCGTCCAACAAAACACCAGTCAGGCCTGACCGATGGGTGCAGGCATACGCACCTTGACGGCGTCCGTCCGCTCCGCCTGCCTGGCCTCCTGCTCCTCCAGGAACGCCTCGCTCAAGGCCAGGAAAGCCTTGTGCAACGCCGCAATCTGGAGGAGCATCTGTGCCTGCGAGGGCGCCGCTGGCAGGGCGGCCGCTGCAGCTGCGTCACCGGTGCTGCCGCCGCCGCCGGCAGTGGGCGTGCCGGGCTGGCTGGCGCTCCTGTAGGCGCCGAGCTCTCGTGCCGCTCCCCGCAGGACGCTGAGCACGCTGAGCACGTTCCCGCTCTCCATTGGCCGCGTTTGGATCGGCAGGGTTCTGTTGAGGGTGTGTGCAAGCCTGCAGACACAGTTAAGGTGTTCTGGGTAATGCGCTGAGGCTGGTAGCGGCGCTTGCAATGAGAACGCAGCCTTCCTCGCTCCTCTAAATCGGGTGACAGCTGGGCAGCCCATGCAGGACTTTGGTTGCCCGCCATCGCGTGCGCATCGCAATTGGCAGCATGCGATCATTGGCGGTGGCGGTGGGAGCGGGCGCCGCGGCGTTTGTAGCCGCGGTGGCAGCTCGGGGCGGCCGGACCAGGCTGCCCCGCCTGCCGCTGCGCACCCTGTGCAGTGCCAATGCTACCGCTGACGCGATCGACCCGCCGGCGCCCAAAAAGGTGGGGGCTGGGAGGTGGCCTGCCGCCGCCGCCGCTGCCGCTGGCACGCTGGAGCGGCAGCGCCAGTTTCCCTGGCTCAATCGTTGTTGCTTTCCTTGCAACCAACCCACAGATCAAGGTGGCGCTGTGTCAGTTGGCGGTCACGGATGACAAGCAGCAAAACATCGCCACGGCGCGCAGCGCCATTGACGAGGCCGCCGGCGCAGGTGGGGCACAAGCAGCGCTGGCCTGCTGCACATGGACGCTGGTGGGCGCTGCTCGCTCTTGCCATCCTGCCATCATAGCAGATCCATCACCTCGCACGACCTTGAGCAGCAAAGGGTGTGGTGTGATCAAGGCACGACAAGCTGCCCTGCAACCAGCGGTGCAGCGGCCCGCTCCTTGCTCCTGCTACGCAGGTGCCAACCTGGTAGTGCTGCCTCCCTTTGAGGAGCTGCAATACTGGCTTACAACTGCATTACTACCTGGCGACCCCCCCAACCGCACACTGCAGGCGCCGACCTGGTGGTGCTGCCGGAGATGTGGAACTGCCCTTACTCCAACGACTCATTCCCCACCTACGCCGAGGAGGTGCCCGCAAGCAGCAGCAGCAGCAGCGGCGGCAGTGCAGACAGCGGCGGCTCGCCGTCCACCGCCATGCTGTCGTCGGCGGCAGCAGAGAATCGCGTGGTGCTGGTGGGTGGCTTGCTGAAGGGGTGTCGGCGCTGTGGAAGCGCTTGCGAGGCATGACGAGTTGGCAGTGATGCCACAGGATGGCAGCTGCGCCTGCTCCACAACAACCTGTGCACAGAACTTGCAACACAGCGCCTTGACCCACATTCCTTCCTGCCCGCCAGGTGGGCGGCAGCATCCCCGAGCGCTGCGACGGCCGGCTGTACAACACGTGCTTTGTGTACGGCCGCGACGGCCGCCTGCTGGGGCGGCACCGGAAGGTGGGTGCCTGTGGATCACGGCATTGTGTGCTGCTATTTGTTCTACCTGTGGGCGCAACGCTGTGGCCCGCCTGCCCACCACGCCCTTCTTGCCTCGACCTGACTTGCCCTGCTCACACCTCCCCCCACTCGAACACCGACCCCTCTCTGCCCACCACGCCCTATTTCCTCAACCCAACCTGCACTGCTCACACCTCGCCCCCTACCCGCGCACACATTCTGTTTACACCCCTTCTCCAGGTGCACCTGTTTGACATTGACATCCCCGGCAAGATCACCTTCAAGGAGAGCCTGACCCTCACGCCCGGCGAGGGGCTGACGGTGGTGGACTCCGAGGCGAGTCACTGGGGGGCACCAGGGGCGGGGGAACTGTGCAGTGCGTTTGCAGCGCGCAATAGTGCGGAATACCGGAGAGAACGAGCACAGGATGGACTGGTGGGACACCCATTCCGCTACACTGTCACGCTGCTGCATGCCGTCGACCCTGCCGTTGGCGGCATGCCAAATAGCCGCATGCTTCTGTCACAGCACCTTCAAATACCTGCTTCTCGTCTTGCAGGTGGGCCGCCTGGGCATCGGCATCTGCAACCACGCCAGCAGAAGGCTTTGCAATGCCCCAACACCACTGCCATCTCTCTCTTCCCTGGCTCCACACTGTCCGCAGGTGGGCCGCCTGGGAATCGGCATCTGCTACGACATCCGCTTCCCAGAGATGGCCCAGCTGTATGCGGCCCGCGGCGTGCAGCTCGTTGTGTACCCAGGCGAGTGCGGGTGCCAGCCGGTGCGCTTGCTGCTGGAGGTGTAGTTTTGAGGACGCAGCTGACTGTAGCTCGCAGCGCTCAGCTCGTTGTGTAGCTGGGTGAGCACCAGCTGCAGCGCTGCAGCCCCACAATCCTTTGTCGGGTGCCATTTGAAGTCTCCGAATGCGGCCAAGGGAGCGAACATTTCACCTGCACACCGCTTTGCGTGCTATGCTAACATTGAGACAGGCGGGTTCCCCCGCCGTGGCCCACCCTCCCGCTGCCAGGTCACCCAGCCATGCCTTGACCGCTTCGGCCCACCCCTCTTCCCCTGCAGGCGCCTTCAACATGACCACCGGCCCTGCACACTGGGAGCTGCTGCAGAAAGCACGGGCGGTTGACAACCAGCTGTTTGTGGCCACCTGCTCGCCAGCTCGCAGGTGGGCGCTGCATCCATGCGCCTGCCTTTTGGCTCGGCTCTGCCTGCCCAATGTTATGCTCAGACGCCGGGCCATGAGCCCGGTCTGATGCAATGACATGCCTGCTGGTTGCCGTACCCAGCTCGCCCTCCTGCTCCCTGCGGCCTTGCTTGCAGTGAAGGGCCCGGCTACATTGCTTGGGGGCACTCCACCGCGGTTGGGCCATTTGCGGAAATCCTGGGCACCACAGGTGTGCGGGCAGCCGCCTCCCTGCGCATGCCGCTGGGCAGCGGGTGTAAAGCAGCCACTGCAGGAGCATCCATGCATGCAAATGAGCAGGCTCCCTTGCTGAATGGGGCATACTGCCCGGGCGTAGCGGGTCACACCTGTAGCGGCCACACCTCACGCTGCCACCCCCTCTGCAGACGAGAAGCCGGGCATTGTGTACTGCGACATGGACTTTGAGCAGCTGGCGGAGCGGCGCACCAACATGCCGCTGCGGCACCAGAAGCGCGGCGACCTGTATGCACTGATGGACCTGACGCGGTAGCCGGGCGTGCGTTGCGAGCTGCTTCTGTTACTTGATCTTGTGCATACCAGCCGCTGTGTGTGTGTAAGGACGCCTCTTTGCAGCAGCACGTCAAGTCAGGTCGAGTGGTGGGCGTTCAAGTGGATTGGGGCAGTGAGGCCATGCCACTCTTCGGAAGCGTGCTGAAAGTGGACGGTGGGGTCAGCCAGCTTGCAGGAAAAAAGGACCGGCTGGCGTCACATGAAACAAAACATCTGGCAGGCGCGGTGGCCAGCTGAAGGCTACGGAGCAAGCGCGAGTTGGGCTCATGTGTCAGGTGTGCTCGGCCAGCGTTCAAGCTGCCAGCAGCTGCGCAGTCATCAAGACTGCTGGGGCAGGAGATGCTGCGACACAGCAGGATGTGCAGCTGCCGACCATCAGCGGCCCACAGTGTCGTCTTGCTTCAGAATCTGCAGCGGCAGGGAGGCCTGCACAGCGGAGAGGGATTGTGGGAGATGGTCAGCGACCAGCAGACTTGGTCCAATGAGCGCATACCAGGTACGCATTGCAGTCGAGAAGCCCGCAGCAGTGCCAGCTGCTCCTCGCCTGCAGGCGCTTCAGAACTGCCGCCACTCCAGCCCCGGTAGGGGTGTCTGAGCTGCCGTCCTCCACTTTGGTGAGGCGCAGCTGCGTTGGAATGCAGCGTGCACGTGTCGTGTGCCACATGGCGTGACATTTGGGTGTGATCGCGTATCGCCAGCTGGAGGGGAATGCATAGTGCATGCTGCGCATGCTGTGTGGTGGTGCAACAATCGGCTGTGTGCATATCCAGCTGTTGGCCATTGCAAGAGGCACCCGGCCCAGCCGCCACAAGCGCACGCACGCACGCTGCGCCCACCTGCACGGCGCTCTGGTCGTCCAGTGTGCGGGTGCCCGCCTCGTTCCACACCTCCACGCCCTCCAGCCGCAGGATCTCCATGGCCTTGCCGTCTTTCGCCAGGTAGCCTTGGTCTGTGGCAGGGAAGACCGCAGAAGAAAACAAAGTTGCTGCCAGAAGGGGGTGGAAGAGCTTGTCTGCACAGCTGCTCCCTCCAGCCGCGGAATGCCCTGGTGTGCAGCTGCCAAAGAACAAAGGTGTTAAGTGCGCCAATGTCTGACACGCTACACGGCGTGCCGGCGTGTAAGGCACCAGCTTGCACCCACTCACAGGTGGCAGTATCCACGTTGTCAACACCCTGCCAGTAGATGGCGCCGTCAGGGCCGGCGTACCCCATGCCAACAATGCGCTTGACATCAATGAACTCCTGCAGGGCAGGGTTTGCTTCGACCTCAAATCGGCAAGTTGCTGCCGCCAACGCAGAGGTCAATGCGACTGTAGCGGGCCCTGGCCAGGCCCACCTACACCAAACGGTACATTGATCAGCAGTTTTCGCCCTTGCAAAGGCCCCTGCTGTCTGCTCTTGCAATCACCTGGCCCGGCTGCCATGCTCCCTTGCCGCTGGAGAAGGTGCCGTTGGCAATCAGGCGGTACTGCAGGAGTGGAGGGAGCGGCGGCAGGTGCGCTGCTGTTGGCTGGAAGCGTGGGCGCCGTCGGCTGAATCACACATGCGCAACAACAGAGGTGGGCGAGCACCCCTGCAGGAGGGTGGTCCTCTGCAAACAAGTGCCTGTGGCCAGGTCTTTGGTCAGCCATGCCCGCCCTTGAACCCGAGATGTGTACACCTGTGCACTACGCCCCACTTACGGCGGTGAACAGGCCTGTGCGGGCGTCCACACCAGGCACAACCAGCTCGTAGTTGAGCACCGAGGACGACTCCCTGGCGGCCTGCAGAAACCGGTGGTGGGCGGTGCAAGGCGCAGCAGTTGGCACGCAGGCAGCGCGCTCAAAAGCACGGGGGGCAGCAGCACGGTGGCGCAGCATGCAAGCCCCGCAGGGTGAGACTGGATCACCTGTGATGCGGCACAACCTGCCCTGTTTCTTCACCTGTGCAATGGCTTTGTTCAGGTCGGCTGGCTTCACATCCGCACCGTCCTTGCTCACTGCCTCAAGCAGGTCAAGCACCACGCCGTCCATGATGCTGCAACAAGTTCAGGACGCACAAGTTGCAATCAATTTGTGGCAACGCGTCATGCCATGTCGAGGGGGTGAGTCAGGTGGCCCGACGCGGGGTAGGGCGGCAGGCTTGCAAAGCGGGTGGCCTGTTGATGGCTGGCGTGTTCCCTGCTCCCGGCAGACCCCCACTTGCCTGCCGTCCATGCGGTGCTGGTCATCAGGACTTTCCAGCCGGTAGATGCCCACAAAGGAGTCGGCCTGCAACCCATAAGTGGCAATCAATGCCGTTTGCAGCCTTGCAGAGGGGCGGTGGCAGTGGCGGTGGCGGCGGCGGCAGCCACCCCAGCACACAGGTCGGCAGGCGCTAAATTGGTGTGAAGGAAAGGCATGCGGCGCTCGGCAGCACGGTGCCAGGCTGGGATGGGCCCTGGGAATGGCCAAAATCGCGAGCGGGCATAAAGCGCCGAGCTTCAGTCGGCCATCCACCGGCTTACCTGCTCTGTAGTGAGTTTAGGTTGCCCGAACAGGGGGAACGGAGAGGGGAAAGCAGGGCCCGCGGCGAGCAGCCCGCGGCCGTGCGCACACGAAGCGCACAGGGCCAGGAACAGCACCAGAACCTTCATGGCGGCGTGCAAGCAGCGTGAGGAGCTAACCAGCAACGCTGGAGGAAGCGGGAGGTGGATGCCTCCGTGGCCGTTCGGCACGCTGCGCCACGCGACCTGCGCAACAGCCAATCCCAGCCTCCATCAGTCTTCACCCTCGCATCGCCTCGGTGTGAAGATACGTGCGTAACATGCGGTGGCATGCTATTATGTATCACATGTGCCAGGTTGAATTGGAAGAGGGCTGCTAGCAGAGAGCCGTAGGGCGGTTGTTTGTGGCGCAAGAGCGCAGAGGCACTGAAAGAGCGGGGCTGGAAAAGAGGGCAACAGGTAGATGAGGCAGAGAACATGTCGATGTCTAGTGTCAGCAAGTGATGGCTTGTCAGAGGCAGGCAAAGAGAGCGCAGATGGGCGGGCAGAATCGAGCAAGGGAGGGCGAGCATGGTGGACGAGCGGAGCGAAGCAGACACACTAGCGAAGCAACTGTCGGGGGGGTTGGGTGCAACGCAGACATACAGGAGCCGGCAGGGAGGGTTGTGGGGCAAAGCCAAGCTGCCCTGCCGAGTCAACAGCAGGCCCATCATGCGGAGGCGGGCAGTGCGGTGCTGGCCTCGCCAGCTCCCACCAACTCCCAGCTCTGCCCGCTGCTGTTGCTGTCAAACGACTTGCGGGCGCTGCCGGGGGCCGCCGCCGCGTTGGCCTTGGCATGCGGCGAGGCGGCGGGCTGCTGGCCGCCAGCCGTCACCAGCACTGTGCTTGCAGTGAGGTCCACTGCTGCAACTACTGGAGGGGCGGGGGTGCCTGCCGAGGCCCCGCTGCTGCTGCCGCGCTGCTGCTGCTGCTTGGGCTGCGCCTTGCCCTGCTGCTGCGGGGCGTCGGGCGGCGCTGCCGTGGGCGAGTGGTGGCGGTAGCCAGGCGCCGGCAAGGGCGAAGGCGACCTGCAGCAGAAAACAATGTGGGGGCGGCAGCAAGGCGTGTGAGCAGGCCGCGCAAGTAGAGAACCGCAAGAAAGGCGGCGGCCTAGGTGCAAGCTAGCCTTCCGTGCGCGGGGCATGGCGGCTAGAAGTGAATCGTGAGAGGTGCGGCGAGGTGGGCGGTGAGTCGTGAGCTCTGACCTAGCCCAGCTAGCACAACGGGAGGGCTGCTCGCGTCTCTACCTGGCAAGCGGGCGCTGCCCGGCGGCGCAGCTTTGCAGCTGGCTGGCGCCGCGGGCAGCACGCCCAAGCCTAATGCCCGCTGCCTGGCCCGCCGTCTGTCCCTGTCTGTCTCTGGCAGGCGCCTCCCTCCCAGCCTCCTCTATCCATCCACTCGGCAGCGAGGCAGGCCAGGCACAGGCAGGGCGGGTGGCGCAAGCCTAGCATGCGCTAGCCGCGCCTGCGGTCAAGTGGGGGCAGGGGGGCCGGTCCGCGCCGCTGGCGGGGTGGGAGTGCGGCCTCCCCCCAGCGGCGCCGCTGCTCTCCCCCTCACCCGCCCCAGCAGCAGGGCAGCGCGGAACAGGAACAGCAGAGGCAGCAGCACACAAAACGGCAGGCGGCAGAAGGGGCACCAACCTGCTGCGCTTGGGCGAGCGGCTGCGGCTGCGGCTCCGCTCATTGCTGCGCTGCTTGCCCTGCCGCTCCAGGCTGCGCCGGCCGGTGTGTGCCGCTGGCGCAGATGCTGCTGCTGCCGGCGCCGCTGCCGCCGGCGCCGCTGCCTCGCCGCGCAGCCAGGGGTGCTGCAGCATCTGCCCGGCCGTGGCACGCTTGGAGGGCACAAAGTTGAGCATGGGCATGAGAAAGTCTGCAAATGCACGCGCCTGCGCAGGGTGGGGCCAGTGGGGGGAGTGGATGTGGGTGAGTTGCCGATGGGGCACGGATGAGAAGCGGAGGGGCAGCCCCTCTTCAGTAGACCAGGGATGGCGGCGGCAGCGCGGCCGGCGTGCAGGCGTGCAGCGCTGCGCGGGGCGGCTCAGAGAATTGTAGTCTATTTTGTGACACCACGGTTTGGGTCTGGCAACGGATATCAAGTGTGGTCCTCACAGCCGGCGAAGTGTGCAGGTGTATGCGGCAAGGCACAGCATGTGGCTGAGGGCTGCTCAGAAAGAGAGTTTGTGTACTCATGTTGGCCGGGGCCAACGATCGGTAGTCTAACATGCATTGATTGAAGTTGATCCTCACGGCAGCCGTGCAGGGGCGGGAGCATGGCACATGGAGCACGCAGGCGGGCAGGCGGGCACGCAGCCGATGCAAGGGGGCTGTGCCCTCAAACAGCACACATGCCACGGCAGGCGGGACAGCAGACAAGCGAAGCAGGACGTTGCGCGTCTGCGGACGCCCTTTCCTGAGCAGCACACACGTGCGCACGGGCACCACACCTCTGCAAAACAGCCTCTGCCCCGCACCTCTGCAAAACAGCCTCTGCCCCGCACCTCTGCCCGCGGGAACTTGTACTTCTCCTCCAGCACCTTGTCCAGCGGCCAGTAGTTAAGGCGGTGGATGTGGCGCAGGCGGCCCTCCCGTGTGAACACCTCGCGAGAGTACCTGCAGGAGGCAGAGGCAAGGAGCCTGGTTGCACTGGTTGCACTGCCAGGGGCGTGCGAGGTTGGTTGCACTGCCAGTGGTCAGGCAGGGTACCAGTGGTCAGGCAGGGTGCCTGCTGAGGCGCATCGCTCACGCAGGGAATGCAGAGATTGGCGTGTGGGTGCAGCGTGCAGAGCTGGCCGGCGGCACAAGCCGAAGCCAGCGCGGCCCCAGGACTGGCACCCACCGTCCAGAGGTGGCCACGGAGCGGGGCATGTGGTCCAGCAGTTCAATCATCTGCAGACAGGCAGGCAGGCAGGCAGGCAGGTTGAAGAGATGCAGGTGAGTGGGATGCAGGCCAACCTCGGGCCGGCAGCCGGGGCACAGGGAGGGCAGCGCCAACACCGGCGGACAGGCAGGCAGGGAGCTCGGACACTGGTACAAGCCAGGCGTTTGCACCTGCGCCATGTGGTCCTCGTCGCGGCTGTAGTCGCGCCCCGCCTTGGGCTCAAAGAGGAAATCTCCGGTGGCCAGCTCAAACACCATGCAGGCCAGGGACCAGATGTCGGCCGAGGCGTCGTAGCCCGCGCCCAGGATGACCTGGCAGCAGCCCAGGGGGGAGAGGCAACAGAAGAGGGCGGGGTGAGGATGCAGCAGATGAGGGCGGGGTGAGGACACAGCAGAAGAGGGCAGGATGAGAAGTGCAGAGGCACATGGCAGCAGAGGGAGGCGGTAGGCATGGCCGCTGCCCGCCCTCCTGCCAGAGCCCAGGCTGTGAGTGCATTGCCCACTGGTGCATGGTTGATGCGACTGAGTGGTAGGTGTGGGTGCCAATAAGTAGTGCTCAAGGGAATGCGGCGGCCCTGGGGCCGCCTGCCCCGCGGCACGTCGCAACGGCGACCGGCGGTCGCTCTGGGCCACGCTTACGAGGGCGGCTCACACACGCTCTGAAAGAGCTTTGTGCCGCCCAGATACCTTGTGGCCTGGCAACAGGTGACATGCATGCGCTTGCGATGCAGCCGGAACACTGCCAGGTGCAGCATGCACGCCATTTCCCGCCGTGGTGCACAACTCGCGTGCCCGGCCCGGCGCCCAGGGCCCTCAGCATCAGCAGTTGCACCGCCGGGCAGCCGCACCCAGCTAGCTGTCGGCAACACAGACAGGCCCCAGCACCCACTATATATAAGTTGCCAACTCACCTCTGGCGAGCGGTACTGCCGCGTCTGGATGTCGTCCGTAAAGTGCTTGTGCGTCCAGCAGGCGTTGCCAAAGTCCACAATCTTGCAGTCGATGGAGGCCAGCCGCCGCTCAAGCTCTTTCAAATCGACAGGTGAGGCGCGGCCGCTGCCGGAGGGCTGCCGCTGCGCCGCCGCCGCCTCTAGTGTGGCGTTGAAGGCCGCCTGCTGCGAGTCGCCCGCAGAGGCGGCGGGCTGTGGGTCGCCGCTGCCTGCCTCCCGCTGCTGCTGCTGCTGCTGCTCTGCTGCTGCCGCCGCGTCGGCGGCCCCCGC
>RRZL01000065.1:0-38324 GCA_006782975.1 Chlorella sp. Dachan | reverse complement strand
GAAGGGTACAGGCGGTTGGCGCCGATCAGCAGACGGATGGCACCTGCAGCTGATCTGGTGCACAAGCTGCTTATGCCTCTACCGTCAGCTGCATCGCCAGTGCCGCGCCGGCATCTGCGTGTCCAACCCCACCGCACAGCCTGCAGCTGGAGGCGGCCTGGCAGGGCCGCGACTTGCCTGGGTCGCGCTCCGTGATCTGCGACAGCAGCGTGATCTCGTCGCGTGCCGCCTCTGTGTAGTGCGCCGCCGACTTGACCACCTTCATGGCGCCCAGGCCGCCCGTCTGCAGGTTGTTGGTCAGAGTTTGGAGGCGCAGGCAGGTGGGAGAATATGTAGAGACAATGCGGCCCAAATGACGAACTCCGTGCATGAAGCATGGCAGCACACATGCCGATGCAGGGCTGTAACAGCACTGGCGTGTTGCGCCACCCAGCAATCCCATGTTTAGCAAAGCACCACATCCGTGGCCGTGCAGCCAGCGGGGCAACCCCCCAGCGGCTCGCACCTGCTCGTCGCGGACCATCCACACGGTGGAGAAGTGGCCCCACCCCAGCTTGTGCAGCACGGTGTAGCGCCCGTCCTTGAACTTCTCCCCCACCCGCACGCGGTGGTAGCCGCCTGCATGACGGCCGGTGCATGGTTGGGTAATGGTGAGGTAACGTTTGCAGGTGAGCGTAGATGATGAGGCGCACATGCAGGTGGCGGCGGTGGGCAGCGGTGGGCGGTAACCAGACCGACTGCAGCGCTGCTGCATTTTGTCGACACGCCTCGCGCAACACGGCATGCACTGCAAGGCCGCATTTGCCAGACAGCAGGCGGCAACAGGCGGCGGCCGCTGCTCTGCGGCTCACCGCGCCGGTAGTCCTCCTCGTCTTCCTGCTCATCGGAGAACTCCTCCTCGCTGTCGCTGCCGGACGAGGGGCTCAGCGAGTCGTCCCGCTTCTTCTCTGCGCCACACAAGGGAGGGTGGGGAGCAGGGCATGTTGCCGGGCGCTGCCTGCAGCCGGTTCTGCAGCCTTGTCTAGCTTCAGCATCCCTCCGGCAGCGCTGGCAGGCGGCAGGCGCACCGTGGGCCTTCTTCTTTAGGGCCACCGCCGGCTTCTTGCGCTGCTGGGGGCCCATGGCGGGCCTGGCGCCCTGCCCGCGCCGCGACTAGGCCGCCCCGAGGTGCTCTGGGTTTGCAGGCGGGTCGGGCTGAGCAGGGAGGCTCAGCAGGGAAGGCTGGGCGAGGCCAACAGGCTGGGTTGGCGATTGGATGAATCGGCTGTGCGCGAGAGATCAGGGAAATGCTGCGTGGCGCCGGGTGCAGCGGCATGTGCAACCCAATTTGGCCCTGCCCTGCTACGCCCGTGGTCTGCCCCAGCGCATGAGGGCCGGCGGCGCGCCTGCCCCGGCCTCTTGTTGACCCAAGCCATCGCCTGAGCACCCAGGTGCGCGCTGCAAGCGGCTGCAGCTGCATGACATGCCGCCGGTCGCTCAGGCGCCTGCCGCCCAAGCCATCGCCTCCCCCACGCCTCCGCAGGCTCTCTTCCGAAGGAAGAAGACAAGGGAGGCAGTTTATCTGTCGAGGACCAACATGTCTGACGGGTGCGCGCTCTCCCGCAGCTCCTGGCGGCCCCCAGCCCCCGGGCCAGCAGCAGCACACATGCGGCATCACTTTGCACACGGCAGAAGTGCGCGGGCAGCACCTGCGCTGCCGCCGCCTGACCGCTGCCTCCGCTCGCGGGCTCCTCAATCTGCCGCTTGCTGCCCCCGCCTCACCCTGCTGCAGAGGGGAGAGCCCTAAGTCTGTGCAGGAGGCCCCTGCGGCCGCCGCCCCCGGCGAGCCCATGGACCTCAACACCGCCATCCAGGTGCGGAGGCGGTGCGCTGTGGAGGAGGGGATGGCATGCGCAAGCGGCGGCGGGTGCAGCGGCGAGGAGCGCATGCGAGCCGTGCAGCGCACGCGGGACGACTAGCAAACCGAGTGATCACCTGGTCCGTCCATGTTGCTGCTCGCAGGTGGTGATGAAGAAGGCTCTGGCCCACGACGGCCTGGCCCGCGGCCTGCACGAGTCCGCCCGCGCCATTGAGCGCGGCCAGGCTCAGGTGCGTACCCATGTTGGGATCCATGATGCGCAGTCGGCTGCGTGTCTGGCTGCCAGCTGCTTAGTTCCATGCTGGCGGGCAGTGTTGCTGCGGCTGGTGTGCGTGCCATGCCGTTGCGGGGAAGTTGCGGTAGCCTGGGGCTGTTGGCCCGCGGCTGCTGAGCCTGTGCTGTTCTCCTCCCGTCCTTATTAACCCCGCGTATCCTCTAACCCATCCTCTACCTCTAACCATTCTCCTCCGCCCCTATAACTCCGCACAGCTGGCCATTCTGGCCGACGACTGCAACCAGCCCGACTACAAGAAGCTGATTGAGGCCCTGTGCGCCGAGCAGGTGTGGGCTGGTGCCTGCTGGCCGTGCTGTTGCTGCACAGGGTGATGACCCGGCGCTCCCCTACCATGCTGCCTGGCCAGTTGTTGCCGCCAGGCTTCGCCTCAAGCCGCCGCCTCACGCTTCCGGTCGCCCTCCCTGCCCGCCCGCCTGCCCGCAGTCTGTCAACCTGATCTCGGTGCCGGAGCAGCAGACCCTGGGCCAGTGGGCCGGCCTCTGCAAGATCGACTCTGAGGGCGAGGCCCGCAAGGTGGGCTGCGCAAGGGGGCTGGTGCAAACCAAATCACAAAGCGCTTACCTCTCGCATGGTGTTGGGGAAGGATTGGCCTAGAGGGCGGGGTCCGCAGGGTTGGGTCTCCACCTGACGGCTGGCCGGCTGTGTGGTCGGGGCGGCGGGCTCTCACCTCACACTGATTAATTACCTCACACCCCATGCGCCGGGGTTGCGACCAGGCATGTGTCTGCCAGCACACACCGTCCCATCACGTGGCCCGCTGACCTGCCGTGCCGCCTCTCAACTCGCGTGTGCAGGTCGTCAAGTGCTCCTGCGCCGTGATCACCGACTACGGCGAGGAGACCGAGGGCCTGGCCATCCTGCAGGAGTACCTGAAGAGCCGGTAAACGCCTCGGCGGGCGGGCCGGCTGCCCAGTGCCGGCTGCCCAGCTCTAGGGTCCACCCAGCTCTCTGTGCTGGGGTAGGCGCATGGCAGCCGGCCCAGCTCCTGGCTGTTGGCTCGTCCGGGCGGCAGCGGCGCGGCGGGGCTGCGCGCAGCTTGGTCTGCGCGCATGCGCTTGTCTGCAACGCTGCTTGTCTCGCCGGCGAGCCGCGCCTCATCACCCCTGGCTGTGCGCTGTTGATGCCTGCCTGGCCTCCGCCGGGCGGGCACCTGTAACAGGCCTGCCAGATGGCAGAGACATACAAGGGGTGCTGGGCTGATATGACATGCATAATACGAAGGCGCGGCATGCATTCGGATGCAGCAAGCAAGGATGTGCATTGAGATGGTGTGCCGCAGAGGCGGCAAGTTTGGCGGCGGCAGCGGGAGCAGGGTCTGCGCGTTCACACTGCGACATGAGGCCATTCGCAGAGCAGGCAACCTGCAAGGTGTGGCATGTGGTGAACGAGCCCTAAGGGCTTGGTTTCAGCTGGACCGTCCTTGGGGTGGGGGAGGCTGCGTGCTGGCACTGGGCCAACCCTGCAAGAGCCCAAGCCAAGTCCCCAACAGCAGCACTCGTTTTCCATTCATCTGATGCTGTGCCTTGCACTGGCCACGTTTCAAGGTGTCATTGATGTTTGCCGTAAGGGCAAATTAAATCAGGTTTAAAACAGATGAATATCAAGGGGCCATGCATTTCAAGTTGGTTGGTAACATTGCCTTAAACCGTTCACCTTCATTTGCCGGCCGGCTTTGCCAACGCCAGGGTCAGCGCGGCCCACAGCAGCGCAAAGGCAAGAACCATCAGTGGCAACGAAAGCCCGCAGCTGCGCTGTGCCCGCACTAGCGCCGCTGCATCAGCCGCCAGGCGCCGCTGCCGCGCAAACGTGCGCCGCTGCTGCAGCTCCCATCTGAACACAACAGCTAGCACCGATACATAGTTGACTGCCACATGCCCTGCCACGTGGACGGCGTAAAACGCAGAGGGGCCCAGCTGCCGCGTGTGGCGCAGCAGTGCTTGCCCCAGCGGGGGTGGCAGCACGCATGCCGCAGCTACTGCCAGCCCGTTGGCTGCGGACTGATACAGGCCTTGTGTGGCGGCGCAGAGCTGGAAGGAGTCTCGCCGCAAGCTCGGCAGCCAGGCTGTTGCAAGCACGACTAGCGCAGCCTGGGCCACTGCTGCGTGGCTGACTGGCAGCGGGAGGCACAGGCTGATCAGCGCGCTCCAGGGCAGCTGCAGGGAGCAGGGGAGGAGCCAGCAGAAGTCAGGCGAGCAACTTGGCACGGAGAAGGGCAGCAGGCGTCGTACCAGGATGGTGCATGCTGATCCGCCAGAGGAAACCCCGACTAAGCTGACCAGCATCAATTGCCAGCAGGCGCACCTGGCTCAGGTTGATCTCCCGCCATGCCCAGCTGACAAGCCACGCCGGGCAGCCGGGTGAGACGACCGTGTAGCCGACCAGCCTTGACAACTGTGCACAGGGCATGGGCGGGCACGTGTGCTCACTGCCTGTGAGCACCAGAGGTGGCCGCCCAGCAGGCATCGCCAGTTGAGTGGGTGGGGGCTGCCATGCAAGCTGCACACTCCTGAGGACCGAGCGTTGGGCCAACAACTCGGAATGCTCAAGACTCAAGAGCCCACACGCACCGAGAAGTGGCCCAGGTAGACGGCTGTGAGCAGCATGGAGCGCCAGCGCAGGTATGCCGCGGGCGCATGCCGCATAGCCAGCTGGAGGGCAACAAAGAGCGCCGCCTCGAAGCAGCTGAGCGCCACCGCCTTCCACTCCCCGTCCCTCAGCGACCGCATGGCCGCAAACAGCACGAGGGGTGCCGCGGGCTGCACGGCAGGTGTGTGCAATGCGGTGGGCTGTTGGGCGCGGAGACATGCGATGTGGGAGGCTGTTGGCGAGGAGACAAGGGCTGGGCAGCAGTGGTGGGGCCTGGCTAAGCAACAGCAGTGGCCGCAATGCGTTGGCATACAGGAACAGCATTGTGCGCACGGGCCCCCAGACGCGCAGGCACAGAGTTGTGTCTCGCACGTGGCGGGTGTGCAATCATTCGCCACTTGCAGCGCACCGTGAGCAGAAAGTAGTCTTGGCTCCGCCGCTGCTCCGCATACCGCTGCTTGAAGGCGGCCTCGTGTGCCGGGTTAGCAAACCGCGGCACCATGGGCTCTCTGCCGCTGCTGTGAAATTTGACAGCTTCAGGGTGTGCCACGCGCACCCTTGCTTAGCTATGCTTTTGTACGCTGCAGGAAGGGGGGGATGTGGGCCTGCATGCGTTGTCTGAGCTGCACCCAAGGACGGCAGGCAGGCACGGACGGCGGCGGCGGCGGCGGTGCTGCACCCAGCGGCCGCACGGACGTGCCGCGCCCAGCAAACTTGCTGGGAGGTGTCGCACAAAGACTGCGAGGTCGGGCGGGCTGCTTCGTGCAGCAGGGGACCATCTTGCTCACCAAGCGCTCGCGAGCAGCCTGCCCACAGGGGCGCTTGGTTTGTAAACAACTGTGCACGCGCATTTAAAGCGGGGAGCGGGCACGGCAGCGCCGAGGAGGCTCGTGAGGCACAGCGGCAGCGGCGGCGCAGCGGGCACAGGTGGCGGCGGCATGTGCTTGGGGCTCTGGAAACCCACTGATTGTTCTGCGCGCCGCTCAAGCTACAAATTGTTCATCCCTGACACGAACGAGGGTCGCCGGGCTGTAAGCCGGAGGCCCAGAACAGGACTGAGCGGCAGGTGCGGCCTCGATAGGGCTGGTTGGTTTCGGCAAAGCGATGTCACCGCCGATCGCACCACCACGCGACGCCACGGCCGGCTGTGGCCCCCTGAGCTCCGTCTCTTCTACCTGCGGGCTCCTGGGCATGCTCCCGCTCGTCAGATCGTTAGCAGTCATTGCTGGGACGAGCTGGCAATCACCCAGCAGACAGTCCGTGCCGGGGCCCCCACCCGCCGCCACCGTTTGCCGCCAGCCGCCTGCCTCCTGCCTGGTTCCTCGTGTTCCGTTGCTCCACCTGCCCACTGCTGCCCACCTGCACCGCAGGTAGCAGACATCATGGGCGACCACTGGACCACCATTGAGTCGGACCCCGGCGTCTTCTCCGAGCTGCTGGAGCGGATGGGCGTGAAGGGGGTGCAGGTGCGGCGGTTGGGCGGGTGCAGCCTTGCCAGGCATCCCTGTGGCACTTGGGCGGTTGCCGCAACACCAGCTGCCACTGCGGGATGTGGCGTAGCAAGCTTCAATGTGCACCCCGCCAAACTGCACCTGTAGATGGAGGAGCTGTGGTCGCTGGATGACGACTCGCTGCAGTCGCTCAAGTGAGGCGGGGCATGCGCCAGGCCAGCCCAATGCAGCACACATTTGTCTGCCCAATGTGCATGCGATCCCCGCCTCGATGCGACGCTGCGTGCGCCGCCCTCGTGCCGCATGCTGCCACCCTGATGCACGTGGCAGCAACACGCCACAACCACTGCTGTCGGTGCAGGCCCATCTACGGCCTCATTTTCCTGTTCAAGTGGCAGGCAAGCCTCCCGCTCGTCAATGATGCATGTTGCTGATGCTACCGCATGGGCGTCACTGCATGCAGGCAGCCTGTACTGCCCGCACATGCCCTGTGCCTGCAGCTGCACCGCATTGTGTGCGTCTCCATGCTGCTCCTCCCGCCCACTGCATTGCTGCCCACAGAAAGAGGAGGACACGCGGCCGGTGGCAGCGGATTTCGAGGAGAAGGGCGTGTTCTTTGCCAGCCAGGTGGGCGTTGCGGGCATGCCGGAACGGCTGCGCCCGCACTGTTCCACCCGCTCTCGGCAGCTGGTGCCAGCCGTGCCGCGTCTGCTTGCAGATGGCAGACCTGTCGCAGTGATGGTCATCCTGGCCGCAGACATGCGCAGAGCATCTTTGCCGTGTGCGTGCACCCTCCCGCTTCCGCAGGTCATCAACAACGCGTGCGCCACGCAAGCCATCGTCAACGTGCTGATGAACCGGCCGGAGCTGGACATCGGGGCGGAGCTGAGCCAGCTGCGGGACTTCACCAGCGGCTTCCCGCCTGAGATGAAGGGTGAGCGGGTTTGCAGGTTTCGGACAGTAGGGCTGCGCAGCAGGGCGGGGCTGCGCAGCAGGGCAGGAGGGAAGGGGGGAGCCGTGGCAGGCCGTGCATACACGGGGGGCCGTGCCTTTGATGGGTTTCTTTAACTCTGCGCTGTGGCACTCACGCCATCAACCTCTCGTCAACTCACAGGCCTGGCCATTGGCAACAGCGAGTGCATCCGGTCGGTGCACAACTCGTTTTCGCCGCCGCAGCCCATCGTCCCAGAGGTGGGCGGGCAGCCTGGGTCACATCACTTTCATTTTGGTTGTCACATGATCACAGCATGTCTGTTGTGCGTGGGAGGGCACAGCTGGTGCACGACTTGTGACTGAGCCACCTGCACATGTTGGAGGCTTGGTTGAAGACATGCCCATGGCGCAACGGTCTGTCCCCTGCGCATGGCTTGCAGGAGCGGGACGACGAAAAGGGCGAAGCCTTCCACTTCATCGCTTACCTGCCCGTCAAGTGAGCCGGGATCACTCGCAGGCAGTGCGGCAGCTAGCCGACAATGTGTGCAGCCAAGCCTGTGGTGGGGCGGCGCTCCCACCAGGCACAGCCACGGGCTTGGCGCGTGACACGTGCTTGGCCACGGTACCCCTCCAACCTTGAATCCACGCGTCACTTTGCAGTGCTGCCTTGTGCCTCCCCCCCCCCCGCAGCGGCGCGCTGTACGAGCTGGACGGCCTCAAGCCGGGCCCCATCAAGCTAGCCGACTGCAGCGAGGTGGGTAGACGGGGGCGCAGCTCCGCAGCCTGCAATTCCTCAGCAGCATGTGGGTTTGCTGCTCCGCGACTCTCACAGCCAGGTCTCATGAGCAGCTGCACAAGTGCCAAGAGTCGGCATGTCGATGCCTTGGCACCTGCAGGAGGACTGGCTGCCCAAGGCCGCTGCGGCAATCACGGAGCGCATGGGGCGCTACGCAGCAAGCGAGGTCAAGGTGGGGCTGCTGGTTTGCGCTGTCCTGGGTCATGCTGTCAAGAGCTAGTGACCAGCCTGTGTCCTGCAGGCTGATTTACGAACGTTTGTGCTGTCGGTGCAGCAAGTTGGTGTTGCAGGCACAACACCTGCTGTTGCCCACCATGCCATGACCCTCGGCTCTATGCCCTGCAGTTCAACCTCATGGCATGCATAGAGGACCGGCGGCAGAAGAACCGGCGCGAGATCGTGCAGCAGCAGCACCTGCAGGTGCGTGCAGGCGTGTGCATGCGGAGCAGCAGTTTGCACCAACGCAGGTCCCACTTCTGCTAGTCACCATGGCTGTAAACCTCACGTCTCTGTTCCGCGTCAAGCTGCCCTCCTATTCCCGCCACAGGAGCGCATCCGTGCCAAGCTAGCCAACAGCACGCCGCCGGCGCCGCCGGTAGATGCGGCAGCCGGTGCTGCGGCAGCGGAGGTGGCCCTGCCGGATGATCCCGACACGCTCTCGGCACGGCTGGCAGAGAGCGAAGGGGAGGTGGACAGGTGGGAGCGGGCGCTTGTGCTTGATGCCATTGCGCACACAAGTGCTACTGCTGGGCATGGGCGCCGCTGTCCGGCACGCCGCCTGATGCTCTCCCTTGGCATGCTTCCGGTGGATTCCCTTGCTTGTCCACCAGCCTGCTGCCTTGCCCACACCCCGCTCTGCAGGCTGCAGGCGGCGCTTGCGATGGAGGAGGAGCGCCGGCGGCAGTGGGCGGACGAAAACATCCGGCGGCGAACCGACTACATGTGAGCTGGGTGGCATGTGCTTGGACTTGCTGCTGTGTCACGGGCCATTTGCGTACCCTGTGGGATTCCCGTCCTGCGCCCAGTCTCACCAACCCTCTGCCCGCACCCCCACCTGCAGCCCATTTGCATTCCAGCTCATGTCGGCGCTGGCAGAGGCGGGGCAGCTGCAGCCGCTGGTGGAGCGGGCAAAGGAGGCGCACGCAGCCAAGGTGGAGGAGCGGCGGCGGCAGCAGCAGAGCTGACCTCAGCGCAGCGGTCAGCCCGCCCAGCCTCTGTGGCCTGCACCTCCAAGGCACCTGCCTGCAGCTGTGCTGTGCACCAGTCAATTCGTAACAGCAGAGCTGTGCAAAGCTATTGGAGGTCAGGGATAGGACAGTTGGGGCAGGGGAGAACGAGCAGGCAACGCGCGAGCAGTGGAACAAGAGCAACCAAACGGGAAAGAGCAAGCAGGAGGTGGAGATGGGAGCTGGGAGGGCAATGGTGGGTCTCTAAATGTGATCCCTTACAAACGAGGGTGTGATGGATGGCTTGGAGGACCTGCCAGGATGGTCTGCAGGCGGCAGCGTACAGGGATGGAGGAGGGGTGGCTGCTGCAGGGCATGTTTCAGCCCCATTCTAAGGGTAGCTCTCGCTACGCATGTTGGCAGTGAGCGGTGCTGCTGACGTGGTGGCACCTTGCGGCGCCTCCCACGCCATCTGCTGCTGCGCAGTGGTGTCGCCGCTGCCGCTGGCCAGGGTGCCGCTGCCGCCGCCCACCAGCGCCAGGCGCGACATCATCTCGGCAGCCTGTTGGTCGTCCAGCAGGGTGCGCGAGCTCTTGCGCGGCATGGGCGGGCTGACCAGGTCGGCTTCCTCAAACCGCTTGCGGCTGCACCCCGCCAGCTGCTGCAGCGGTGGGGCTGCGCCGGCGCCGATGTCGAGTGAGCGGCGGGCCGCGGCGGGGCCGCCTGCGGCTGCCACCGCGCCGTTGAGCGACCGCTTGACTCTGCGTGTGGGACGGCAGTAACATAGGGAGTAAGTCCACTAAGTCTATCCAGGAGATGCAGGGGCACTGCGCGCGTGCAACACTGCCGCCAAATGGTGGGCAAAGCAGCAACCGTGAACAGCTTGGCAATACAACAGTGGGCCCCGGCAGCACCGCAGCGTGCCTCGCCGCACTGACTCACCGCAGGCGCACGACTGGGCGCCGCCCTTGTCGCGCAGCTGGGCGCTCTGGCGGGCACGACTGCACGCGGTCGCTGAACAGGGTCTGCAGGCGTGCCGCCGCCACTGGGGAGCCGTCCTGGCTGCCGCTGCCGCCGGGCTTGCGGTGCACTGCGGGCGGCAGCGCTGGCCTGCCCTGCGGCGGCCCGCACAGTGGCGTGCAGCCCGGGGGCTCGTCGCCCCCAGCCGCCCCAAACGGGTCAAAGCTGCTGGACCTTGGGCGGGATGGCGAGCCGCACAGGCGGGAGGGACACGAGATGGGTGGGGCCCATGCCGTTCCAGCAGCGGTGGGCGTGGCTGCCCGCACGTCAAGTGGCGGCGGCTTGCTGGCCGGCTGCCACGACTGCTGCTGCTGGTGCGGGTCTGAAGGGCAGTGTGCAGGGGAGGGGCCGAGCAGGTCAGCATCTGGGCACTGGGTCAGGGGGGCACGAGCGGCGGCGGCGGCACGAGCGGCAGCGACAGACGGTTGTGTTGCGGTTGGACAGCTGCGTGCTCAAAGCACATCCGAGCAGCCCGAGGGTCGCGATCGTGCGGCGAGCAGGCCAGCAGGTGCTCGCAGCTGGGAGCAGGCCGCCACAGCTCCCGCAGCCCAGGCTCACCCGCCGCCTGCCGCCACTCGTTCTCCTTCAGGGCGCTTGAAGCAGCCTCGTCCATCGTGGCCGGCTACCGCGGGGCCATCGGTGAGCCAGGAGCTTGGGGGACTGGGCTGGGCTGCTGGTTTTCTCACCGATGCGAGCGCAGCAACGCGTGGTTGAGAGGCAAGTGGAGCGCAGTCGAGCCATCTTGGGCAGCTGGGCTGGTCCATGCCAACAGCCGCCGCCGCTCTCTGCGCTGCGCCAATCACGCGGCGCTGCGTAACGTCCGGGGCGGGGGGAGCCATGCAGGGTTGCTCTGTGCTCTGCTGAATTTAGAGGACATGAGTGTGTCGTGGCAAGTATGCTGCCTGGCTGACGCCAGAGCAACTCGTGATCGCCGCCCCACCGTGCCCTGCGGCCGCCCGCCGGCGCCTTCGTGTGGGCGGCAGCACCCACCCGGCCGACGACCTCACAGCATACTTACCACCTAGGCTGACAGATCGCAACCTCATCAGCGCCAATTGGCTGTGCAGCCTTCGCTCGAGCATCATGTCGAGCGCTGGCTCGCTGCGGAATTGGAACGCGGCACCGCCCACCGCAGCGTAGCGGCGGCAGCGGCAGCGGCGAGCAGGGCGCTCCCCCAGGCACACCTCGTTCAATTCTGCTCCCCTAACACCGCCCGCTGCCCTGCCTGTCCCTGCTTTTGCTCAGGCCAATAGCAACACGCATCGCTATGGCCTGCTGAGGGCCCCCGCCCTTGCTCCCCACGCGCATCGTGCCACTGCAAAGTGATCGCAATATGGCCGCAGACGGCCGGCCCCTCCTCCGCTGGCCGGCGGTGCTGCACCCCTTGCCTGCCGCCTTTCTGGGCTTCCCGGTGCCCCTGCCGCCCACGGCCACCCGCCCGCTGCCCGATGGCGGCGACGAGGCAGCCGTGGCGGAGCCAAAGGCGCTGCAGGAGATGATTGAGGCGCTGGGAGGCGTGGACACGAGCTACCTGTGCGTGGGAGGGGCGATCGTGATGTGGGTGGTAACCTAGCAGCCTGCCGCTCCCTTTGTAGGCCGCTGGCGCGCCTCCCCGCTCACCGCCGCTCCCGCTGCCTGCCGCCGCAGGCGCCCGCTCGCCGAGCCGGCGCCCGGGGCAGACAAGCCGCGCACGGCGCTGCAGAAGCAGCTCGCCAAGGCGGCGCCAGGCANGGTGCCACCTCCTGCGGCAGCGGCGCCTCTCAGGGCAGCGGCCGGCAAGTCGCCCGCTGCCAAGCGCGCCCGCCTAGCCAATGTGGCTGTGGAGGCTGACCGCGGCGCCGTGGAGACGCCGGCAGAGGAGGCGTCCAAGGCCGCAGGTTTGACTGCCGCTGCGGGTGCTGCCGCGCCGCCGAATGCAACGCCTGCTGTGCCCAGCTCCTGCCACGATTTACGAGCAGGCCCATGCCCACTTCACCTCCTGCACTGCTGCCGCCACGCCCCTGCAGCCGCCTTCACCGCTGCGGTGCACGAGTTCCTGCGCAAGCACGAGAAGGAGGCGGCAGAGGCGGCGGGTGCAGACGCAGAGGAGGGCCCAGCTGGTGAGGCGGCCGGTGCGATGACGCCCAGTGCTGCCGGGGAGTGCCGTGCTGCAGTTGTGGTGTAGTCTGGCGGCCACTGCTCGTCCACGGCTATGCCTCTACTGGCAGCAGCCTTGCGCTGTGCGTCCAGCCCGGCTCTCTTCCTCGTCATCCGCCGTTGGTGCAGATGGGCGGGAAGACATGGATGCTGAAGGCCAGCAGGAGGGCGAGGAAGAGGAGGAGGATGAGCTGCTGCCCTCTGGCTCGGCAGCCGCGGCGGCACAGCTGCTGCGCGACGTGCGGCGGTTGGGGGAGGAGGCGCTGCGAGTGTGCCGCCCCGAGGCGCGAGACGCACTGCGCCAGGTGCGCTGCTCCAGCGGGTTCCATAGCTCTGCTACGATTAAGGCCGCAGCCCGCCGCTGTGAATGTATCAGACGCAGCATCAGAGTTGAAACGGCGGCTGAGCCCCCAATGTCTGCTCCCATCTGCCTGCTCCGCCCCACTGCAGGTGCCTCTGGAGGACCTGCTGCGCCTGCTGCGCACGCTGCAGCGCCTGGTCAAGGCGGGGGCTGGGCAGACGCTGGAGCCAGGGGATGCGGTGGGTGCTGCTGAGCTGCTGGGTAGAAGTCAAGCTGCTGGGTGCTGCTGAGCTGCTGGGTAGAAGTCAAGCTGCTGGGTGCTGCTGCTGAGGTCACAAGGCTGGTGGGTGCTGCCTTGCTGCTGCTGCTGCTGCTGCTGTGCAGAGACCTTGCAGCCAGGCAGCCCAAGCGGCCGCTGCTGCTCCCTAGCCTTGCAGGAGTCGCATCGGCGGGCGCAAAAGGTGCTGGTGGCGATGGAGGCGGCGGCAGCAGCGCTGCACATCATGACCGTGCCAGACATGCCGCCACGCGGTGCGTTGCGTGGGGAGGCGCATCGCCAATTGCTGTTGCCTGTTGGGCTTGGATGCCGACAAGAGGGGCCCGTTGTCCCTCCTTTGTGCGCTCCTTTGTGCGCTCCCTCTCCCCACCTGCCCATCGTTCGCTTGCCGTTGACTGCCTGCCCTGCCCGTTGACTGCCTGCCCGTTGACTGCCTGCTCTCTCCAGCAGTATACAGCGAGGACGCGATGGATGCGGTGCTGAACCTGGCCCGCTTCCAGCTGTCGTACAACATCTACCCCTTCCACGACGCCCGCCTGCGCTCCGCCGCCCGCCCCAAGCTGGCGGCCGCCGACGAGGAGGCGGCGGCCGCCAAGGCGGCGGGGGGCGCCAAGAAGCGCGGCAAGAAGGCCAAGGCCGGCGCCGGCTCGCTCAAGTGAGCGGCTGCTGGGGCAAGGGAGGCGGGTCGCTGTTGGTGGGTGCTGGGCTGTGGAGTAGATGGCAGGCCAGCTGCAGCTGCAGTCCGCCCGCTCCACCCCTTGGACCACACTCGACCCCCAGCCCACCCTGCCGCCTCTCTGAATACGCAGGATGCCGCCCGCCATGCGCCCGCTGCTGGACCGCACGCAGGCCGTGCTGCTACTGCTGGCTGACCTGCTGCGCGTGACGCGCGTGCCAGCCGCCCAGCTGCTGCCCCTGCTGCGCGCCGCCGCCGTGTCGCTCACAGGTGGGCCTGGCCCAACAGCGGGCAGCTGGCCCAACTGCTGCCGCCTGCCTCGCTCTGGTGGTCAGGCACGCCTGCCCCCGCGGCCCTGCCAGTTCCACACATCCGCGGAGTATCAACGTGTTCTGCACCTTCCTGCCTGCAGTGGAGGGCCAGAAGCTGCTGCAGGAGAAGGCGGTGCGCCTGCTGGTGGCCGCCTTCCAGGCCAACCCCGCCCAGGTGCGGCAGCCCGCCAGTCTGTTTGCACCTGCATGGAGCAATGCCGATGCTGCGCTAGCTTTGCTGTTCCTGTCCTACTGCCCCCCATCTCATCCGACCGGTTGCCGCTCCCGGTCTGTGTAGTGGGGCACACTGCTGGACGAGCTGTTTGCGCATGTCATCCCCTACCTGCCCTGCGGCGCCAAGCCGCCCCGAGACTTTCCGGCTTCCGAGGATGCAAGGGTGTGCATACAGATGGCCACGGCTGCTGTGCTGCAAATGATCCAGGTGGGTGTGGGAAGGAGTCATATGAGGGTAGAGTGCATTGCGAGAATTACAAGCAACTGCCGCTCCGTCACTTCAGGTTGGTGCAGCGCATGCACCCGGTCGCCATGCTTGTTGAGCCATTGAAACCAACCTCTTGTTCTTGGCACACCTTTACAGGCGTGTGTGGACTTGCCGGCCATGGATTGCGACCCAGGCGCCCTGGCAGACTGCTACAAGGTAAGCTTCGCTCGTGTGGGACAGTGAAGCCTGCTACCAAGCGTGCCAACCTGGACAGCCACAGCATCAACCCTGCTCTCGCCTCTTTGCCCGTGGCAGCAGAGGCAAGCCTGCTGCAAATGCCGCCCCCTCCCTCCTTGCTCCCCAGGGCGCGGCCACTTGCACCGACTACTTCTGGACGCTTTGCTTCGACAGGTGGGCTGTGGCTTGCGAGCTGCGCTGCATGCAGGCCGCGCAATTGATGGGCGAGCAACGATTCCCCTCACACGTGCCTGTCCCACACCCGCCTGCTGGCCCCATGTGCCCATCTTCCTGCACCCCACAGGCTACGGTGGCTCCCTTGTGCCCTCTGGGCGTAATACCCAGCTGGCCCCCTCAACCCACGCCCAAGGCGTATTCTTTCTTTCTTTGCACCCCGCAGGCTGCCCGCCGCCCGCGCCACCAAGGCGGAGAGCGACTTGGACTTCCGGGCGCTGCTGCTGTCGCTTGTGAAGGACCTGCTGGCGGTGGCGCACCAGCCCACCTGGCCCGCGGCACCCTTCCTGTTGCTGCGCTTTGCGGCCATGCTGCAGGTGCAGGGGTCGGGGTTCAGGGGCCGGTGGCGATGTGCTGCTCAGTGTGCCTGCTGGCCCTGAACCGCATGTGCACCGCCTGCCAACCTCCCTTTGCTGGCCAGCCTACCTACGCATGCTGTATGCACTCCACATGCCATCCGCTCAATTGCAGGGCGACAAGGGCCTGCGGCACAGCGACCAGCACGTGCGGCAGTACTGCCTGGACCTGCTGGCCAGCCTGGCTGCACAGGTGGGTGGGTGCTGGAGGGGCTGCGGCTGTAAGCGGGCGGGCTGTGGGGTGAGACTTGACCTGCTGGCCAGCCTGGCTGCGCAGGTGGGTGGGGGCTGGAGGGGCCGCGGTGTGTACGCAGGCGGGCTGTGGGGTAGGATATGGGGGCGGCCGGCTGCGGCTGCCGTGTATCGAACAGTTTTGATGCACCTACGTCGCCTGCACACTGTGCACTTCCTAATCGTGTCCGCAGCTGTACCGCGAGGAGGTGGAGCTACAGAAGGACCTGCCGGAGCTTCGGCGGCTGGTGGCGCAGGCCGCCAGTGCGGCGGGTGGGCTTTGCCGCCGCCCCCAGTTGTGCTGTGGATGGATGGTCGTGCTAAATGAAGCCTGCAGCCTCTCACGCGGTGCCAATCGCCGCACCATCTGTCCCTCAGCTTTTCTCCGTCTGCTTCCCGCCCTTGTCACCACAGGCGGCGCCAAGTCTGACGACCTGGCAGAGGAGGCGCCTCGCCTGCTGCAGCTGTTCCTGGCCGACAGCAGGCGTGCGGCGCACACGTCCGCCGCCTCAGCGCGCACCTTCCTGCTGTGCCAGGTGCGGCGTCTGGCGGTGGCTATTGGGGATGCCGGACTTGCGAGTTGGCTGGCAGAGCGTGGTAAAGTTTCTCACGCCTGCAGCGATGGTGCAAACGGCAGCCATGCTCTCTTTCGCGTGGCAAGCTCCTTTGCCTGCCACATGCCTGCCTCATGCTTGCAGGCCTTTGCGGAGGAGGTGACCAACCTGCAGAAGCAGGATGCGGGCCCAGAGGAGCTGCAGCAGAAGCTGGTGCAGGTGGGCCGCATTCTGTCGGCAGTGTATTGCATTGGCGCAAGAGCATTGGCGCAAGAGCAGCACGCCAACGCTTGCTGGGCAGACAAGTTCCAACACCACGCTCCTGAACTAAAACCATTCTTCCACCTACCTGTGGTCAATTGTCGCCTCTGCAGTACCGCCAGCGGCGCGACGAGCTCGAGTCGCTGGCCGCCGACGTGGCGCTGGATGCAGAGCAGGCGCAGCGCCTCACGCGCTGCATCGTGCAGGTGCGTTGCGCTGGGCTGGGCTGGGCTGGGCTGGGCTTGTCTCGAGAGGCAGCAGTTTAGGGCCGAACGAGTTGGCTCCAAGCCTGCCACCTGGCTCACGGCTGTCCTCCCACACACCCTCCTTCTGCATGCCCTGCAGTCGGGCTTGGGCCGCGCACGTGGCTCCATGCTGCAGTGGCTGCTGGACTGCCTCAACCCGGTGGCCCAGGCCTCCACCACGCGCGCCAAGGCGGTCAGGGCGCTGGGAGAGGTGCGAGCGGGCGGAATAGCAGTGTGGGGAGTGTGATGACGCAGGAAGCCGGTGTGGCGTGGCTCACCGAGCGGCGCCTGCATCCAGGATGCGAGGAGCCAGCAGCTGCTCGTCTTCCCATGCTGCTTTGCTCTACCATGCTATCAACACTGCAGGTGGTGCAGGCGGACACGCGGGTGCTGGACATCCCCAGCGTGCAGCAGGCGGTGGAGCGCGCGCTGCAGGTGCAGCTGGTGGTTGCAGTGTGACTGCCGTCGCTGGGCGTGCCTGCCTGCAGTGTGAACTTGGCTGGCAGAACAGGGCCGGACAGCAGGTTCCGCTGCTTGCATGGCTGCGCTACCCTGTTCCTGCATGCGCCTGCTACTGGGCACTCCCTTGACACAAGCTGATGGTCCCCCGCAGGACGAGGCCATCAGCGTGCGCGAGGCGGCGGTGACGCTGCTGGGCCGGCACGCCGCCTCCAACCAATCGCTGGCGTTGCGCCTGTTCAACACGCTGGCCAAGGTGCAGGCCCGCAGCTCGTGGCTTGTGGCCAGTGGCTGCTTGTGCGTGCAGCTTGGGGCTTGTGGCCAAGGGCCGCTCGTGCGTGCGGCTGCCGATGCCGCCAGCCTGGCCGCAGTGCAATGCCGTGTTCCCCATGCCCACTTGCCTGCCTGCGCCCGTGTGTCCACCCCTCCCCCAGGCCTCCACCGACCCCGGCACCAGCGTGCGCAAGAGTGCCATCAAGATCCTGTGGGAGTCGTGCATCCGCGCACCCGGCTTCCCACGCGCCACAGGCACGTGCTGCCTGCCGCACCTGTGGGGGCGTCTGACGCTGGCCCGACCGCCAGTGCTGGGCTGCTGGCCTGCTGCACTGTGCTCCGCCATGCCTCTGCTGGGCTGCATCCCAAGACGTGTGCTCCCTGGCCCTGCCCCCACACCTGCAGACGCGTGCAAGGCGGTGCTGATGCGGTCGGGGGACCCTGAGGAGAGCATCCAGGACATGGTGGCCAAGGTGTTCCACAGGCGAGTGCCCTGCCAATAGTGGGCGTGTGTGATGCACCAGCTCTGGCTGCTGTCGCTCAAGATGCAAGTTGTTCTTACCTGGTCCTGCGCAATAACATCCCCACCTGCCCCACACCTTGTACCAGCCCACAACCCTCCCTGCAGCCTGTGGTTCACGCCGCGCCTCGAGGCAGTGGACGATTCGGGCGCACCCCTGGAGCGCAGCGCAGCGGAGCGTGCGCAGCAGCTGGCTGACGTGGCGCTGGCGGTGTACGAGGCGGGAGGTGAGGCCTGACTGTTTGGGGTGTGATGGCTGGCTTGCGGCGCTGTGCAAGTGAGCGGCAGCGCTTCCCGCCCTGTCAGCGGCAGGCGCATGCAACAGAAGGCGGCCGCTTGCCTGCTGCAGCGGCATCGCCTTGCTGCTAGCCGTGAGATGCGTCTCCTTGCTTGTACATGGTGCAGGCCGGGCCATCCACCTGCCTCTGGACCAGGGCCACCCGCTGGTCACAGTGCTGCGTGCGGCCCTGGGTGTGGGCGCCCGCGGCGACCTGAAGGTGAGGGGGGCGCTGCGACTGGTGCTGTTGCCTGCAGGTTAGAGGCGCGCTGCTGGTGGTGCTGCTGCGAGGGGTTCTGCCGGATGACGCACGCGCATATGCTGTCGTTTCATTTTGGCATGTCAGCTGGTGGGTGTCACGTTCAACAACCGCAACTGCCAGCCATCTACTGCCGAGCGCTCACTCTGTGTCCGCCTGCACCCTGGCCTGTCCTGCCGCAGAAGGAGTGGGCCGCTGGGCGCGAGGTGGCCGGTGCGCTGCTGGAGCTCTTCCTCACAGCGGAGGAGACCTCAGAGGTAAGGCAGCTGGCTGGCCGCTTGCTTGATCATGCGTGTTCGATGCTGAACATGTCATGTCTGTTGTCGCTCCTGCCCGCCCCCCCCTGCAAGCTATATGCAGGTCCCAAGCACTAGCTCAGCCTGCACGCGGTTGTGCCTGACCTGCTAGCCCCTCATCCCTACCCCCAGGCGGGCGAGCACGCGGGGTTCAAGCACCTGCTCAGCCTGCACGCCTTTGTGGTGACTGACGTGGAGCTGTGCATGCCGCCCAAGGACCCCTTCAAGTTTGTGCGCAGCCTGGCGCCCTACCTCAAGGTCCCCGCGGCAGGTGGGCAACACGCAGTGTGTGGGTAGGGCTGGGTGCGAGCAGCGGCGCGTCCTGGCGCCCGGGCGTCCCACCTCACAGCGCCGCCGGTGTTTAAGACCGCTCCAGTCTTGAACCCTCCCGCCAACGCTCTTCCCCGCAGGCAAGGGCGGCCCCGGCGGCGACGCGGCTGCACGGCGGGCCGCCGAGGCCCTGCTGTGCGTGCTGTCCATTGCCGAGGGCGTGCTGAGCCAGCTGAAGCATTGCGAGGCGGGCACGCAGGGGGAACTGCTGGTGAGCTCGCGATGCGGTTCATCTCTTCCGTTTGTGCACCATGCAGAGGCTGGTTGGCTGTGGATGAAGGGGTTTTGGTCCTGTCACGGCTCACACAGCAGGGTGACCTAGCACCTCCCTGACCATCTGTGCACCCTCCCCACTCGCTCCCACCAGGTCGACATCCACCAGCTAATCAACCGCCACCCGTTTGTGCAAGTGCTGTCGGGCGCGGTTGCCTGCCTGGCCACGCTAGCCTCCAAGGACGAGGCAGCGGCTCGCCAGCTGGCCTCCACCGCCGCCATCTACGCCAGCTGGCTTCGAGACCCCACATCCACAGGCGCCGGCGACAAGCCCCAGCTGCTCTGCCGCTTCCTGTTCATCCTGGGCCAGCTGTGCCGGCGGGGCGCGGGTGTCCTGGAGTCAACGGCGCCGGAGAGCGGGGGGCCGCCGCTCACGCTGGCCGACTGCCAGCGCATCTTTGTGCAGTACTGCAACAGCCGGGAGAACGTCAAGGTGGGCGGATGTGGGTTTGGGGGCGCAGGGGAGTGAATGGCTTGGACTGCTTGGTGTCTCAGAGCACCGCTGGCCGCCTGACAGTGCCGTGAATCGAAGCGACAGGCCCGGCGGGTTGCCGAACCCAAACTGCTCCCGACCTCATCCTAGTCTAGTCTAGTTGACGGCTTGATTCCCGCAGGCTTGTACCGCCCCCCATGTGCGTACAAATACAACTCCTGACCTCATCCTTCTCATCCTTCTCAGGTGGCGGAGGCGGCGCTGGGTGCCATCGGCGCGCTGTCCATTGCGCAGCCCTCTGTGCTGGTGGACAAGCGCTCGCCGGCGCACCGCATCATGAAGCAGGCGCTCTCGCCGGTGGGTGTGCTGGATTCTGCTTGCCTGCATGCAGTGTGTGCCGCCTGTCGCGCCTCTCAGGCTGCTGCCCCTGCTTGCGATGCCCAGTGCGGAGACGCCTGCTTCATCCGCTCGTTGCGCCGCAGAATGCCCCCGAGCTGTTCAAGCTCAAGGCTCTAAGCAACCTGATTGAGCTGCTGCGGGCGGACGAGGAGCACATGATGGCGGCGCAGCAGGTGGGCGCCTGCTTGTTTTGGCGTGGCTGACCAGGGCATTGAGCGGCGGAGGTTTGGTGGGCAGCCGACTGGTCTGCGGTCGCTTGGCCTGCGGCAAGAGCAACTCCCTGCACAGCGCATTATCCCACCGCCGCCATGGGTTTCTGGTGTTTGACCCCACCCCGGCAGGACACCGGCGGCCTGGAGGCTGGCGTGGTGTTGCCCACCGTCAACGGCGCGGGCCTGAAGCGCAAGGGGCAGCGGGGCGGCGCGGATGCCGGTGGCGAGCGCCTGCAGACGCAGAACGGGCAGGGCGATACGCTGAGCCAGAGCAGCAGCATCTTGCAGGTGGGTGCCTGGAGGGCGGCGGTGATGCCTGCTCCGTGTGTGCTGAGGGGTTTGGCGGGCTAGCACGTGCTGGGCAACCGCTTGCACACCCAGCTGCGCCAGATTTGTTTGTTGCCTTGCCTGCTGCCTTGCCTGCCAACCCGGACCACTGCGACCCTCGGCCGATTGCCCCACCCTGCACAGGACAACTGGGATGCTGTGCTGGAGCTGGCCACAGACGCCACGCCCTCGGGCCCGGGGTCGGCGCTGTCGCCGCCCGGCAGCGGCGGGGACCTGGCGCCTGGCACCCACGTGCGGCGGCGAGTGGTGGAGCTGATGGAGATTGTGATCCGGTGAGTGACAGTGGGGCTCAGCTGTTCATGCGGTTTGCACGCTGGAGCTGTTCGCGCGGTTTGCACGCCGGAGCTGTTTGCTCGGTGTGCACGCCGGGGCGTCCAGCTGCAGGTGTCTTTCATCTGTTGTGGCCAGCAACCCGCCCCGCCCTGCCACTGTTCCCCGCGGCTCCGCGCAGAGGCGGCCTGGTGGGCCCCTGGACCGCGCTGTCCCCCCTCATGGCCCTGTGCACCGACCCGCTGGAGGAGATCCGCAGCCGCGCGCTGCGCATGCTGCGCCACCTCTGCGACAAGTGAGGCGGCTGGGCTGGGCCTCTGCACCAGGCGGGCATGCTGGGCCTCTGCACTAGGCGGGCATGCTCTGCGCCTGCCGTCGTCTGGCGGCCAGCCCTGTCGGCTGTACATGTGCAAACCGTTCCACCAGGCACAGGTTCATTGCATGAAAATCGACCGTCTCATCTGCCTGCACCGCCTGCTGATCGACCACCGCACTCTTGCCCAGGCACGCGCGCTACATGGACATTGAGCGGCTGTGCGCGGGCGTGGACAGGGCCTGGGCCTTCCGCACCGAGCTGGCCAAGGTGCGCCGGCTTGCAGGCTGCTCCTGACCAAAGTGTGCAACTTCAAAGAAGTTCATTCACCAGCTCCTGATGCAGCCCAGCAGGCACTGGCAGGCAGGCAGGCAGGCCGGCACACCGCTCGCTGCAAACCGTCTTCGGCACCTGGCCCCCCTACGCTCCAGCTGCATGTGTGCCGCACCATGCCACCCTCACGCATGTGCTTCCGCCCTGCACAGGTCACCGGGGAGACGGGGCAGCGCGGCTGGGCGGAGGGTGCGCCGGCGCAGGCGCTGGCGGGCCTGTCTGTGGCGTATGCCGAGGTGGTGCAGCCCAGCAACAAGATGAAGGTGCGTGCTGTTGTGTCTGTGGCTGGGCAGCTGTTTGTGGTGTGCGTCTGCGAATGTGGCACAGCCCTACAACAAGATGCAGATGCGAGCCTTACCTTATTTCCCTTCTTCCCTGCCTCCTCCTTCCACAGGTGGACTTCCTGCGTGGCGTCCTCAAGCGCCTGCGCCTGGCCTGTGAGGTTGCCTCCACTGCCGGTGAGGGCCAACTTCTGAACAGCCTGCTGCAGTGCCACCAGCCTGCTCTGCACCAGGATGATGGTGCACTGCCTCTGCATCTGGTTGCCAGCAATCACGCACCCTCACTCTCACTGGCACCAGCCCTTTCCTCCCACCGACCCACCCCGCAGGCGGGCCAGCTGGTGCCGCCGAGGCCGACCCGCGCCACCTCGCCTTTTGTGCGGCGGTGGTGGCGGGCCTGCCCTACAAGCGGGGCGACGAGCCGTGCATCGTGGTGCAGGCGAGTGGCAGTCTTGGTCTGGCTGAGTGACCAGATACCACAGCGATACCCCACGTGCAGTGGCATTTGATATGCGCTGCCTTCCGTGAAAGAACCGATGCAAACACACTCTGTCTCCCGGCTTGTCCATTCCACAGGAAATCAATGCGGTGGTCAGCCGGCTGGGGGAGGGGGTGCGGGAGGAGATGAAGCGAGCGCTGTACGGCACCGCCAGCGTGAGTGGCTCTTGCTGCTTTGCACAGCTGTGTGGGGCATGAGGGAAAGCCCTGGGCTCCTTGCGGGCTGCTGCTGTCCTAGGACATGCTGCTGTCAAGCCCTGGCTCCGCAGTCCCTGCGTTGGCCTACACCTGCTCCCCACCGCCGTCCTCCTGCCCTGCACCTGCTCCCCACCGCCGCCCTCATGCCCTGCCGTGCCCTCCCCTGCCCTGCCACCCGCAGGCGCACGAGGGCGGCGCGGCGGAGGCGCCGCTCTCCCCCGGCAGCATGCCCTCCAGTGTAGCGCTCATGGCTCAGTGCAAGGCCTCGCTGGCGCTCTCCATGCTGCTGCTGGTCAAGGTGGGAGGGGAGGTGGGAGGGGAGGCGGGGGATGGGGCTGTCGACGCTGGAGGGGAGTGGGTGTGGCCAATTCCGATGCTCCATGCTGCTGGCTGTGCCCTGTGCCACCCTCCTCCACCTTGCATGTTGTGAAGGCTGGACCTCAAGCAAGCCGCTGGACCACTGCGTCCGCTGCCCTCCACCTGGCCCGCTGCCTCCCCACCTGGCCGGCTGCCTCCCCACTGCCGCCCCCTGCCCTCCACCTGGCCCGCTTGCCTCCCCCCTGCCTGCAGAAGTACGTCAAGACCGCCTACAGCATCAACAGCGAGCGCATCGAGGCGTTTGCGGCAGCGGGGGAGAAGAAGCGCGCAGAGGTGGGCTGGCGGGAGGAGGCAGTTCTCTGTTGTTCTCTGTCGCACCAACCTGGTTCCTGCGTTCCTGTGAGTGCGTCGCCTACTGTGCAAAGCGCACCTGGAGAAGCTTCTCCTGTGTAAGCTTCTCCTGCGTAAGCCCTGCGTAAGATTCCCCTGCAAGCCTCAGCTTGCCTCCCCTCCCTGCCCGCTTCCCCACCCATGCCTCAAGCCCGCCTCCCTCCCTGCCACGCCTCAGCCCGCCTCCCCCCTGCCTCTGCCTCCCCTGCCCACCCTGCAGGAGAAGGTGGTGGTGTCCCCGCTGGCGGGTGTGCCCACCCACCTGGACAAGCTGGACCTGGAGGCGCACAAGGACCCAGAGAAGGTCCGGCAGCAGGTGCGCAGGCGGGCGGCTCAGAACAACATGGTCGTGTCGGCGGAGTGCGGCGGTGGCCCAGCGGCTGCCGGCAGGGTTCCAGGTGGAGGGGCACCTCTGCTGCTGCAGCGGCCCAGTGTGAAATGGCCATCGGTGGGTGCACAGCCAGCCAATTGGCGCGCATGCAAGTGTCCCAAGATTGCCTCCCACTGCCACCCATCGCCCTGCGCAGTACAAGCTGTTCAAGCAGCTGATGAAGCGCGACGCAGCCGACTACGGCCACTTGGTGCGCCACTGGCAGGCGGCAGACGGCGAGGCGCCGGACAGCGCAGAGCCTGCGGCCAGTGGTGAGGCGGGCGGTGCGCTGTCTCCGGGAGGCGAGGCGGATGATGGCGACGACCGCACGCCCAACTGGTGAGACGCAGTTTGCGTACAGAGGCGTGCGGGACAGTGCAACCATTGCACAGCAGTGATAGGCTGGGAGGGCAGTGAGAGCCTGCGATGTGCATGGCCACTCCTCGCGTCACACAATCCACCCCTCCCCGTCCCCTGGCCCAGGATGGAGGGCCTGGGTCGGGCGCCGGCGGGTGGCTCTGGCCGCGGGCGGGGGCGCAGCACGGGGCGNCAAGGGCGGGCGCAGCACCGGCGGACGCAGCACCACAGGCAGCGGGCGGGGCGGCAAGGGGCGGGGCAAGAGGCGGCGCAAGGCGGCCTCCAGCGAGGAGGAGGAGGAGGAGGAGGACTCTGGGGGCAGTGATGACGAGTACCGACCGCGGCCCAAGAGCACGCGCAAGCGCCTGCCCATGACCAGCTAGCCCACTCAATGTATCCTTTTGCTTGTAGCCGACCAACTGACTGCTGCATCTGCTGGCGCCCTAACCCTGTATCATGGCCTTTCACCCTTGCCAGCTTTCCAAGTGCTGGCACCCTTCCAGTCCTGCCCTGCTGCTCCTGCCTCCCCTCTGACTGACCTTCGCTCAGCTGTTCACCTGCCCCTCGCTTCCACCTCTGACGCTGTGACTGACATTGACAAACATATGAGCAACAAATCACTCGGTTCATGTAATCGTCTGTGATAACCAAGCACCCTAACCGCCGCATGCTGCCCAGTTCATGCTGCCACATCCGGCGCACGCTCGCCGGCCCACGTGCGAATGGCCGCCGCCATGGCATGAGCCTGCGGGTGTGCGCTGCCCCGCAGCATGCCCAGCAGCTCCGGCACACATCCCGCCGCCTCTGCCTGCCCCTGCACCACCTCCCGGAAGGCCGCAGCAATCGCCGCCCGCTTGCCGTCCCAAGCGCTGCCGCCGCTGCCGCCACCGCCAGCGGCCAGCATGTACTCCAGGGCATGGTAGGCGCGGGCGGCCCACAGGTAGGCGCCCTCTGCCCAAAAGTCGCTGGCCAGCAGGTGCAGCAGCTCCACCACTGCCGGAGCGGGCCCGCTGCGCTGCTGCGCGGCGACGTACACAGCCCAGGCTTCCTGCGGGCGGCCGGAGCGCGCCAGGCAGCGCGCGAGCCAGGCGGCGTAGGCCGGGTCCTCCAGCAGCTGAGGGCTCTGTGGGTTTGGCGGCCAGTGGCAAGAGACGTGGCGTGAGAGTTTGAGGCACGGACCGATTGGAAAGCGCATCACCACCCCCACAGCCACACACACACCTGCACCTGTTGCAGCGCCTCGGCTGCCTTGCCCCACAGCCCCGCTGCCGCCCGCGCCATGCCCAGGTTCCAGCTCAGCGCGTCCTCCTCGCACACCTGTGGTGCAAAGAGTACAGCAGTGCGCACACCCGTGTTTTGGGCCAACAAAAACTGCGTGGTCACAACTGTACACGTCAGTGGAGGCGCCACAGCCCTCCTCTAGCAGCCTCCCGGCAACCCACCTCTGCAATGCTCTCCAGCAGGGGCAGCGCCTCAGCCGGTGTGGGTCCCAGCAGGGCTGCAGAGGCCTGGCACTGGCGGCCGGGTACCTGCAGGAGGTGGCGCAAGCGGCACATTCAGAACAGTCCGGTCACATCCTCATCTCAGCATACCTGCTGCTGCATGCACACTCCACTTGCCTCCAGAGTGCACCACAGCTCCTGTCCCAGCCTCACCGAGTCCTGCTCGCTGGGCGAGCCGCCCACGGCGCTGAAGCACTCGGCCGCCTCCCGCACCAGCGCTGTCGAGCCAGTGGCCTGACCCTGCAGCGCCGCCGCCACGCCCTGCAGCCAGCGAGCGTGACAGGGCTGCACAGCTGGGCCTCCTGGGCGTCCCGTGCGTGGCATGCACAGCACAGCGCTGGATGCCGTTTGCTACTTGCCATGCATGATCCACAGCCCCCAACCTGCCCCACTGGGCACACCTTGCAGATGTGTTCCAGCGCGGTGGCCGGCTCCAGGCCGCGCAGCAGGTCCAGCGCACGAGCGGGCTCCCCTCGGCGGCAGTACAGCAGGGCCAGGTTGAGGCGGGCCTCGGGCACCACGCCCACCAGCGGCGGCAGCACCTGCACAGGGTGGCATCCAATACACCCCGAGCCAAGCTTAGGTTATCATGCCGCCTGACAGCAGCCTGCAGGAAAGGCTCGGCATGCACCACCGAAACGGCACCTGCACCAAGCACCGGGCGCAACCCCCCACCTGCATGCCCCCTGCGCCGTCAGCAAACACCGCCGCATTGTGCAGCACCAGCGCCCCGCCCGGCGAGCCTCCGCCCGGTGGCAGCTGGGCTGGCAGCGCTCCTAGGCTCTGCAGCGCTGCGGCGGGGCCGCCTGCTCGGAAGGCACAGCAGGCGGCAATGTTGGCGGCCAGGATGCTGTCGGGGTGCTCGCGCTGCGGCAGGGAGGTGGGGTGTTGGGAGGTGGCAGTGAGTGGTGTGGAGAAGCGGCATGCACAGCACCGCATCGCCACCACCCCACTGATGTGACGCAAAGGAGCCTTACCACTACCTCCAACCCTTTGTGTTGCCCACCGCCTAGCTGGAACAGACGCAGCGAATCCCACACCTGGTACTCTGCCACCTCCGCCCGGCTGCGCTCCCAGTCGTCAGCCATGTAGAAGCACAGTGAGCGATAGACGCGCAGGGCGAGCAGGTCCGGGAACTGCGGCCAGGGGAGGGCAAGGCGGGTGCAGCGTGCTGGTTTGTACTGCAGGTTGCCGATGGCCCATGACGGTTGTGCAACACGGCTGTGACATCAGAGCCAACGTTCCCCACGCGCCTGTGCCAGCAGCTCGTCGTAGATGCCGGCAGCTGCCTCGTACTCGCACCGCCCGACTGCAGCGGGAGGGTTTGATGTGACGCTGCTCAGTTGCGCGTGGTAAGGCTCCAAGCACATGATCCCGCAAGGTGGGGGCGTTGGCTCAGCACATGCCTGGCTGCATGCCTGGCCAGCTCAGACGAGGCTCACACAACAGTGCCGCCAGCGAAAGGCGGTCATCCAGCTTGCCAGCCGCCAGCATCGCCTCCCACTGCTCGGCATCAGCATCGTGCAGTGCGGCAGCGCAGTGGGCCAGCAGGCGCGTCTTGAGGGCGCAGTCGGGGCCCTGCGGCAGCAGGGAGCCGGGTAGACAGCGGACAGTGGCAGTGGCGCGCCTGCCTCAGATTTGTTTTTTACAGCTAACTGACCATCTGTAGTCGCCGACAATCTCCCTCACCCACCTGCAGAGCCAGCTCCTGCGCGTCGCGGTAGCGGTGCAGTGCAAAGGCGCAGGCGGCGCGGTGCAGCTCGAACCCTGCGCCGAGCGTGGCGAAGGCGGCGGCCGCGCCCTCAGCATCCCCGGCCCGCAGCTGCAGCCAGGCCCGCCACTGCGCCGCGGCCTCGCCCGGCAGGTGGCTGGCCTGCAGCAGGGCGCCGCAGGCAGCGAAATCGCGGCGTTGGAGCGCGGTTCGGAGGTCGTCCATGGTTGCCGAGAACGGACTGCCGGATGTTGGTAGCTAGGAATGGAAGCAGATACGCCGAAACAAGGCGAATTGCTCGGTCAAGCACTGCCAACCATGCATCTTGCATGGGCGCTGCCGCCGAGCACCGAGGCCCCAGCTACCACATGCCATGCATTCTGAACATTGCCAAGTTTCACATACAGCACCGCTGGACAGCGTAGCTCACCCGCCTGCCGCCCGTGTTGCTGCGCACCTCCCTGCAAGCCTGCGGCAGCTCGCTCGTGCTGCAAAGGCAAGCCACGCCCGTTTGTAGCGGCCCTGCGAGCCGCCGATGCGCCGCCGCCGCCGCCGCCGCCGCCAACGCTGGCCAGCCCTTCCCTGCTGCACCTCCCGCCGTCACGCCTGCAGGCCTGAAGCCTTCGCGGCGTATCCAGATCGCCAGCAAAGCAGCAGCAGCAATGAGCAAGAAGAACAACCAGCAGATCCGTGCACGCATGCACACGGCGCGCGTAGAGAGTGAGCAGCTTCGCTGCTGCCACCGCCGCTGCTGCTGCCCCTGCGGCTGCTGCTACCGCCACTGCTGCTGCTGCCGCCCCTGCTGCTGCTACCGCTGCCCTGCATTGTCCACGTGCCGAGCGCTTTGCCACTCCGGAGCGCCGCCTTCTGAGTGCTGCTCCACGCCTCTTGTTGCCAACAGAGGAAAAGGAGGAGGCGGCCAAGCGTGCGGCCAAGCTTGAGAAAAAGCAGCAGCGGCTCAAGGTGGGCTGAAGGGGCCACATGTGGCCAATGCCGCACCGCGCCGGCTGGGCCTGCCGTCCATGCTGTCTGCTGTCCTTCAAGCCTTTGCTGCCCCTTGCGCTGGCCGCTCGCGCTCAAGTCCATGGGCGTGGCCTTCCCGCAAAGCGTTTGAAGGCATGTGCTGCCTAGCATGACACGAATGCCGCTTCTTGTGTCCACGTGGCATGCTTGCGTTCTGGCCGCTTTCCTGCAGGCAGCAGACACGATGGGCGTGGCCGCCCCCAAGCGGCTCAAGCGCAAGCAGAAGAAAGGCGTGCGCATCCGCAAGCACATGGTCATCCGGGTGAGTGCCGGCCGCTGTGCCTGCGGCTGGTGGGAGACCCATGCGCTGCGTTTGTTGAACCCGGCTGCCCCAGAATGCGATGTGGCTGCTCCGAGAGGCTGCTCCGAGAGGCTGCTCCGAGAGGCTGCTCCGAGAGAGTACTGAGCTGTCATTCCGAGAGGCTGCTCCGAGAGGCTGGTGAGCTGTCATTCCCGCGCCTCTGTCCCGCAGGGCGTGAAGATCACGGACGCGGAGAGCAAGCGCAAGGTGAAGGAGATGCTGGCGGCGGAGGAGGCGATGAAGGTGCGGGGAGAGGTGGCGTGTGCTGAGAAGCACATGGACAGCAGCCCTTAGAGGGAACGCATGTTGTCGTGTGCTACTTGCTGATGGCACTGCACGGGGCATGCTTGGCAGACGCTGGGCACGCAGCTACGGCATGAGCAGGCTGTCGTGCATGCACCCAGAGTACGCTTCCCTTGCTCGTAATCAACCCCTCTCAGGACCTGATGATGGATGCCGAGGGCGGCGAGCCCGCCGACCAGGCAGCGGCCGCTCCCGAGGCCAGGATGCGCGAGGCGCCATCGGGCGTGAAGAAGCCCAAGGCGCGCAGCAACGGCAGCACCAAAGTCAAGGTCAAGGCGGCGGCCAAGGCGGCCAAGAAGGCAGGCAAGGCGGTGGGCATGGCACTGGACTGAGCGCGGCGCGCTCAGTGCACCGGCTGCGTTTGCCCGCTATGCATGGCTGGCCGACATGGCAGCATTCGCGGCAGCCCGCGATGTTGCCCAAAAACAGCCTGTAATCTACATGCTTAGTGTACCATTTAATTGTTTACCAGTTCCGTCCTAGTTCGCTCCCTGACTGCCAAATGCACGTTTCTGTGCTTACTCCTGAGCTTAAGATGCCATTACAAGAGGCTGCACAGACAAGCGCCGCACTGTGAGACGCCCAGCGGATATCGCGTGACTGGTTGCTGCAGCGCAGCCCTTCGGGACCATCATGCCCACTGCCCCAGGCGTCATCATCGCCAGACCACTCAGCAGCGGGAACAAGGGAATATGGCTGAATGGGGCGGGCTAGAGATGGGTGACACACCCCACTCAGCATGAGGCATGCAAACGGCGAACGCAGCAAGCAATGCAGTCAAATGCAGCAGGGCCTTTCAAGCAGAGTGAACCGCTCACCGCAGCTAGCAGCGGCACACAGCGACGCCCCCCTGCGGCAGCTCCCTTGGGTGGCGCAGCTGCAGCGTGCGATGGCAGCGGCAGGGGTCCAGTTTGACCCAGCCGACCGTGGCCCCTTGCAGCCTGAGGCAGTACAGCGGGCAGCCATGCAGCACTACCCGCTGCGGGTGGCAGAGGCGGCACAGCGCCCCGGCGCCAGCCGCCTGCGGCACTACTTCTGCAGCGTGCGGCCCAGCTGCCAACCTGCCATTGCTCGAGAAACGTTGCTTACCCTTGCGACTATCTGCCAGTGACCCGTGCCAGCTGTTCGCCATCGGCCGTTCCAGCCCGCTTGCCCTGCTCCCCTGTTTGCCCCTGTTGCAGCCACCCAGCCCGCCAGTGGTACCAGGTTGTTTTGTCCGCTCATTTGTACGTTTGTTGGTTTGTCTGTTAGTTTGCGGTGCCGGGCGCGCCCTTCTGATATGCATGGGGTTGTTCCTACCCATGCCAGTCGGGCCGCCTAGTCTCGAGTGCACCGGTTTGCATCCCCCTCTTTCCCCCACCTGTCTGTTTAGTGGCCCAGATCCTTTTTTCCCCGGGCCGTGTGGGCCACCCTGGGGCCTGTCATCGTATTGTTCGATTCAGACAAGGGAACTTCACATCCCACCAGGTTGATGTAGGCAGTTCGAAATGCCTGCTGCAGCAAGGGGGCGGCAGCCTCGAGCCGCTTGAGCAAGCAGGGTATGGGATGGAAGTGAGCGCTCGTCGTCCTCTTGCCGGCGCCACCTGTAGGGTAGCTGCACGGTGAGGGGCCTTTCCACGCTCCCAACTTTGCAAAAGCACCCCCACGCCACCTGACAGGGGCTGGCTAGTCTGGGAGAGCCCCACCCTGGCAGGGTGGCCAGCGCGTTGGCACCATATCTGGCCTCTCCCGCCGGTGTCATGTGCAGGCACGGCGGCGCCTGTGCCCTGCAGACGCGCCGGAGACTTCGGGTGTGCCTGCATGGCTGAGATCAGGGCACGGTCCCCTCTCGCTATTGGAAGGGCGACCCAAGTCCACCTGCACTGATACACCCCCACGCCTGCCGCTCTGCTGATGGGGGGTGAGTGTCGGCGACGGCTTTGGCTTGAGATACGCCCGCCTCTATTCGTAAACTAGAGGCTAATCAACGAAGTTTGGGGTCTTAGACAGCGGTCTTAGGCCCGCGGGCCGCACCGAATCCACGCCCGTCCCCATGCAAAAACAAGGCGGCCTCCCCTCCCACGGCATTATCTCAAGCTTCGTCGCACTTGCGAAACAACCAGCACACACACGCCTTGAACAGCGTTTGTCGCCTTCCAGAGCGCCCCACGCCCACTGCACCCCGCGCCCCGCCCCAACAAGCGCCCTTTGCCTTCAATCCGCCCAGTGCTAGCTCATCTGAGGTGCCGCAGGTGGGTGCGGGTGGCGGCAGCGCACGCGGGGCCTCGGTCGGGCTGCCGGCGAGGCGGGACCGTCGGCGCGCAAGGCCTCCGTTTTCCGCCCCTGTTTTTTGGCTGGCTGGCTGGCTGGCTTTACACCTGTCTGAATCGAACAATACGATGACAGGTCCCCGGGTGGCCCACACGGCCGGGGGAAAAAAGGGGATCTGGGCCACTAAACAGACAGGTGGGGGAGGAGGGGGAGGCAAACCGGTGCACTCGAGACTAGGCGGCCCGACTGGCATGGGTAGGGACAACCCCATGCATATCAGAAGCGCGCGCCCGGCACCGCAAACTAACAGGCAAACAAACGCGCAAAATGAGCAGACAAAACAACCTGGTACCGCTGGCGGGCTGGGTGGCTGCAACAGGGGCAAACAGGGGAGCAGGGCCAGCGGGCTAGAACGGCCGGTGGCGAACAGCTGGCACGGGTCACTGGCAGATAGTCGCAAGGGTAAGCAACGTTTCTCGAGCAATGGCAGGTGACAGGTGACCGCTGGTGGCTGTGCTAGACCGCGAGAGAGCTGGGGGAATGGTGACCAAAGTAGGGGTGGGAGTGGGGTGGTGGGGTGGGGGCTGCTAAGGCTGCTGCCGTCTGGCTGCTGCCTCCCGTCAGCCCCGCTGCCGCTATCGCTAAGCCGCCGCCGCTAGGGGGGCAGCCCAGCTGCCCGGCGGCCCACGCGCCGACATGCGCCCGCGAAGCTGGCGAGGGTGCGTGGGGGCTCAATTTTGTGGCCTCTTCTCCTCTGCCGGCCCGCCCCTGCAGCACGCACAGCGCAGCCAGCCCTCGGCCAGCATGGGCAGCCAGGGCCGCAAGCGCAAGCTCCTTGGGCACATGGCGGCACCGCTCGCGGGCGAAGCCCTCGCCCGCGCCATCCTTACGCTCCCGCCGCAGCCGCAGCCCATCTGCTGCCGCGTGAAGGGATGCCTGGAGCCGCTGGCGCCGGGCTACCACAAGAAGGTGGGATGCACTCAGGGAGGCATGCCGCCTGGGGGGTTGTAGTCCCACCTTCCGCTGGCTGTCTCCAGTACCGCTGGTGGCTGGCGTCGATCCCGGCTCCGCCTGCCCCCTCCCCTGTGGCTCGCCCTCGCTGCCCGCCCCAGCAACCACCCCGCCCTGCTGTGCTGACACTCCCACACACACCCGTATGCTGCGCGCGTGCCTCTGCCATGCAGTACAAGATTTGTCTCAGCCATAGCAAGGCTGACGAGCTGTGCATCGAGGGCCGCGCGTGCCGCTGGTGCCAGCAGGCGAGTGCGGACCATCTGTCACCTGGCAGGGTAGCTATGGTTGCCTTTCTGGCTGGCAGAACAGAGGGGGAACCTGAAAGAGCTGAAAGAGGATGTGAGCTGTGCGGCGGCCCCTTGCGTTGGTACCGCCTCGACTTGCGGCCCGCGGGGGGCATCAGCACCCGGGACGCACCGGATTCCTTCCCCAGCCCTCTGGCCTAACCCTGTCCTGTCCTCCCTCACCCACCCCCCTCGCAGTGTGGCCAGTTCCACGGGCTGGACGTGTTTGATGCCCGCCTGCGCAACTGCCGCCACAGCCTGGCGCGGCACCAGGAGCGGCGCAAGCGCCGGCACGCCCACCTGGGTGCTGGCGCCCTCAAGAGCCAGCCGGCGCAGACAGACAGCACAGAGGAGCTGGAGCAGGCGCAGGCTGGCGACCAGAAGCAGCAGAGCCAGCTGGGCGGGTCTGAGTGCGAGGCACAGCCCCAGGCCGAGCCGGCGCCCCCACCGCCGGCGCTGCCGCCCGCGCAGTCAAAGCAGGCAGCCTCGCACAGGCCGTGCAAGCCAGCCAACCCAGCCAAGCAGCCGCGGGGGCGGCACCCGGTCGGCAGCATGCAGTCAGGTGCGCCAGCCACTGAGGAGCGGCCAGCAGTTGAGCAGCCCTCCCTGCCGGCCGCACAGCACCTTCCTGAGCTGCACTGCGCCAAGCGCCAGCGGCTGTCGCTGCCGCCAGATGCGCCGCCTGCGCCGAGTGCGCAGCAGGCACAGCAGGCACGGCAGTCGAGCCCGCCGCCGCCGCTGACGCCGCCCGGCCAGCTAGGCGGCCAGGCGCCCAGGAGCCTGCTGATGTCTGAGGCAGCGTCGCCCATTAGCGGCCGCTCCCACGCCATGCCTGCACAGCAGGCCCTGTGGCCGCTCCCGCAGCAGGCAGCCGCAGCCGCAGCCGCAGCACCAGCACCAGCAGATGCGGCATGGGGCCAGCAGGCGCTGCCGTCGCCTTCCCCCGCCGCTTGGGGCTGTCAGCCGGTGCCTGCATCGCCCTCCGCCGCTGCTTGGGCTTGGGGCCAGCAGCCGCCTGCATCACCCCCCGCCGCGGCATGGGGCCAGCAGCCGTCTGCAGCACCAGCTGAGGCAGCATGGGGCCAGCAGCCGCCTACCTCGCCCCCAACCGCTGCGTGGGCAGTGGCTCCAGCTGAAGCGACCTGGGGCCGCCAGCTGCCGGGTGCTTCACCGGCCACCGTCACGTGGGGCCAGCAGCCGCCCGAGGGCAGCTGGCTGCTCATCGTCGGCGACCAGCATCTCACTCCGGTGCAGCAACCCCTGCTGCACCAGCCGGCCACGCAGCAGCTGGAGTCCCAGGTGTTCTGGCCGGCACAGCAGGCACAGCAGGCACAGCACGCACGCAGCGCCAGCAGCGGCTGCAGCGGCAGCGCCACCCACTTCCCTCGCTTCAAGCCTGCCGCGGTGCAGGAGCCTCAAATGCGCAGCGCAGTAGCGATGGCGGCGTTCCAGTGCAGCCCCTGTGTCGAAGTGGCAGCCTGCACTGCCAGCACGCCAGCGGCCCGTCGGTCGCTGCTCATGGGCGGCGCGCTTCACAGCCTGCCGCCCTCCGCCAGCGCCAGCGCCAGCGCTTACACCACAGCCGCCTCGCTGACCCCCGCTTACGGCAGCAGCCTCAGGCACCCCCAGTGCTCGCCCTTTTATGGGGGCTGCGCAGAGGCCGTGCCGGTTAGCCCTTCTTACTGGGCAGGTGCCGGCCTGCCGGCAGCCCCTGCCACAGCACAGCCGCGGCATCTGCAGCCGCCGCCTGCTCAGCCGCAGCCGGCCTCGCTGCCACCTGAGCGCTACACCGGCAGCTCCAGCGCTCTCAACCAGACGTGTGGCCAGCTGCTTTGGCAGGATGAGGAGCAGCAGCTGACACCGTGGGCAGTTGCCACCCTGTGCGCCGCTGCACTGCCACCCAGCCCGCCGCCCAGCCCGCACGCCGAGCTGCCGTTCAGCCTGCAGCCCAGCCAGCTGCCCAGTCCACGTGCCACAGTGCAGTCCAGCATGCCAGCCCATCAGCTGCCCAGCCCGCGTGCAGAGCTGCCGCCCAGCCTGCTGTCCAGCCCGCAAGCCGAGCTGGCATTCGACCTGCTGCCTGCCCGGCTGCCCAGTCTGGCGCTGCCTCAGGCGCCGCCGGCCTACCAGCAGGCCCAGCACGGCTGGGATGCCGACTGGGCGGATGAGTGCCTGGTCCCCTCCCCGCTGTCCTGCCCGCCATCCCCAGCCGTCAGCTGGCTGGCTGGCTTCTCGTGAACCCAACACCATGCCCAACCCTTCTAGGCCGCCCCAGTGATCAGATCGCAAACCCTTGCTAGCAGCGCTTTTGAAACGCGGGTTCCGTGCCGCTCTGTTCCCTTGCCCCTTGCCGCTGCTTCATGTTGTGCCCAAATGCTTTGAACAATACCTACCCTTTTTCAGTCTGCGGCGTTGCTTGTGCGCCGTGCCTGCCGCCAGCGAACACATGTGGGTTTATTAAATGATGCATGGTTGACGCCTCGGAGGCGCCTTGCAACCCTTGTTGGGCTCCAGCATGTATACCTCACCACCGCACTGCCGTACTAGCCAGCGAAACCCTCTCACTGCCTTCACACTCACCCCAACCGAGTCCGCACTGCCCGCGCTCAACAACACTTGCATCTAGGCCCGTTAGGTTGGCACGTGCCCACTTACGGGGGCTCACACAACACATGCGTCCCTCAGCTTGCTCGTGCAGCCCGCTTTCACTGTGTGTCCTAACTGCCGAGTGCATCTTTTCAGTTTTGCAACCGAAGAACCAGCAACGATTCAAACCAACAAATGCTCCCCGCCTGTGCCCAGCCGTCAGAAGCGCCCCCCTTTGCTTCAGTGAACCCCAGCCCTTGCGCAATCCACGACTTTCATGCCCAGTGTGCCCGCTGCCTCCCCGCATGCGACGTGCGACCTCAGGCGGCGCTGCAACAACGCCTTTAGTGTAACAAACAAAGAGTGTGGCAGACAAGCGGTTGAGTTTCCAACATGCCTGGCGGCAGGACGGTAGGTGGCAGGCTGCACCATTCCCTCCAGCTCTCTCCGAGAGAGCTGGTATGCACGGAGTGCCGCTAGCTAAACTGCCGTGGGCAGCACAGGCTGCACAGGTCCTGGGTGCTGCTGGTGGCCCGACCAACCTGCTCACATGTGACAAAATTGCAGTTGACGAAATCGAAATTGAGGGGTTCATGCTGCGGCGGCATGTTGCCTCCCTTAACAGTGCTGAGGCATCGGCCAAGGTGCAGCACTACATGGCTGAGGTGCGGGGTGGCCACATTGACCCAGATACATACACCCTGCCCCAGCCCTTCCTGACGGCGGTGCCCAGGCGCTGCCAGTTCAGGCGACTGGCCCAAATTCGCACTGGCTCTGACTGGCTGGCTGTGGAAATGGGTAGGTGGCAGCGCCTGCCGCGTGAGCAGCACGTATGCCCCCACTGCCCCTCGGGCGCAGTAGAGGAAGCCCCGCACGTCACCTTCTGCTGCCCACACTATGCACAGCTACGCGAGCAGTTCGCTGATCTGTTCCAGACCGCCCCTGGGACAGCCCACAGCCTGCCCAGCTTCCTCGGCCAGCAGGATCAGAAGCAGGTGGCAAAGTTCTATCATTCTTGCCATGCTTTACACACCAGTGCTGCTCAGTAGCCGTGAGGCACGCTGGAAGGCCCCAGGGCTTATAGGCACTTACCTGACCTCGGCTCCCGACCCCCACCAAACCCCCCGGAATTGACGGATCCCCCTGGAGGCCCCCCACCCCCACCCCTCTCTCCCCCGTCCAGTTGCCTTGTAATCTCTCTTGCCTGCCCCTGCCCCTGCTTGCCAGGTTGTACTGCACCGTGCATGCACTGCCTCACTCCCTGCCCTGCCCCTCGCAGTCGTCAGCAGCCAGTTAACCAGCCAGCAGCCTCAGCCATGTCAGCAGCGGCGGCAGCATTGTTGTGTGTGTGGTGCAGGCCGCCTGACATCGTCCCAGGGATGCTTCGGCCTAGCGGAGCTTGGCGCCGGCGGCGCACAGGGCGCCTGTCGCCGTCCCAGGGATGCTTCGGCCTGACTCGACCGAGCGGCGTGCATGCTATTCTCTGCCACTTGCACTGCCGGGATACGGGGCTTGCCCTCACCCACTGGCGGGGCCGCTGTCCTCCGGCAGCGGCAGCTGCCAACGGGCGACGCACAAGGGTGCTGGCCCAAGTAGCGCCCGCCGGCGGACTGTTGTATTGAACGCATTACGCTTGTGTCGCGAGGCGCCATCGGGCGTGAAGAAGCCCAAGGCGCGCAGCAACGGCAGCACCAAAGTCAAGGTCAAGGCGGCCGCCAAGGCGGCCAAGAAGGCGGGCAAGGCGGTGGGCATGGCACTGGACTGAGCGCGGCGCGCTCAGTGCACCGGCTGCGTTTGCCCGCTATGCATGGCTGGCCGACATGGCAGCATTCGCGGCAGTCCGCGATGTTGCCCAAAAACAGCCTGTAATCTACATGCTTAGTGTACCATTTAATTGTTTACCAGTTCCGTCCTAGTTCGCTCCCTGACTGCCAAATGCACGTTTCTGTGCTTACTCCTGAGCTTAAGATGCCATTACAAGAGGCTGCACAGACAAGCGCCGCACTGTGAGACGCCCAGCGGATATCGCGCGACTGGTTGCTGCAGCGCAGCCCTTCGGCTGCTGGCACATCCCACCTCAGCTGTCCTGCTGCAGCGCCTGAAATGCCAATGGCGCATGCTGCGCCACCTGCTGTGCAGCGGCAGTGGCCTCAGCACGCTGCTCCCCCTGCTTCTCAGAGCCACCTTTGCTTTGCACCCTCACCACACAGTCAAGCAGCGTTCGTTACAAATGCAACAAGCTACGTAGTAGTATGCCTACACAGAGGGACAGCAGCAAAGACGGTGGCAATGCCGTTCATCCGTGCGTGGCTGTGCAGGGCACGGACAGCGAAACACTGGCTTCACGAACCATCCTGCGGTGATCCTGTGGCGGTCCCACACGCCGTAGGACTGCTGCTGCTCAATCCTACCCAGTCCCACCAAGTCCTACCATGTGGATGGACAGTCCTGCGGCCCGTCCTACCGGGGGGCTCTCAATCCTAGCCAATCCTACCTGTGTCCGACGGTCACATGTGCACCACCTGCCCCGCTAGCACCAATTTTGTGCTCGCATTTGGTGTGCATGTGACCCTGAACACTAGGAACCCATTTCCCATGCTTTGTGCCTGCCTCCCTGCGCCCCGCTGCCGCCTGCCGCCGCCGGGCTCTAGGGGTGCCCGCCGCTCTCTATCCCAGTGTGCCAGCCCGGGGCATCCTGATCAGCTGTAGTTCCATCTCAAAGCAACTGCTACCCACCCCTTCGCCGGGCGTGCCCAGCATGGGTCGTAAAGCGCTAGGGCACAGGGCGCCCCCTTGTGCGCCTTTGCCGCTCACCCGCTGCCGCCGCCGGCCTCACCACCCTTGCAACTATTCGTTGGTGCAGACGTTGTTGGCCCGGACGCATGCATGCATCACGATGTTTTCAGACGGCTTGTCCTAGCTGACATGCGGGGGAGCAGGCCATGTGTCACACTTGTGGCTGCCACGTGGCGGCAGGCGGCGGCATGCCGCGGCACAGCATGCCGCATCTGTCACCGCTCACTTTCGCCTGCAGCGCACCATTCACCTGCCTGCTTCTCTACGATCGCCCACTGCGATCGCAATGAATTTGCATCACAGCTCGCCGCGGGGCTGCAGCCCGAGCACCGGCGCGGGCCGCCCCCCGTGAGCGGCGCGCTGCTCCGCGGAGGCCCGCGGCGACGCTGATCTATCCCGCGCAACCGATACAGCGCTGCGGCAGCGGCCGCAGAGGCCCGCGCAGCCCGGCTGTCGCTCCAACGGCTAGCCCGGTGAGCGCACGCCGTCCGGGCCGCTGCTGTGCAGTGAGCACCCTTTGGCAGGGCGTTGCAGCAGCGTTGCGGTGGGGCAGCGACCGGCGGCAGCCGGGCAGCTGCTGCCGCCGCCGCCCCGCAGGCTGCAGCAGCGAGTGGCACGCCTGCTGCACTGCCTGCCCCACCCTGCCCGCCGGTGTTTCGACCTGTCCACCTCATGCTGTCAAATCCTTGCCACAGCATTGCTGCTGAGCACCCCTCTCCCCATTCATTTCTGTTCTGCCTCAGGGTCCCTGACGGGCTGCCGTCACCTTGACGACTGCGCA
>RRZL01000061.1:690228-734221 GCA_006782975.1 Chlorella sp. Dachan | reverse complement strand
CCTCTCAGCACAGGCTGTGCCTCTCCGCCTCTCGCCCCGCCCCCTGCTGCAGTGATGCTGGTGCAGCTGCCCGCCCTCGCCTTTTGCTCCACGGTGCCCGGCGTCACCTATGCGGCTGTGTGCTTCATGGCCCAGCTGTCGGTGGTGCTGCTGTACAACCTGCGGTGAGCTATCCTTTGTGCTGCGCCTGGGTGGTGTGCCACTTACACTCAGCCGCCACGACCTGCACCTGAGCTACAAATCCTGTGAAGTGATTACACAAGCTCATCATGCGTTCCCTCCCTCCCTCCCTCCCTGCAGGCACCGCTACGCCGACAGCGAATGCAGCTTTGGCCGTTGGGCCGGCTTCTACGCGCGCATCATGGTGCTACCCTGCGTGCTGCAGCTGTTTGTGTCCTCCACCGTGTACGTCCACAAGGGCTTCAGCGTGCTGGCCTGCGTGCCGCTGTGGCTGGAGGCGCTGGCGATGCTGCCCATCTGGTGGTGGTGAGTCGTGCAGAGCTCCGTGGTGCTGTGGAAAGGGGCTGGGTGTTGGGAGGGCGATGGGAAGCCTTGCCGCACAGCACCGCACCCGCCTGCATCCAGCTGTGCCACTGTGCCTCCTGGCACGGCTTGCATCATGTGCTTCTCACTCGACGGCACTTGCCCTTGCTCCCCACCTCCCCGCAGGTGTGTGCACAAGAAGTGGCAGGAGGTGGAGGGCCTGCGCTTCTCCGAGTCGCGCAAGTGGGCGGAGGAGACGGGCTACGTGCAGCACGTCACGCTGGAGGGCCAGGCGGCAAACTACCAGCTGCCATGCGTGGCGCGCGCTCTGCAGCTGTGCGAGGGCAACGAGGCCGCCCTCATTGTGGCTGGCGGCATGCGAGATGTGGAGGTGGGGCAGCTGCCGCAGTGCACGGGGCGCTCGCCGCTGCGCCACCCAGTGATTGAGCCCTGGCAGCCTGACTCGCCGCAGGTCCTGGTGCAGTGATGCAGGCGCCCAGGTGGTAGTGGCAGGCAGCCTGCTGGCAGCCATGCCCAGCGCTCAGCCATGCCCAGCGCTCGGCCCCTGGCCCCGGCCGCTGGACCCATTAGTTGATGCTCACCAACTCATGCTTCCATATTAACTCGCTGAGCAGTCTCCTCCCTGCCTCAGAACCCCACCAGATTTTTTTTCTGCTTCAATTTCATGTCCGCTTTTCCCGCTCCCCTTCTCCTGCTCCCGTACCGGCAACTACCCTGCTGCTAGAGCTGCAGTTGCTCACCAACCCCCGGTATGGCTCTCCTTGCTATTAGCTGCTATCCTCAACCTAACGCAACTCCGTGCCGTTCAAGAAACGTTTACGATGTAACTTGATTGGATTGTTCAGCCAGGTTCCAGTGCGAGTTGGGTTGGAGGGGCAGGGGCAGGCCCAGAATGCCTGCTGCCGAGCTGCCGCCGCTCGTGAGCTGCCACCGCCTTCACTTGCTGCAGCCCTGCTTTGGCCGCCGCTGCTCAGGCGCCCAGACTCATCTGGCCCACCTGCTGCGTGACCGCCGCAGCCAGAATTTTCTCCAGGGCACGGGTGGTCGTCTCGTCCCGCTCCAGCTCAGCGGTGTCGGGGAAGTAGGAGCCGGGGTTGCAGCCGGCAGGCAGCTCCTGGCTGCTGGAGCCGCCTGGCGGCGTGTCCAGGCCCGGGGTGCTGCTGCCGCTGGCGGTGCTGGTGGTGCTGCTGCCGATGCGCTGGGCCCGCGCCGCCTCCATCGCCGCAATCACTTCTGGCGAGAGCTTGTCCGCACTCCTGCACCCAGAGAAAGTTGATTAGGTCATGTGGCGCCGCAGCTGCATTCGGGCTGAGCAGCACGTTACTCTAGCGGTCGCACATGCGCAGCACCCTTCTCGGTTACCACGCTGACACCCATTCCTGCAACCAACTCACTCCTTGTCGTACACCGCCACCAGGATCTGCCGGTTGATGTCCAGCTCCTTCATGTACTCAGCAAAGTCCTGCCGCATGCTCTCCACTACGGTCTTGGTGTCCTCCCCTGCTGCCTTGGTGTCTGTAGTTTGGGCAGGCGAGGGTAGATGGCACGGTGGCTACAACGGCAGTCCTGCGCAGGTCTGTCCATCGATCGGCCGCAGCTGTGAGCCACACCACACGTAAATGACAAACGACGTGCCTTGGCGGCTGTTGCCTTTCCAGCAACCCACTCCTCCAGCACCTCAAATCAGCTCACCCAGAGCCAGCGCCAGCTGCAGGTTGGCCAGGGTGTGGCCGGGCTGGCCGGGCCCAAGCTCGTCCATGCCGGAGTACTGGTCGGCGGCTGAGGTGGGGCAGAACAGCGCAAGCAGAGGCAGCACCTTGTGCGAGGCTTCGGTGGCAACCTTGATCAGGGGGCGCACTGCAAGGCGGGGAGGGTGTGGGCAGACACACAGCACTGCTTATAAACAGAACAAGAGCTAGAGTGACACCAGCAAGCGTCAAACTGCTGCACGGGAACGTAAAGGCAGCACGGCAATGTGCGGCAGTGCACAGCCCTGCAGTCAAGGTGTGTCAACGCACGCAGGTGCCAAAAACGTTCACGCAGCAGCTCAGTCTACACAGACTGTTGCGCAAGTTTTAGCATGCCACTGGCCCAACACCTTGCATCTGCAGGCTGTCTTGCACACCTGGGTGTGAGCATTCGGTGTGGGCAGCGCACAGGTTGGCAGCCTCCTTCACCGTGGTGGCCAGGCCCACCAGCAGGGCGATGCCGTCCTGCAGCCAGCCGCCGTAGAAGCGCGGGTCGCCGCCCAACCCCTTGTTCTGAATCACGCTGAAAGCCTCGCTGGCCTCCTGCACAAAGCGCTCAGTGAGCAGCGGCAGCAGCACCTGCAAGATGGGGCAGAATGTGGGAATGCGTTAATGTTGCACAGTGCTGGACGAGAGGCAGGTGGCCCCCCCTGAGGCAGGTGCCAGCGCAGCTTCAACCCTGTTACGCGAGCTGTTCAACAATGCGGTGCAACCTGCACCGAATCGAAGGCGCTGCTGCTAGATCACTGCCCCTGCCTGCGCTCTACATGCTGCGCCCGGCAAATACCATGCACCCGCTCACCGCGGTGTTGTCCAGCAGCGCGACAAAGGCTTCTTCATCGTCGGGCGCGTTGTGAGCCATGGCCAGGGCGGTGGCCACAGCCGACGGAACGGCGGTGGGGCTGTCGGCTGCATTGTGATGGGCAGCGGGGGCATGAAGTGCCTAACACAGCGGGCTGCATACAGGCAGATCGCTGCAGGGCTGGTTCAAGGCCCATGCATTCCTGACGACTAACACGCATGGAGGGCAGCTTGGGTTGAAGAACAGCTCGTGGGCGGTAGGAATCCCACCAGCAAGTGCGCACCAGGCGGCAGTGCGGTTGCCAGCACAGTCCCCTCCAGCAGTGCACTCCCCCAAGTGAGAGGAGACTGTCACAACGCACCAGCACAGCAGCAGTTTGTACAGCACCACAACTCACCCATCTGCCGGCTGATAAGCTTGGCAGAGGACTTGGCGCCCTGTGCCGCCACGTGAGCAGCCAGGACCAGGGCCGCCTTAAGGTGGGCGGGTTCAATGCCGTGGATGGGCGCCTTGGTTGATGCGTCCTCCAGGTGATAAAGCAGCGTGACGGAGCAGCAGGCAAACAGTGTGCCCAGCGGGGTGATGAGGCAGCGCAGCTTGTTGCTCTGCTCGTGCGCGGTGTTCAGCAGCGCCCTGCGATGGCGGGTGGCAAATGCGCAGCGAGCTTCGGCCCCAGTGCTGCTCAATGGTGGCACTCGCAGCATCTAACCCCACCCTGCCGCTAGCTTCCCCGCATGGCATGTACTCACACTAGCGGGTTGAGCGCCTTGGCGGCATCACGGGCGTTGCCTGCGCGAACCTGCAGCAAATTTGGGCCCGTGACGGTGGCGCACGTGAGCATGAACAGTTAGCAGTCGGTGCATTTGGCTCCAGTCACATCGCACAGACGTGTGGTCTGCAGGCAGCAAGCACGCTGCAGAAGGCCAGCAGGCAGCGCCAGCAGCATCCCCTCCAAGCCACCATGTTCGCACCAGCGCCTCCACCGCTGGCAGCTGCGGAGCCAGCTGCATGAGCACAGTGTACATCAGCCCTTGTTTGGCGTGCTCCTCCGGCGCAGTGAACTGCTTGATGTCGGCCAGCGCCGTGCGCGCCGCGCTCCAGCGGCTGCCGCTCGCGGCATCCAGTGCCGCCTCCAGCGGCTGGAAGGCCGGCAGGAACGTCTGCAGGGAGGGCAGCGGGGCAACAAAAGGCCAGGCCTTCATGGCAGCTCTCGGGTTGCTACTGCTATCCATGGCATGCTGCAGGTACAGGCGCGCAGACACCAGCAGTCACGGCAGGTTTGCTCTCAAGCCCTGAGGGCTGGTAAACAGCCCGCCTCTGCTTGCCTCGCTATACTGCTTGCGGATGCCCTTGTTGATGTTTTCCCACTCGAAGTTGGGGAGCTCCGGCACCAGAAACAGCCGCTGCTGCACCAGTGCTGCAAGCTGCAGTTGGTTGGAGCAGGTGCCCAAAGTGAGCAGCAGGGAGGCGGGCGGGCGGCAGCGGGGCGGCGGCGGCAGCTGCGGCTGCAGCAGTCGCGGCGGAAGCTCCTGCAGCAGACTTGCGGTGGCGCTGCCGTCAGGCTGCGATCACAGGGGGCATGAGCAGCCCGCGGGGCTTGGGGCCTTCAATGCACTCAGCACCTCGTAGGTAAGCTCCGTGGGCACGGCCGGCTTGTTCAGCGGCGCCTTTGAGGACGCTCCAGTGCGGCCAGTTTTCTTAGAGCGGGAAAAGAGCGACTTCATCGTGTGCGCGGAGCAGGGCGGCCGCTTTGCAGGCCCGGCGCGTGTTGAGCCGATTGATCAGTGCGCAGAATAGGCGATGCAGGCGTCTGGAGAGCGCTAGGCGACACAAAAAGTTTGCATGGGCCCATCTACCATTGCTGCCCTCCAGGCCTGCAACTCGGTTTGTGGCAGTTGTTCTCGAACATTGCAGGAGTAATGGAGCGTGTTGGGCGGCTGCTCCGGCACGCCGAGGTAGGGCTCTGCCTGCAAACTGCCTGCTGCTCCCTCGCGCATCGCCAGACTCGCTTGACGTTTCCAGCGGTTGCCTAACTGCGCAGAACCAAGCGGCGGCGGATGCTGCCGGCCAGGGCGCGCCGGCAGCCGCCGCCGCCGCCGCCGCCGCTGCCGCCAGGGCGGAGCTTGTGACGCAGATGCAGCAGCGCGGCAACCTCGCACGTACGAGTTTGGCGGCCCTACGTGCGCGGGCCGATGGAAACGAGGGGTACAGACAGGTGAGCACTCGAGTGGTCACGGCCCTGCAAATGGCTGAACTGCCAATTGCCAGCAGCTGCGACGGCCAGGCGGCAGCAGGCATTGCCGAATCTAAGCAATGGGACGGTCCCTGCTTCTTGTCATGACGCCCACCGCATGTTTGCAGACTCACTGAGTTGCGCGCGGGCCAGGGCGAGGTGCCAACCCCCTCCCTGGCCGCCCCCTGCACCCTGCCAAGCCTCGCAGCACCTCCCCGCCGCCCCGCCCGTCCCGCAGGAGGCCGCCGTGGCCCAGACCGCACCCCATGAGGTGGAGGCTGCGGGCGCCGCCACCAAGGCGAGCGTGACGACCGAGGTGGAGGGCGCCCAGCTGTTCACGGGCATGCGGGGCGCCCTGTGCATCGACTCCACCGCCGGCCAGGAGCTGGAGGTGAGGGGCTGGCCGTGGGGTGGGGAGGCGCCTGCAAGTCACAGGCTGACGATGCGGGTGTTGTAGTTGCCATCATCCGCACCCAACTGGTTCTGTGCCTGGACCGTGGCCAAGCGGGCCGGTCTCCCGCCAAAACTGCCACCCTGCACTCCTGCCTGCAGGTGGTGCCGCAGCGTTTGCCTTCCGTGGCCAGCCAGATGGCAAGCCGCGGAAGCGGCGAGAGCGGCCAGTGTGCCACGAGCGCTGCCAGCATACAGCGCATGACACGCAGCCGTGCTGCTGCCGCCGCCCGCCACACTGCGCTGCCCGGCACCAGTTGCGCAGGCGTCGCTGCTACTCCGGGCGCTGTGCAGATGCCCTTCACCACGCCGGCACGCCGAGGTGGTGGCAGCTACGGCCCTCTGCCGGTGCTGCAGTGCCTGCCGCGCCAGGGACCCGGCCTGCCTGCTGCCGACCACATTCGCAGCTTTGACGACCACCGCACAATGAAGACTTTGATGGTGAGCTGCCCTGCGCTGTGGGCTGTGCTGACACTGGCCTGGGATGCAGCTGAGTGCAGGGTGCCTGCCTCTGTATCGCCCATCTCCTCCACAACCATCGCTGAACGTCAGCCACCAGGCCAGCACAAACGGCTGACGGTTGCATACTGGCCCATCACACACAGGACTCCGGGCATGCCGCCATGGGCAAGGCGCCATGCACGCTGCGGCGGCGGGGCACCACCTCGTGCTTCAAGAGCGAGCCGGCTGGGCAGGTGGGGTGTGCAATAATTGGTCAGAGTAAACTGGGGCATCTGATTATGGACCGGTAAACTGAACCGAACTGCCCGCAAGCAACCGGGCATGCCATTGCCGGGTGCAGCTGCAGCCGCCTGCTGCCTGCAGGCGTCACGCCATGCTGTCCTGATCCTGCCTGCTGCTCACCTTGCAGGCTGCACTGCCGGCCAGCACGCGGCGGCCGCGCCAGCTGGTTGCTGATGATGAGGGGCAGGAGGAGGGGCAGACCGAGGGGCAGCAGCAGGTGCGCCTGCCAGGCAGTTGCTGCTGTGGCCCGAGGCGCCGCAGTGTGCTTGGGTACTGGTCAGCCGTGCGCTGCGGCACCTCTTTGATTCCAACTGTCCGCACTTCCTGCGCTGCAGGCAGCTGTGCGCCAGGCGATGCCTGCGCCGGCTGCAGATGGGGCGCCTGCCTCGCACAGCGGCAGCGGCAGCAGCAGCGGCAGCGGCACCCTGCGGATTCCGCTGAAGCAACACCTGTTTGCGCAGCACCCAGACCATCTGGCTGAGCTGCAGCGGCTGTTCCACTCGGCGGGGGTGTCTCCTGATGGCTGGCTGGCCGACAGCCTCTGGCGCCGCCTGGTGAGTGGGGTACGGCAGCGAGGCATTTCATGTGGGTGGCGACTGGCATTCATGCCTGCCTGCGGTGAAGGCTGGAGCCTCGCACGTTTGCGCTTGGAGCTAAGCAGGATCACCTGCCTGCCCTCTCTCTTCCCTGCCACAGGTGCACGGCCTGGTTGCTGCCACCGCGGTGCCCAGCGACCTGGGTCTGGTGTACATGAAGCTGGAGGGTGTGATGGCGGGGCGCAGCCCCTCCTTCTGGCCAACGCTGGCGCTTGTGTATGGCCAGGTGCAGGCGGGACATGCCAACGACGTCCTGCAGCTGCAGTTCATGTGAGGCACAATGTGTGGTTGCAGGAGCCAGAGGCAGCAGCACCCAGGAGGGAGGGGGAGTGATGCTGGCAGAGACCAGAAGCAGTGGCGCAACAGCCGGGCAGCGGCCTGACTGCTCGTCTCTCAGCCCAGCCTCCCACCTGCCCCCATGCAGGAACACCACCATGCCGGAGTTTGCAGCGCTGCTCAACCGCTGGATCCTGTTTGGCGACCTCAACCAGAACGCAACTGGAGGGCTGCTCAAGGGCACCGAGCTGGCGCCCAGCAGCGGCAGCAGTACACCCGACGGGTGGGTGGGTGGGCGGGTGGGTGGTTGTGGGCAAGGGGCCGGTCTGCACCCCATACTGCGTGTTACCAGCTTGAACCCAGCCGCCTGCTCTGTGTGTCGTCACCTAGCTGCGTTCATCCACCGCTGGTCTCCGCCTGCAGGGAGGCGCAGCAGCAGGTCCACGGCCGCCAGGCGCCTTCGGGGCTGCTCATCACGGGGCTGGTGATGGTGTGCGGCCCCGCCAAGCTGGCTGGGCTGCGGGAGTGGCACCTGGCTGAGATGGACAGCCTGCAGCAGGGCACCGGGCTGCGCGCCTTCCGGCGCTACCTGTACCTCGACTTGTCAGGTGCGAGGCTGCTGCTGGTTGCTGCTGGCAGGTGTGGTGCCCGTCCACCAATTGTGCCTGCTCGCCGAACACACAGCATTGCCTGCATGCATGACATGCATCGTGCGCTCCCGCCTGCCTTGAGGCTCCTCGTCGTGTGCCCCCTCCCAGCAGGACCCAAGGCGCGGCTGGCGGTGACGGAGGCAGTAGAGTGCGCCGTGCCGCCGCACCCCGAGGATCACCTGCCAGTGCACCAGCTCATCAAGCCACTGGAGGGTTTCTGGCGCCCACCCAAGCCGCCCAAGAGGAGCGGCGGCGCAGATGAGCTGGCTGCGCGCCTGCTCTAGTTGGCGGCCAAACGGCAGCAGTGCGGCACGAAGGGCGCCGATGGCTTCTTGCGATTGACTGACCGACTTTGTTATACCGTGCAGCTGCTTGGCTGCGTGGTTACCTTGTAAGCTTAGCGTGGACAGGTGAACAGAGGACATAGAACTGGCAAGGGACGTCAGATGGCTGCTGATTAGACAGGCCGGCGCAGTTTGATGACGGCAAGGCAGCAGCAGCTGCATGCTGCGGGCATGCAGTGTTCCTTATTGCGAACGCTGACCCCCCTCTTTTGCGTGCGTTCCCGTCGCGCCATCATCTGCCGGATGTAATACCAGCGCGGCAGCCTGCAAGAGCCAGCCGATTCTTAGCTGGCGGCGCTCGCAGGCCTGGGGTGGCGACTTTAGGGGCGGCGCGGTGCACCAGCATCATTTAGAAGCAACCGAAAAATGTGCGGTGATGCTTGGGAGCGTGGCCGCCGCCGCCGGCCGCCGCCGCCGCCGCCGTCGCTGCCGCCACCGAAATGCAACTTGCGATACAGGCCCCCGGAGGCAGCCTGGGGCAGAGGGAAAAGCAGAAATATGGGAGACATCTAAGGCACAGAGAGGGTTGGATGACTGTGCAACAGGTCAAGGGCTGAGGGGGAGGCAGCCAGCCAGCAGCAGCGGCAGGCGGTGGCAAACGGGGCGAGTTGCTCGAAGAAGGGGCCTTCCATGGTTCCATGCGGGGCAGTTGTTCAGGTCGGGGAAGCGCAGGCGGATGGCATCGTGCAGCGGGAAATATCAATTCATGCGTTGTACGGTTTCAATGCCCCCTGGCAGGGGGCAGCAGCTGCCACCCCAGCTGCTTCCAGCCCCAGGAGCTGGAGCGCCACTGCGCCAGCGCCCCCGCCTGCTTCGCTCCCGCACGCTCGACACGTATGCCGCTGGCACGCTGAGGCTGGCGCTGGGGATGACGCCGCCCCTGGTGCCAAACACGTACACCTTGGTGGCGCCTCTGCACTCGGCAGCAGCCATGAGCTGCTCAGCTTTGCCTCTTCAGTAGCAGCACCGCTCCACTCATTCGGAATCAAGGAACCAAACCACACCAGTGTTGTTGAACACCATCCATGCAAATGGAACGCAACCTGCGCGAGTGTGCCGCGAATATGTGTTCTGCTGCCCTGCTTGCTGTTCCGCTCAGTGCCCAGTGCATGCAGTTTGCAAAACAGATGCGAGGTGCTCTGGAGTGTCAAGCAAGTACAAATCAGCCAGGAAATTGAGCCTAGGTTCAGCTGGCCTGCTGCGGAGGTTCTGCTGCCACCACTGCTGCCCGCCGCTACTCCCGCTCGGCCTGCCGCGCAATGCCCAGTGCCTTGCACACACGCTTGTGCCCGCCCTGATGCCAGTCTGCAGCGGAGCACTCTGGGCTGCAGTACCGCGCCACACGGCAAGCACTGCAGGGGAGGGGAGAGTGTGGCCAAGAGTGTGGGGCCCACGAAAGAATTTGGGCCCACAAAGGAAGCACAAGCTGTGACCCGCCGACCTCCACATTGGCAACCACAGTGCCTGATGCCTGTGCTGACTTCCCCGTCAACCTGCACGCACCTGCAACGTTTGAACCCCGCGCCTTGGCCTGCCGAGGGACCGCCCTCAGCGCTCAGGTGGGGCAGCGCAGGTTGGCGCATGCGCGGGCCGCTGCTGCCTGCGCCAGCCGCAGGCGGCGCTCTTTGGCCTGCTCGCCTTGGCGCTGCTGCTCCAGCAGTGATTCTGCTGCCGAGGCAGCGACCGGCAGCACGTGCTGCAGCAGGCTGGTCAGGGCTGCCCTGCCGCTGGAGCGGCCTGATGTACCCTGCTCCCATCCTGCAGGCAGGCCCTCAGCCTGCTCTTCCGCCATGCCTTGAGCAGCAGCCGAGATCATTTTGACGAGGGCAACACGTGCCGTGTTAGCCAACTCCGCCAGGTCCTGCATCAGCTATGCGTTGGAAATTAGTGCAACCTGGACAGCTCCGCAGACTTCTTTAGATGGCCAATGCAAGCCCCACCTGCTGCAGCGGAGTGTCCTCAAGCAGGCGGTCAGGCGTGCCATTGCTTGAAGTTAAGCACATCCTCGGCCACAGTGATCGTTACGGCGTGCATGCTGGGTTGCTGTCAGCGTGTAGCAGGGTGTGCTGGCGCACCTGCTCTGCTCTGCAGTGCATGTCATCATGCCTTGCAGCGCTACAGCTGCTTTCAAAGTGACGTAGCATGCGTCGATGAGTTCGACTGGCGACCTCAGCACAGGCAGCGCCTCACGCCGCCCGCTGTCTTGCAGCAGCCAGTGCACAGCCCGGCACTCAGCGCCCTGCAGCCAGTGTACAGCCGAGAAGCATTCGCTGGCCTGCTGGGGCAACACGGCTGCTGTAGGCAAGTCTGCTGCAGCCAATGGGGCCACCAATTTTCAGTGACTATGCTGCAGTGAGCTGAGATCTTTAGCATGGCTAGTGCAAGCGATTGCAGACCGTCAGCTGCCCATTGCGCCTGTTGCGTCTGCTGCTGCGCCTGCTGCTGGGCCTGCTGCTGCTGCCCCTGTTGAGCAAGCTGCGCCAGAGGCAGTAGGCAGCGCAGAGCAATGCCACCAGCGCTGCACCAGGCATTTAGGTGCATGGACCTGGCACCAGCTGGGAGTGTGGCTGCCCGCACATCTCGTGCACTCCACTCGCCGATCCGCTCCTCAATTAAGCGCCAGGTTTCACAGACGTTTCCAAGTCGTAAACCTCCAGAGTCCTGTGGCACATGCAGCAGGCGAGCAGGCCTGGCAGCGCTGAGATCAGCTGTTGAGCGACACTGAGCTGCTGTAGTGGCAAGCCCACATGCAGCAGCAAGGAGGCATTGGTCATCATTAGGCTGAGTAAGTCAAACAGCGACCCTGCTTCGCCCTCGCCCACCTGCCTCACCCTCGGCGCGGGCGCACAAAAGCAGCTGTCCAACACGTTCACCCGCTGCTCAGGCTGCACCAAGGGCTGGTTCCACTGAGAATGGATGCCGCCTGAGCGGCAAACAGGCTGTAGCACCGCTTGAATGCGGGTGCTGCGGGCACCTCAAACGAGGGGGAGCCAGCAGGCTCCTCTTCAGCGCCGGTCACCGCAGCACCCCCTAAACTGCATCTCCATTGCCTGCAGCAGCACACAGGGGCTGGCTTTGGCCTGCCAAGCGAGCAGGCATGACCAGGGCGGCCACCCCAACACGTTTTCAGCCCGCAGCAGCCACGCAGGTACGAGGGTGAGCCACCACACTCACCCTCAGCGCGACAGCAGCGGTGCACCTGCTGATCATAGTCTACGCTTGCCGGGGCTGGCTGGAGTTCGTTTGTTGACTGTAATCAGCACCGTCAAGCTGCCGAACGGGCAGTCGCGCCTTGGGGACAGCCGCTGCAGCGCCCACCGCACGAGAGTGAGCCACCTGCCTCACCCTCGGCGCGGGCGCACAAAAGCAGCTGTCCAACACATTCACTGAGAATGGAGGCAGGCTCCTCTTCAGCGCCGGTCACCGCAGCACCCCCTGAACTGCATCTCGCGGTGGGCTCAAGGGCCTGTGGTGTGCTGCTAACTTAGAGAGCTGCACACAGGGGAGTTGCAGCAGCAGGTTGATGAGGCAGCTGGAGCGGTGCACCTTGCATACCTGAGCCCGATTCAGCCTGCAGGCGACCTGACACAGCCAGCATCATCTGCACATTGCACGAGCTGGCCTTACAAGGGGCTTGGGGCGCTCTAAATGGTCAGGTCCGCTGGTTTGGTGTGTGTGCACCCCTTGACCTGCGCTGCTGCAGTGCAATCAGAACAAGCAGTAGTCAGTGAGTGGTGCTTCTGCAGGTTGAGCAGTGGCCGGGCTGAGCAGGCCAGGCTAGGCCGGCATGAGCCATTGGCTTCTCGGCCAAAGCTTGCTCCGGATCCAAGCATGCCGCTTCAAAACAGGTATGTAGCAGGGGCGTTGGGCGTGGCCAGCTTGCAGCCTCGGAGCCCCACGGCCGCCGCTGCCGCTAACGGCGGCCATCCAGTGGCAAGTGTGGCAGACCTGCTGCTCGTGCCCAGTGCCCGTAAAGCGGGCACGGATCTCCCTCTCCCAACTCCAAAGCTTGCAGATCTTTATGACAGCTTGGCAGGCGCCTGATTAACAGCTGCCATTCAGCCGACGGCAATGCGAAGCTGAGCAGGCACACGCCTGCCCCACAACGGAACCCTTGCGAGGGCAGCAGCAGTGCCGCCGGCTGCTTTGCGTTGCTGGCAGCTGCGTCCTCTGCTTCATGCTGCTTACAAAGTTTCCGAGCCAGCGCAGTTCATGAAACTTTGCATTTCAAGACCCAATGGCCGCTGTTGGAGCAGGAGTCATTTGGTAGTTCCCAACCACAGCTCAATCAGGCAGCAGGTGGCCCCTCAGTTGCCGCGCCCAAACTTCTTGGCAGCGTTCTCAACAATCATCTGGTGGTAGCCCTGCAGGTGGACGGCACAGGAAGACGACTGCAAATCACCGCACTCGCCCAGTCGCGCCGCTGTGCCATGGGCATTGCAATGACAAGGCAGCAGCATGTCTGCACCGGCTGCCATGTTTGCACCGGCTGCCTCACCAAGCATGCCATGCTTACAGAGCAGCGCGGGCAGGCAGCCAGCGCACCCCACCTTGGAGCGCATGTAGCGGTAAGAGGAGAAGACATCGCCCGGCCGGCCAACCAGCTCCGGCCCAGCCTCTCCCAGCGCGGTGGTGGCAGCACCCGCCATGCCGTTGCCGGCGCCGGGCTCGCTGGCGTGAGGGCCAGAGTCGCGGCGCTCCGCCCGAGTGAAGCCCAAGCCGGTGCCGCCGCTTCGCATGCCTGCGGGTGGTTGGGACGAGGTTTCAAGGGAGGTGCTGAGAGTCGGTGCGTTTTGGGCAAGCTCTGCAACTGCCTGCAGGTTGCACTGCATTTTGCACCAGCAGCGCAGGCAGTGCACACGGCATGCGGCAGACAGTGCAGGCATAGGCAAGGTGTGGACTTCTCTCAACCAGCCGCCGCAACAGCAGCCAACCTGCACAGCTGCCACCCCTGCACCGCAAGGAGCAAGCCAGGCGCAAGCCGCGCCGGCACAGCAGGCAGGCGCCAGGCGGTCCCCACCTGCAAAGCTGCCGTCGTCGACAGGTGCCGCTCCAAGGCCCAGCCCAGGGGCACCTCCCATGCCAAAGCCCATCCCCATGCCAGCCGGCTGGGCAAGGCCCAGCCCAGCATGGGGCAGCTCCGGCCCTGACGGCGGCAGCGGCGGGCCGCCTGCAGGCGCGGCGCCTGGGCCGTCCCGGTCCGAAAAGTGCTTGTGCCGGGCATCCCCCGTCTCAATGTCGCTGAACAGCATGCCAGGGCGGTAGTCCTGAAGGAGCAGTTGCCGGGGGAGAGCAGTTGGCGCAGGGGAGGGGCAGCCGATCAGGCCAGGCTTCGGCTGCTGGACGTGCCGCAGGGGAGCGCAGCATGCGTGCCTGACCCAACGCGGCAGGCATGGGACGGCACCCTGCAGCTGGGCCGCAGCGACATGACAACCGCCGGAGCGGCACAGCGCCAAGAACGCTCGGGTGACTGCACTGCAGCTCACCGCCAGCTGCGCGTAAAACTTGGCCACCCGGCTCTTCAGGTATGCGTCCATCTTGGGCGGCGGGGGCACCCCCGTTTGCTCAATGTCAAAGATGCTGCGGGGCGGGAGGGGAGGGCAGGTCCAGCCATGCCTTTAGCAGCTACGCAGCAGCGCGCTCAGCTTGGCGTGAATCCAAGGCATTGTAGAGCCAGGAACTGCGTCTGGCAGGCAGGCAGTGCCCTGACAGGGCACAGCCAGCGGTCCATGAAAGCAAGAAAGAAAGAGTGCGGCTTGGGCATGGCCTGAGGGGGCCAGGTGGTTGCGGTTGCCCAGGAACCCACCTGAGCGGCGAGTAGGGCGGGTCGGTCCTCAGCCTCTCCTCAACAAGCTTGGGAAGCAGGCCTGCAAATATGGATTGGCATGAGCAGTTGAACCCCAACCAGTGCGGCGGCTGATACTTCAGCTCTCCTCAGCCAACTCAGGCAGCAGGCTTGCAGCCGGAACAAGCCAGACAGAGCAGGGTGTCTAAGCTGGTCCAACGCCAATGCATCAGATGCAGATTCTGCTCCTAACCAGACTTGGCCAAAAAGCACCGCCAGAAACAGCACCCCAGCTGCAACCCACCCGGAGGGAAGGACATGCAGTCGAATGGCTCCTCTTCTGGCGGGGGCGGCTGTGCCTCGGCGCCGGGAGGCGGCGGGTAGTAGCCCACTGCTCCTCCGGGTCCTGCGGGTGAGCGAGGGGTTTTGGTTGCCGGAGGGAGCAGGCGAGAAGGAGGTTTGTGGGTGTCGGGGATGCGAGGCCAGCAGCCATGCAATCTAACCAGCACACAAACACACCCATCAATTAAAAGCAGCTCTGACCTGGCGGCGGCGGGTAGGCACCAGGCGGGGCTCCGGGAGGCGGATAAAAGCCGCCAGGCGGCGCACCAGGAGGCGGCGGATACGCGCCTGACTGCCCAGGATACTGCTGCCCGGGCTGCCCTGGCGGCGGAGGGTACGCGCCTGGCTGCTGCCCTGGCGGAGGAGGGTAACCGCCCGGCTGCCCTGGGGGTGGCGGGTAAGCTCCCGGCTGCCCTGACGGCGGAGGGTATGCCCCTGGCTGCCCTGGCGGCGGAGGGTACACGCCAGGCTGCTGGCCGTATGCGCCAGGGGGAGGGTAGAAGCCGCCGGGCGGCGCACCGTAGGCCTGCTGGTCATATCCGGGCTGACCTGGCATGGCTCCCGGTGCATAGTAGCTGGCAGTTGGCGGGGGCGCACCATAGGCAGCCGCGCCAGCCGCACCAAACGGCTGCCCCGCCTGCTGCGGCGCCTGCATCTGCTGCAGCACGCTCTGCGCCTGCTGAGCCCACTGGTTGGTCGAAGCAGGCACAGCAGCTGCAGCAGCAGCGCCGGCAGCAGCTGCAGCAGCTATAGCAGCGTCAGGTGGCGCAGCGTCCCACTTCCTTCTGCCGCTCGTTGCGCCGCCTGCTGCTGGGGCCGGTGCATCCACGTGCCCAACCTTCCGATTGATGGCTGCCGCCGCTGCCCGGGCAGCAGCTGCCAAGTCCACCGGCGCTACCGGCTGCTGCTGTGCCTGCTGCGGAGCGGCCTGCTGCTGCTGGGCGCCTGCCGGCCCACCAGGTGCGCCTGCCGCGCCTGCTGCGCCTGCTGCGGGTGCGCTGACCCCCATCATTTCCATGGTCAGTGACTCCACATCCAGGTGGCTGAACACGCCCCGCTCCGCCCAAAAGTTGACCACGCGCAGCAGGTTGGTCTGCACCTGCGCAGCAGGAGAGGGGCAATACGCAGCCAGAGACAAGGCTTAAGGTCTTGCTTCAAATCCCCCGACAACGAAGCAGTGCGTCGGCCAGTTGCACCGCTACAATTTGCATCGGCATGTATGGTGCCACAGCCCACATACGGCCATCCTGGACCATCCAGCATCGCCTGCACTCCGCACTCACCTCTGGTGTCTGCCCCCCCGACACAAACGTGCGACGCAGCATGCGGCCCAGCCGCGGCAGGAAGGCCTGCGCCACCCCGTCTGCACGTGCAAGACGGCAGGCAAAGGGGGGTGGATGACCTGACACGGAGGCTGACACGCATCAACTTTGCCCCACCACAGCGCTGCCATGCAACCCGCCATGTAACATACTAGATGTCGAAAGAATAATTAAGACCAGATATTCAAAAGCGTTCAATGATCCTTGTTTCAGGCAACCCGCCATGTAACCTGGGACCAGCCCAGCCCTGTGGCCAGCTTCCGCGCACACTTGCATCCAGGCACATGTAACCCAAGCCCACCTGCGTCCGGCCCGCTGCCCGCCGGCCGCTGGCTCATGGCCTTGAAGAGGATGTCGTTTGCGAGGTACACCACGTGCAGCTGGCGCTCGTGGTGCCCCTCCAGCGACTCGATGCGCTGTGCGCAGGAGGGCAGTACGGGAGACAACGAGTCAGGGCCCAGTGCAACAGAACCAGAGCTGGCGGGCGTGGCGCCCCTCCAAGTGCTCGATCCGTTGCATTTGGTGACGCCGACAGGAGCATTTGTCAAGTCCATGCCCAAGCAGCGCTGTATCTAACCCACGCGCTTCGCACCGCGACTCCCCAACAGCATTGCGTGCCACACAGAACGCCAAGCCCGAGCATCACAAAACCATCCGGTTCGCACCTGCAGCATCATCTCCGCCATTCCCGCTGCGTACGGCGCGCACGCCATGAACCAGGCCTGGCTGTTGCGAATAGAGTCTCGAGAGGCAGTGAGGAGGCCGAGCACCTGGCCCCATCCGCTGGACACCTCGCCTGGCAGGTCAGCCAGCACGCCGGCAGTTGGGCTCGCGGACACCGGCTGCTGCTGCTGCACGGCGGCTGCCGGCTGCTGCTGCTGCTGCTGCTGGGCAACGGGTGCGCCGGCCGCCTGCGGCGCGGCCGCGTATTGCGGAGCGGCAGCGGCCGGCGAGGGTGCCGCCGCCTGGCCAGCTGCTGCTGCCGCAGGCTGGCCATTCAAGGCGCAGTGCAGGGCCCAGGCAAAGTAGGGCGCGCCTTCGCCGCCGTGCAGGAAGGCGAATTCAGGGTTGGTCCCCTGCCGCTCACCCATCATCTGCACAAACGCCATGCCTGCAGAGCCCCAGGAACGGCGGTGTTGCATGGAGTCACGTGCAAGCCAGCTACGGCAAAGCTGAGCATGTCTGGGCCAACCATATCCAGCCCGCCAAGCTTAGAGTAAACAGCAAAACAAGCCGCGCGCACCGTTCTTGGCAGCATAGCTGACGAGCGTGTCGATCCGTTGTTGCAGGGCCGCATCCGGAGGCGGCGGCGCATAAGCCGGCGCCGCCTGCTGCTGCATGACGGGCTTACCTCACCCGTCTGCGGAAAGGGAGTGGCAGGGCAGAGCATTGAAATTCCAGCGGGCCAGGGCGATCAGCGGAAGCAGTGGCGGCGGCAGTGGCGGCGGGTGCTTGACCAGCACGTCAGCCCGGCGGTCGGTGCGCAATTGCTTGTACATCACCTCCTCCACCGGCTGAGCGACAGCACAGCGCTCAGAACGGGCCATTCACCTGCGCGACCCCCGTCCTCGGCCTGGAAGGCCTGCGTAGCCCGCTAGAGAATGCAGCAGCGCCCAATGAACCGCACCAAAAGCTGTGAGGGAGCCAAGACCCCCTCAACACGAAGGTCCCGCGCGGGTGCGCCTCCCGCTGCCCCTGGCTCTGCCTGGCAGCCCAAAAGCACGCCCTTGTTACAGGCTGGCGAGGATCAGCTTTTGAGCGAAGATCGCTCCTTGAAGTGGGGTGCCGCCCAGCGCCGCTCAGCAGCCGTTCGGTGTTGCCCGTGGCTTGCTTCAATCATCCAAGCCACGCCGTGCTCCTCTGGCCTACTTTTGCGCTTGTCAACACGACTACGGTGCAAGCTTGTAGACCGTGTGTTCCACCAACAAACGCTGGCCCCGCCTCCTGCAACTCGTGCCCTGCACTCTGCCCATGCCACTGCCTCGCACGTGTTGCATGCTGCCTGCTCACAAGCTCGCGGCATTAAATCAACAGTGCTCTAGCCGAGTGAGGCTGCTGCATCACACTACGCATCCTCGCTCGCCTCCCCAGCTTCAAGGTCAGGGCCGCTGGCTGCCGGCGGCGGCCCTGGGCTCGCAGGCTTTGAGGCACCCGATTTGCTTGCCTTGGGAGCGGCTGTAGCTGCGGCTGCAGCACTGCCGCCGCCGCTGCTGGCTGGCTCCGCAGCGGCAGTGCCGACGGTGACAGCCGTGGGCACAGATGATGCGGAGGCCGCCTTCTTGAGGCCCAAGCGCTCTTCCAGCGCCCGAGCGCCCCGCTCCCTGCAGCCGGGCGAGTGGGGAAGTGGCGTGAGGGAAGGGCAGGCACGGCATCCAGACGCGACCACAGTGGACCCTCACACACAAGCAGTAGCACAAACAGCCTCTCAGTAGCACCAACAGCCCGTTTGCGCCTGCCTGTGCCACACCGCATCGTCAGCAGCATCCAAGCTGCCTGGCAGTCTCAACGCAACCTCGAATGATGCTTGCCTTCGTGACAGCCATGCACCCACGCCCTGCCACCCACCTCCGCCGCGCCGCGTCATCAGCAACATCCAAGCTGCCTGGCAGGGCCGCCCCACCAACCAGCGCGCTGCGCCACGCCGCCTGGTGCTGCTGGCTGCCCGCCGCATTGCCCAGGCCCGTGACGCGGGTGCAGGCGGCGGCTAGCCGGTCGATGGCTGGGTGCAGCAGCTGAGGGAAGAAAGAGGCGAGGCGGAACTCGTCTGACAGGTCGCCCCTGCACAGGGAGGAGGGGCCAGGCGGAGCCGGCGGTTAAGGAGGGCGGGTGAGCGTTTCGCGGCAGCAAATGTCGCAAAGGGGCGAGGCATGGAACGACCAACAGGTCGGCCCTGCAGGGGAGGAGGGGCGGGTGGGACGGCGACGCCGACAGGGTGGACATGGGTGTTGGGCACCTGCTGCGGACTGCAGTCTGATCGGATCCAGTGGGCGCAAATCCTGATCAACTGCGGCCCCCAACCACCCCCGCAACCATCCATTCCATCCCACAGCTACAGCCCGTCTCCCACCTGACGCCGTTGCGCATCTGCACAAATCGCAGATAGGCCCAGGCGAAGTAGGAGCCAAAGAGGGTGAACGGGATGATGCGTGTGGCGCCGCCAATCACCGAGGCAGCGGCGCTGGCGCCCAACACATAAAGGCCCGGCAAGTGCTGCAGGAAAAGCAGGTGGAAACAGGGGCAGGCGGTACGGAATCATGCTTGAATGCATCCAACACTGTGAGGGAGCAGCTGATGAGCAAAGTCAATCCGTGTCGATCGCCCAACAAGTAAAACAGATGGCGCGACAGGGTACCTTTGCGCGGAACTTGAGCGCCCCGCCGAAGAGGGACACTTCATTGTCCGGAATCAGCTGTTTGAGGGCCACCTGCCAAGTCGGCAAGGGTTGGCAGGCAGGCAGGCAGGCTGAGCACCGCTGCAGCGCGTGGGGAGGGAGGCTGGGCCTGCTGCCTGCATCAGCGTGCCCAGCACGCGGCTGGGGCACGCCGGCTCAGGCAGTGTAGAGCAGCCGATGGGCAAGCACACTGCAGCTCACCAGCAGAGCAGCCGCCCCCGCCTCGAAGCCTCCCAGCGGCTGGAACAGCACATCTCCTGTGTGGTCCCCGTCTGCCTTGGCCCGAGTGAGCGAGGCGTAGTAGCCGGCTGTCACGCAAATCACCTGCAGAGGACAAAGAAGTGTACACTCATGCGCATGCAGCAGGGCGGGAGCCGGTTAAGCCTGCCAGGGCTGCATGTGCACCGGCAGCTGCCGCAAGCAGCGAGTGGGATGGCTGGACCAGTGCAGGCATGCGCAGCTGCACGCAACGGGCTGGCGCACCGTGGCAAAGGCGGTGAGGATGATGGTGGCTGCAAGGTATTTGATGAGCTCCCGAGCCCCGTGCAGGGGCTCCACTATGCGGACCAAGAAGGCGGCAGCGGCGGCATAGACCAGCGACTGCACGAGAGGGAGGACGAGGGGGATGGAGGGGTTGGGGCGGCGTTGCCACCAGGTGGGCAGCGCAGCAGCGTGCATGCTCAGTCCCCTGGCAAGCCGCATCCGCGCATCAAAGGCAGGTGGTACTGTCGGCCGCTTGATCCGCTTGCTTCTCTTACCGGCAGCAGGTCTCCAGCAAATGCGCAGGTGAGCAGGGTGTGGGGCCGTGTGAAGGCGCGTGCCGACACCAGACCCAGCACGAGGCGCGCATTAGGCACCAGGCTGGTGGCCGCGCCGCCCAGCACCAGCAGGGCCGCCAGCCCCTTTGCCAGCGGGCTGAAGCCGTTGGCCAGGCTGGACAGGGCCGCCATGGATGCGCAGCACCGCCTGCTGGCGAGCCTGCAACGAGCGAGTGGCGGCGGCGGCGGCGGCAGGGTGTGGGGTGAGGCAGCTGGAGCCCCAGTGGCACTCCACGAGCAGCGATCGTGCTCGAGGCACTGTGTAGGTGCGCAGCGGCCGAGTTTCGCCTTGCACGCGCAGCTGGTTCAACAAGCCGCCTGCTAAACACGCCACATACCTTGTGCGTCGATCAGATCAGCCCGCCCAGCGATCCGTGCGGTTTGGGAGTGCCCAGCGAGCCCGCCCTTTGCAGTGAATGGGAAAGCCCGGCTGCTGGCTGCTTTGGGCACCTCCTGGACGCTTGTAAGGGTGGGAAGCGAAATGTTCCACTGATCGGACCATTAAGGTCGTCCTGGCTGCTGCTGCGCTGCTGCCCCGGGTGCCGCCGCCACCGGGTGCTGCAGGCGCAGTGTATCGCCAGGCTGAAAATTGGGCATTGCTGGCAGCTCCTGAAGGATAACTGCCGTCTGTATCGAATCGTGTGGTGTTGTCCTGTTGCAGCCAGGTGCGCCGCGCAAGGCTCGGCTAATCGACACTCTGCAACTGTCAAAGTGTGGGGGAGTGCGCACCTGCAATTGGATGTTTGGCCTTTGCCCATCTCCCCTTTGTCCCCGCTTGCCTTGAGCCTACCGGCCGGATGTGCTGCTGGGCACCAAAGTCAACTGTCATCCCTGCACTAGGTGGCATGCAGCATGGCCGATGCCCGCGGCTACCAGCGCAGCGTCCACGCTGTGCGGCCTCGCGTGTGCAGCAGCATGGCCAGCCGTGGCACCTTGTCAGCTGGCACGGCAGTGTGCACACCAGACCGGCGTCTCTTCCTGACTCAACCATGCAATGGTCATGTTGTCACACTGAGTCAAGTGATACAGTCAGGAACAGGAGCAGCAGGAGGCACGCACGACAGCATTGAAATGAGGCGGATCCCTGCCGCCAAGCGAGCGGCACAGGGAGCAATCAAAGTGTGTTGGCACACAGTCAGGAACGAAGGCTAACAGGCCGTGACGCCAGCTGCCGAGCCGTCTCAGGGTAAATGGCTGCAGTGGCGCCGCAGCGGGCCGCAACTGCCACAGCCGCCTCAGTCGCCGCCCCGCAGGCAGCCGGGCTGCTACGGAGGCGGGACGTCGACCAAGCTGCTTGCAGCCGCCGCCGCCCCGGGCGCCGCTCCGCAGGCTGCCAGGGAGGCAGCACGTCAACAAAGCTGCTGGCAGTTGCTGCAGACTCAGTAGCCGCCCTGCAGGTCGCGCATGAAGGACTGCGCCATGCGGGACAGTTTGGAGCCCGCCTGGCTGGCCATCTGCGAGTGAGGGAGTTGCAGGGGCAGAGGTGATGCAGAGCACATTAGGCAGCTACCTACCTATGCCAGGCCACGGCGGACAGTCATCTCATGCATGCAGCAGCCACGCAGACTGCCCTGCACACCGCCTGCCTGACGTTCAAGGCTAACCAGGCTGCATTGCGCAACCGTCCCAGGCTGCCCATGTCCTGCCGCCGCAGGCACCTCCCTCAAACATGCGGTCCCAACAGCGGCACATGCGAACACCCGGCCCCGCGCCCGCCTACCTGCTTCAGGGAGTCCATGTCCTGGCGCGCAGGCATGACACATCCCTCGCAAACAAGGCGCCAACCACGGCACGCTCGAAACACGGCCAGCACCCACCTGACCTGCTTGAGGGAGTCCATGTCCTGGCGGGCCGTGATGGACACCTCGCAAACAAGACCCCGACAACAACGACACGCACGAGCCAGCTGGTGTCCCTCCGCCCACCTGCTTCAAAGAGTCCATGTCCTGGCGGGCCGTGATGGACACCTTGGAGATGAGGTCGCCGGCGGTCATGTCCACGTTGCTGCCCGACGCGCCGCTGCTGCGCTGCTCCCGCCCAAAGTAGGCGTCCGAGGAGATGGCGGCGGAGCCCTGCGGAGGTAGGGACAGAGGCGGTTTGCGGAGGTTGGGACGGGAACGCTGCGGAATGTGTGTCCATATTTCATATATTCTGTCTTTGCCCGGAGGTAGGAGCAGAAACGTTTGCGGAGATGGGGACAGCGGCGGAGGCGGGGTGAGGCGACCGATGCATGCTCCTGGCAGAGGCATGCAAACAACAGCGGCCGGTACCGTTGCCACTGCTGCAGCTGCGGCGCCCTGCCCCACAAATAACCACCTGGGCGGGCGGCAGCCGCACCTGGAACTGCGCCAGCCGCTGCTGCTTCTCGTAGCTGCTCTCCGACTCGTCCCGGCCTGCAGAGGCACATGGGCAACCGCGATGCAGTGTGAGCAGCTGGCAGGGACCGCAGCTCGGTGCTCAGCAGGCAGGCAGTGCCTGCGACTGGAAAGAGCGCCCGCGCGCACAACCTACATGCCAGCACTGCACTGCCGCAGCGGGCGCCCCGGCACTGTGCCCGGGAACGCACCATAAGAGACATGCAGGCTGCGAACAGGAAGGTGGCGTGCACAAGCATGCCGAAAACCTTGTTCCTCATACACACCCCTTCTCACCGTGGAAGGCGGCCGAGGAGATGGACTTGGCATTGCCAAACCGCTGCTGCGCCACGCCGGGGCCCTCATCCGCGGGCTTCTTGGCCGCCGCGGAAGCGCCGCCGCCAAAGCCGCGGCTGCCGCCAAACGAGGCGCCCTTGTCTGGGGGCAGGAAGTGGTGGGAGGTGCCGGGGCATGTCAGCAGCGCATCGGCCATCAGAAGCGGCTGGCCGCAGCGCACGCCAGCACGGCACGCCCTTTCAGCACCAGGCAGCAGAGCACAGATGCGTGAAAGGAACCGCATGCTACAACCCCTGGCGGCAAGCCGCCGGCGTCTCGGCACGCACCCAGGGAGCCCTGCCGCCCGCTCAAGTTGCCGCCGCCCATGGGGTTGGAGAAGAAGTCGTCTCCGGTGCCCACCGCGTTGAGCGTCAGGTGGCCGTCCTTGCCGCGCTGCAGGGCGCAAGGCACAAACGCGCAAGGGTCCAGGTGAGTGGCGGCGGGTCAGGAGCAGAGGGCGACGGCAGCGTGAGGGGCGTCTTGCAACCAGGAGAGTGCAGCCCGGTGCAACACGTGCCCACGCCATGCCGACGCAGCTTGCAGGAGGCCACACAGCTGTGCACACTCCGCACACTGCACACTCTGCACCTGCAGGGCGGGCTTCTTCTCTTCCAGAGCGTCCATGTTGAAGCGCGAGGTGGCGGGGGCGGCGGGCGGCGCACCCAGCGGCGCAGCCTCGGCCTGCAGGTTGGGGGTCGGCACACGGAAGCAGCACACGTGGAGTGCAGCAGCACGTGGGGCACCGCGGCATAGCCGCCGCGGCCAGCAGCTGCCAAATGATGGTCAGCAGAGTGCAAGCATGCAGTTGGGCCCCTCGGCAGCAGCCCTAGCCGGGCCTCACCACTTCTGGCGCGGCCTCGGGCGCCGGCGCCGCCTCCTCCTGCGGCGCCTGCTCAAACAGCGAATCGTCCACCTGGGCTGTGATCTTCTTCACACCCAGGCCCAGGCCGCCGCTCTTGGCGCCCGGCTTGCGAGAGGCCAGCAGCCGCGGCTTGCCCGCCGTGCGCNGGTCCGCGCAGGGGCGGCGGCCGCTGCGGGGGCTGCTGACACGGGGGCTGCTGCCGCGGGGGCTGCTGCTGCTGCGGGCTCTGCGGGGGCGGCCGTTGCGATGCTGCCCCACAAGCTGGTCGATGCAGGCTGCTGCGGCGAGAAGGAGGGCGAGCCGGGCTCGCCGCCCTGCACGTGGCACGGTGACAAGGATCGGTGGTGAGCGTGTGAAGCGGGTGCTTGAACAGCACTCGGCAACAGACAGCAGCGGCGGCAGCGGCGGTAGCAGCGACAGCAGACATGTCACGCGACAGCTCCACCAGCGACTGACTAATGCGATCATGCTCGGCAACGCGTGGCACAAGGACTGCTCACCCCCGCCAGCTTGCCGGCGTCCTTCTCCAGCTGCTTGCGGTACAGCTGCGCCGCGCGGCTGGTGTACTTGGCCTCGATCTTATCGCTGCCCACCTGCGGCAGCAGGCATGGGAGGGCTCCAATGCCGTTGGCACAGCAGCAGGCACGGCCTGGCTGGCTGGTTGGCGCATGCCCACCACACAGCTTGACCAACCGCGCCCCAAGGGCAGCAGCTGCTGCAGCACACGGCCCCAGCGCCCATGCAAGCGCACGGCACGCTGCGGCTGCGCTCAGCGGCCGCACCTCGTCCCAGCCGTGCTGCTTGAAGAAGGTACGGGCACGCTGGTTGCCGCCCACAGCCATGAGCCGCAGCTGGTCCTCGCTCCACGAGTCCAGGGTGGTGGACCTGCAGTATCGATGGGCGCATGCAAAACAGCAGCTGCTATAGCCAGCTCCGCGGCCACTGGTGATGGGGAGCGGCAAAGCCCAGCATCAGCAATCCCTGCCGCACAACACGTGCGGCGGTGCCACCGCCGCCGCTGCCGCCGCCGCACCTCACGAAGCTGAGGTGCACGCCCAGGCTGCGGTGGATGCCCGCGCAGGACAGGCAGATGAAGACGCCATAGGGCACGGAGGCCCAGGTGGGGTTCTTGGCCGGGCAGTCAAAGCAGACCTGCGAGGAGGGGGCGCAAGGAGGAGGCGTGGAATGCAGTCGACTAAGCATCGCTCGTGCAAGTGATCAGGTGCAGCGGCGGGGCGGCAGAGGGCCCCAGGCGTCCGCCGCGGCGAGGGGCGGGTCGTTGGCGCGGCGCCGCCCACCTTGTTCTCCGGCTTGCTCCGCAACCTGCGATGGTGGGTTGGCAGTCGCTCCCGCTCAGCGACGGCCCCCAGGCGGCCCGGCCGGGCTGCAGCTGGCTTCAAGCGGCGCGCGGCGCGCGATCCGGGCCCTGTATTACCTGCGGAAGAGCGTGTCGCGGTCCAGGAGCGGCGGCCCGTCCGCCATGGCGGCCTCTGGCGGCGGGCTGGCTGTGCAGCGGGCTGGTGGGCACGCTCCCGGGCTGCCTGTCGCGCTGGGGATGCACGCCACGATGAAGGGCAGCTGCTGAGCGGCCCCGGGAGCACCCAAAGCGCGACATGGGCCTGCCCAGCAGGCAAACCACGTGCATTTTTTGCAGCACCAAGGACAGGTTTGCAGCTGATGAGACGCAACCCCTTGCCCTGCATGCCAAGGTACCAACTGGAGGCGATCGGCAAGGGGGCTGTGGCTGCCCTTCCCAACACCGCCGCCGCCGCCACCGTTGCCGCTGGGCACCGCGGTGCACCGTGAACGACGGTGCACTCATCGAAGCTAGAACACCGCCGTGTGAATCACACCTGAGTCAGATCCTAGTGGGCGTCCATACTGCCTGATTGGTTGCATCCGTTTGCGGCGCGGGCCCCTTAGTGGTTGCCACCACTCCGCGCACTGCAGAAAACATCCTGCCTTGCCCACAAGCTTGTGTTGCTGGCCGACAACAGCACCTGGGTTTCAGGACAGTTGACTGCCCCAGACCATGGGCTGGCGCACGAGCGCAAGGTTGGGCGCAGGGTGTGTGACCATGCCGCTGCTGCAGTGGCGGCGCAGTGCCGGGGCGCGGCATGGTGGCCCGCTGCACAGGATACGCCAGCCAGCCTCACCCATCCGGCCGGGCGGAGGTATTCAGTGACAGCCAGGCAGCGCGCACCAAGTAGGAAGCGTAGCGGATGCGGCCATGTGTGTTCCCAGACCACCACTGACTGGGCACCCTCCGCCAGCATGTCGTGAGCGCCGGCCCATGCGGCGCCAAGTCTCTCGCTCGGCCCCCACCGGCCCACAGCTTGGTTCTGATCGCCAACACCGCACTCCACAGTGCCCTCAGAGCACCCAGGGCGCCGCCGTGAAACAAACGCGGGCCTCCCGCCAAGATGTCGGCGGAGGCGCTGGTTCTGGAGCTGCTGAGCAGCACCAACCGGCCATACAATGTGCAGGCGAGCGGCCGCCGCGCAGCGCTGCCTCTGGCGTCTCGCGCCTGCCGCCGCCGCTGCCGCTTTTCGAGTGCCGCACCTGCGCCGCTGGCTGTGCAGGGCGTTTCTGACATGCTGGCCACCAAGGGCGTGAAGAAGGCGGCAGCAGAGAAGGCGCTCGACGCGCTGGCAGAGAAGGGCAAAGTGGTGAGGGCACTGGAGAAGGGCAGGGTGCAATGTGCCGCCACCGCGTCACCAGAGCGCGACAGCCGCCAGCAGCTGGCGGCAGTGCCCGCTGAGCCCAGCCTGAGAGGACAAGCCAACCGTTGCGTTCAATGCGCCGACCACCCGCACGTCTGCATGCAGCGGTGCACCCGTCTTGCTGGGTGCTGCCGCCACTGTGCAACATCCTCTGTGCCGGGCCGCCCACCTCCCTCCTGCTTGCCTCACACGCCTCCTTGTGACCACAACCCGCTGCCTCTGAGCAGGTGCGCAAGGAGTTTGGCAAGACAAAGATCTACATACCCAGCCAGGAGGGCCTGGCGGCGGCCACACCAGAGGAGGCGGCCGCAGCGGCAGAGCGGCTGAAGCAGCTGCAGGTGCGATGTTGCGAGCAGACGGCGCGGTGTTGCATTAAATGTGGTGCCTGGGGCACCAGCGGCGCCTGCTGGATATCAGACTTGCACGCATCTGCCTTTGAGGCTGCCTGTTTCCAGACAGCAAGGCAGTGCTTCATCTTCACATCTGTTCCTACCTCTAGGAGTCGTGCCGAGCAGAGGACGAAGCGGTGGCGGCCCTCAAGCGGGGTAGGTGCCGGGGCTGTTGCTCCCTCGTGCCATGTTGGTTCGCACCCTGTTGCTGCCCTGCAGCCGTGCACGCTCTACACCCAATGGCTGCGCTGCACTGATTCAACCCGATATGTGGTCCTTGCTTCTCCGCGTCCCTTGCAGAGCTGAGCGCGGCGACAGCAGCGCTGAGCGTGGAACAGCTGCAGGCCCAAGTGGCGGACCTGGAGGCGCAGCAGGCGCAGCAGGTGCGCAATCCACCCAGTGTTGGCCGCCAGCGGCGGTGCCGCAGCTGCTGCATCCAGTTGCCGACTGTGCTGGGCAGCCGCCGGGTTGGGCGCTGGCATTGGATGGCTCGCACTGTGACTGCATGTGATCAATGGCTGACTCATGTTCCGTGCCACATACCCACCCTTCCCCCCATCAGGCGGCCAAGCTAGCGGCGCTGCGCCGCGGCGGCGCGCGCGTGGTCAAAGCAGAGGATGTGGCCAAAGTGGAGAAGGTGGGTGCTGAGGCCGGCTGTGCTGTTGCTACGTGACAGGCATAGGGCACCCCGTGGCGTGCATTGCCATGCCGTGCTTGGGGGTGCTGTGTTGCTCGCGCATCCACTGCAATCTTGCATTCCGTGTCCGCTGTCGCGTACGCTGTGCTTGCAGGTGTATGGTGCTGCGTTGTTCGCGCACCCACCTGCAACTTGCATTCCGCATTTGCTGTCGCATACGCTGTGGCTGCAGGTGTACGGTGCCATGCTGGACAAGTGGGCGCTGTACCGCCGCCAGTTCCGCTCTGTCTGGGATGCGGTCTCCGAGGGGCTGGAGGGCAAGGAGGTAAGCGCGCTGGGTTGCGGTAACCGAGACGGTTGTGAGCGTGCATGCTGTCGGCTGCCCATGCGTTTGGCTGCCCATGCTGCCGGCTGCCCATGCTGTCGCGGCTGCTCCGCTTGGCGCGGGGGCGTGGTTTTCGAGGGGCTGGAGGGCAAGGTGGTGGGTCGCCACCCTGCATCCACTTCTTGGCATGGTGGCTCTTGGCGTCATGTGGATAATCGGCCTGGGACACAGTCGGCCGCAATGCCGCTGCCAAACATCGTCTGCTCTGTTGCGCAGGAGGCGCTGTTTGAGGAGATGGGCGTGGACAGCGACAAGATGGTGGGCGCCGACTTTGAGGGCGCCAAGGCCCTGGTGCAGCCAGTCAAGAAGCTGCGGCGGTGATGGGATGGAGGGGCTGCCTGCATTCCCAGGTTGGCATGCGCCCAGAGGCTGCATGCATGCGCAGTTTGGGCATGCACCCAGCCCCAGGCCCTGACGACATTACTTGTGGGCCCAGACACTGCACGACCTGACTTGCAACGTGCTGCCCTGTCCGCTCAACAACCGCTCGAACAACGCATGGACTCGACCTCGTTTTGCTTCCACGACACTTTGCTCCCCGCTCAACTTGTTTTTAGCTGCCCGCTCTTCCTGCCCGCCTCATGCCTGCCCCCTCTGCGCTGTAAGCAGCAATGCTTGCACTTCTGCTGCCGGCTGTCAAGTCCAAGTCAGGTGCACCATGTGCACGCACGGAACGTGCGGTCGAGCAGTGAGGCAGGTCAAACGGGTCAACAGTTGAGACGAGTCGCACGTGCATAAGCGAGCAGCGGCACCCATACATCACAGCGTGTCGGCCAGGAAGGGCAGGAAGGACTCTGATGCAGTGTGCCCCCCGCTGCTGCCCCACAGCAGCTGTGCAGATCCGGGGCACGCCCGCATCACTCGCTCCAATGCTTCGCTGCACAGCCGGTTGCTGGCGCCAAGGTCATCCATGCAGCGCGGCCACTCCAGCGGGGGTTCCTCTTCCTGCGCCTGCTGCGCCTGCTGCTGCGCCAGCTGCTGCGCCTGCTGCTGCTCCTCCTCTTCCTCCTCGTCAGATGCTGCTGGCGCCTCGTCGCCGCTGCTGCCGCGCGCCGCTGCCGGCTGGGCAGCGCCTGCAGAGGACGGCAGGGGCCGGCGCTAAGCAGTCTTAGCAGCACAGCGCATGGCAGCCTACCCTGCAAGTGCAGCATGGCCTGGAAGGCAGCTAGCACACCACTGCTGAGCTCGCGCGTGCCACCCACAAAAAACCCAAAGCCAAGTCTCCCTCACCCTGGAAGCGCAGCATGGCCTGGAAGGCGGCCAGCACATCCCCGCTGAGCGCGCCCCCCAGGTGTGCCGACAGCTGGGCCGCAAAGCGTGCGTCGGTGGCTGGCCAGCCGGAGGGGCCCAGGTCCAGAGCTGGCACCTGGGGCAGAAAGAGAGGGGCATCTGGCGTGAGCACATGCAGTTTGTTGATTGTGCGCCACCTGCTGCATGATGTGCAGATTGTGCCCTATGCCTAGAGCACGACTGCCAGCAGCAGCAACAGCAGCTCCGCAGCGGCAGCAGCAGCAGCAGGAGCGGTAGCAGCATCGGGAGCGGTCGCGGCAGCAGCAGGAGTGCAGGACGCACCTGGAAGATGGTTCGCATGGCGATGATGGCGGCCTGCTGGTACCGCTCCGCCCCTCTCTGCAGCGGCGGAACAGGTTGGGAGGGCGTCCAGGACATGCAGCCTCAGCCCGTTGCCTGGGGCTGCCTGGGGGTGCATGCCCCAGAGCTGTCGTCTGCATCCACAACAGCTGCACACAAGTTTTCCACTCCCAAGCCCAGCAAGCAACCTCACTGCCAGTGGGGTTCACTTGCCTGCACCACCTCCATCAGGCGCTGCAGCACGAGGCGGGCATAGCGCGGGAACAGCGCGCCGCACAGCGCCTGCACAGCGCGGGCGGGTGGGTGTCGGTCTGGTAAGCAAGGGCTGTGGGGACAATACGCGCTGGTGCCGGGATGCACCAGCTGCGGCGCACAGGCTGCTTGCAACAGCAGGCCTGGCTTCTCAACCAACCGCCCAACCACCACTACCGCCAATCCGCACTGCGCATCTCACCGTGCACAGCGGCGGCAGCCACTGCTCCGGCTCTTCTGCTGCGCCCGCCATGCCGGCCAGGGCTGTGAGCGCAGCCGCCAGGTCTGGCCAGCCCAGGGCTGTGCAGGCTCCAGCCGTGGACTCCAAGAAGCCCTCCACCACTCCCTCAGGGCCCACATCGCGCAGGTGCACGCACAGCCAGGGCAGCGCAGCGCCCAGAGAAATTGCCACTCCCGCTTCCAAGTCGCCTAGCACCGCCTCAATAGGGGCGGGCCGCGGGCGGCCGTCGGGCGCCGCCAGCAGCAGGCCATCCGCCAAGCTCAGGCAGGAGAAAAGGTCTGCTCCGCATGCTGCGCCATCGCACGCCGCCGCCGCATCTTCCGCCGCCGCTGCGCCCGCCGCGCCGCTTCGGGTGCGCCGCCCTGCCGCTGCATCGCAGCGGGCCACTTGTGCCGCCAGCGCGCCCAGCACTTGCAGTGCCAGGAGCTCGGTCTCCGGCTGGAAGAAAGCTTTCACCACCAGCTGCTGCAGGGCCAGCCAGGGGCCAAGCGACTCCTCTTCATCCTCATCCGTCTCCTCGCAGCCGCCCAGCAGGCCCTGCAGTTGGGTTGGTTGTTGTTGATAAAAGGGGGGAGCCAGTGCGGTTGCCTGGCAAGCGGGCAGGCAGCCGTGGCCGCCACGGCGCGCTGGGGGGCAGAGGTCAGCGGGCAAGGGCGACCGAGGGGCGCATGCATGCAACAGCTGGGCCAGCCGCCGAAGCTCAATCCCTGTCAGCATCCACCCCAGCGCACCTGCCCCACTGGCCAGATTGTGGCCTCCAGGTCCGCTGCCGCTGAACTGCCTGCCTCGCCGTGTTGCCGGCCCAGCGCCGCTGCCAGCCCCAGCGGCTGCCCGCCCGCATTCTCCTTGTCCGCCCCTGGCTCGTCCTCTGGCAGCGGCAGCATGGCCAGCATGGTGGCTTGCACCACGGGGTCGTTCAGATCCACCGCCGCCAGCAGCTGTGGGGGATGGAGAGCGCAGGCCCAGCGCGGTGACAGGTCAGCCAGCCAGGCAGAGCGGCATCCATTGCCAAGTGGGCAGCCGCCACCCACACAACACAGCACCACAGCGCACAGAGCATCCACAGCGCACCGCAGCGCAGTGCTGGGCGGGGCTCGGCAGCAGTAGCAGGTGCACGACCAGCCCCACCACCCGCAACAACAGCCGTTGGGCTTGCTCAGCTTGCACATCAAACATTCACGGGCTTGCAGGCGCACCAAACAATACTGGCTTGCAAGCGCACTGACCTGCAGCAGCAGGTGCATGGCCAGCTCCACCACCCGCACCACGCTCGAGTTGAGCAGCGCCACGCACGCCAGCATCAGCTGCAGCCAGGAGGGGCGGCGTGCCCGGGGAGTCTTTCAGACAGGGCGCCATGTGAGGTGCAACACTGGGCTACGTGCACCCGGACGGGGGGCTCACCCTACAATCGGCACGCCGGCCCCTCTCCAGCCCACCTGCGGGTACAGCAGCGCTTTGACGGGCTCCGCCAGCAGCCCCGCCAGCAGCGCCCTCAGCGAGCACAGGCACTCCACTGCTGTGTCCAGGCTGGAGGCGTCGCTGTGCCGCCCGCGCCCGGGGGCCAGGCACTTGTGCAGGGCGGCCAGCATGGCTGACGCAGACTGGGCGCCCAGCGCGGGGCGCAGCGCACAGAAGGCCTGGGAGGCGGGTCAGGGCGGGTGCGGCAGCTGTCAGCTCCCCTCCAGCGGCATGCGGCGCATTGTGCGTGTGCACACGCTGTGGCGGAGTCCAGCTCATGGCGTGTGTGGCGCAGAGCCCAGACTCAGCACAGCCCAGGATCAGAAGCCTGCACTGCAGCAGGGCAGGCGGCTGGCCAACCACAGCAGGCGCAGCGGGCGGACCTGGTGGGAGCGGGAGGCGGCATGTCGCGAACGGGCGCCGCACGTCCAGCGCAGCGCTTCTGCACACCTGCAGCATGTCGTAAAGGGAGCGCCAGTTCACCGTATCAAAGGCACAGGGCACTCAGTCCGCCATTCGTTGGCGTTTCCATGCGGCTCTGGCCTGCTCAGGCCCGGCCATGCTGGCATTCCTGCCAACGCGGCGGCCACCCGCCCAGCGCTCTCACCAGTGGTCCCGCACGTCTGTGTCGTACACGAAACACTCGGTGACTGCTCAGGGGGAGGCGCAGGGGCATGGGCACCGCAGATGTGGCGGCGGGCGTGAGACAACGCTCGCATGCAGCGAGGGTGAGGATTGTGTCGGCGTCCACAAAGCGCCGTCTGCAGCCCAACACTCATGCAGAGGCAGGACCAAGGGGGCTCTCCGCCCGCCTGCCTGAAGACAGACGAGCGCAGCACCGCACCTGTCTGCACAAACAGCGCCACCGCTGCCGCGCTGGGCACCATTGGGTGTGCCAGCGAGGGCTGCTCCCGCGGCCACAGCTGCTGGCCCAGCCGCGCCTGCAAGGAGCAAATGCAAGGTAGACGCAGATTAGGGCAATGGAGGTGCACGGTTGCACGCCAAGTGTGCTCCAAGCGTGTGCTCCTGCGGCGCATTGCAACGGAAGCACACCCGGCGGAGCCGACTGATGCCAGCGCACGTGACGCACCTGCATCTGTGCCACCACATCGGCAACATCACGGCACTCTGGAGAGGGGTTCCCCGCACTCTGCAGCAGGGCAGCCCAGCATGGAGTGGGGGCTGAGTGGACGCATACACCCGCCTTACTGTGAAGTGCCCTTGAGGGTCGGGCCAGCGAACACAGGCCCAGTGCTGCCAACCACACCAGCGCTGCTGCATGCCACCTGTGCCGCCTGCAGATGCTTTCGGTTCAATGGGTAGGGCAGGTAGAGCAACTGCCCGACATCAGATAGGCAAACCCCCTCCTGCCCTTCCCCACCTGTGCCGCCTCCAGGTGCTTCAGGCTGAGTGAGTAGAGCAGGTAGACCAGCAGCTGCTGGCTGTCGCGCCGCACAATGGGGTTGAGCGAGTCCGCATTCATGAGGCACACGTGCAGCAGCTGCAGCGGGTTGGGTGGGCGGCTGGCATGTCAGGTTGAGATAGGTGGTCACCGGCAGGCATGCTGGGGGTTAGGTGAGCAGACGCTCGTGAGGCACACGTGCAACAGCTGCATAGTGCGGTGGTAGGCGCCGCTCAAAGTGCAGTGCCCGCATTGGGACGCGGGGTGCCCTTGGGCAGGCTGGCACACACCGGCTGATGCCCAAAGCTCACCTGTGGCAGGTGCTGCCTGAACTCCTCGTCGTGCTCATAGGCCACCTCAACAAGCAGCCCCAGCGCCATCTCCGGCCGCGTCAGCGGCAGCCTGCAGGAACTGAAGCAAAGTTGCGGGGTTTAAGGTGCACTGAGGGGTTACCGTCCAGCCGTCCAGCCGTGCGCAAGTCGTCTCCTGCCGGCTGCTGCAGCGGCACTGGCCACCTCAACAGCCAGCAACCCAGCTGCCCACCCAGCCCACCTGCGTGCGCCGCCCGCCTCGCCGCCGCCCTGCCGGCTCAGGCTGTTCTGCCGGCTGTCAAAGCTGGACCGCGCATCGCTCATAGACGCTGACTTGCTCATCATGCCAGCCTGGGCGCCGGCAGCGCCACCAAAGTTGCCGCTGCCGCGCACGCTGCCTTCTCCGATGCCGGCTAGCCCTGTGGGCGTGCCGCCCGCGCCCCCGCCTTCCTCCGCCCATGCCGCCTGGCTCTGGCTCCGCAGCAGAGCCTCAAAAAGGTTCATCCGCCGGCCGCCGCCGCCTCCGCCGCCGCCAGTCGTGCTGCCGGGCGTGCCCGGGCGGGAACCGGCCTCGCTCCCGCTGCCCAGCAGCATGCTGGAGGCAGACAGGCGGTGCAGGGCGGGCAGCTGCGGCTGCAGCTGGGAGGCCTGCGGCCGCTTGTGGTGGTACTCCAGGATCTGAGTGAGAGGAGGCGGGAGGTAATGCAAGGGCGTGAGGAGGGACAGTGACACAAGGGTGTGGAGAGGGACAGCAGCACAGGGGCGTGAGGAGGGACAGCCACACAGGGGCATGAAGATGGAACGAAACAAAAGGACCAAAGCAGCACCGCTCAAAAGCCAGATGGCGCAACTTGCTGCAGCGAATAATGGCGGCAACCGTAGATGCAGTGGGCAGCACGCACCCGCGGCGTGGTGGCGGGCGTGCCGCCAGCGTAGGGCGAGGCGGCATCGAGCGACATCTCCTGCGGATCCACCTGCGATATTTGTTGCAGCACCTGCAAACCAGAGAAAGGAGGAGGCGCAGGTGCATGGGTGGAGTGTGAATGTCCCCTCTTTAGGCGCAGCAATCTGGCACTAGCAGGCGCCAGGAGCGTGCACATGGCAGGCACAGCCGGAGCAACGTGGGCAGCAAGCCGAGCGCAAGGCTCAGGCTTGCCTCATGCACTAGGTGGCCGATTGTCTGCTTCGGCGCCACCCGGGACAGGAAGAGTGCCACCTGCAAACAAGCGAGCAGCAGCACATGTTGCATTCATCGGGAATGCCCCCAATCAGCGTGAGATGCACAAACATGTGATCATGCAGTGTGGGGCAGGTGCGGGATCACCGGGTCCCCTTCATTGCGGCGCTTGCGCCACGCTACGCTTTGCGGCCGCGCAAATGCGGGCCGCGGCTGCAGGCATCGCGCCGAGCCAGCATGCTGTGCCTACTGTAGGAGCACCTACCTCTTTGCCGGTGGCAGCCACCGCACTTGCATCTGCGCCTGCGGCGTCCTCCTTCAGCCCTCGGTCAATCAAAAAGTTGAGGGAGGGCACAATGTTGAGGCGGTTGGCGGCCAGGGTGGCCCACAGCTTCTGCGGGTGAGCAGGAGTCAGGCGGAAGCAACGGGCTGCGCAGTTCAGGTGAGGGCTGGGAGAGGGCGTGCTGGTGGCAGTTGGCGGCCAACCGCGTCTGCGGACGGGAAGATGCACACAGGGTGCAGGATGGTGAGCGCATGCGGCACAAAAACAGGCGGCATGCCCTACGTGCAAAGCTAGATGGTTTGAGAGCACAGGGCCTGACTGTGCCTGCAAGCTGGCAAAACGACGCGTGCAGGACAACGGTCGCTGAGCCCACCTCGCAGGCCTGCCGCTCCGCCTGCTGTGCCTGCTGCGCCGTGATGTTGTACAGGGAAGTGAGCAGCACCTCGCTCCACTGGCCCTCCAGCTGCAGGTGCAAGTGGGGTGGCAGGTGATGTGCTGAATATACAGACTGCTAGACACCACAGGACAGCCAGCACCTCGCTCAGGTGCAAGTGGAGCGACAGTGCAGTCTTTCACGCCACGCTTGCAAGCAACCTGCCCAGCTGTTTAGGAGTTCGGTTCAAACGTGCCGCAGCACTGGCCAGTGCGTGCCTGTGTTGGAATAGTGATGAATTCCAGCCAGGGGCACAGGGACAGCAGGGCATCTGGCCCAGCCCCCTGGGCAGCCAGCTGGCGCGCCAGCACCTCGATGGCGACGGCATCGCTGCAGGAGGGGCGTGGTGGGCGCGCGGTTGTTCCCAAAGGCATCCAATGTCGGGGCCACGCGGTACACTCAGCATGGCAGGCCGCAGTACCGAGTACGGTGCGGCGGCGTGTTGCGCGTCGGCGCGTCGGCACCCATGGCTCAGCCCTCTTTACCGACCTCAGGCCATGATGCTCCCGGGCGAGCCGAGCGGACAGCCGCAGCTGGTACGTTGCATATGAGTTGGCCAGGCTGCCAACCACCACAGTGCCCTCCGCTGCGGGTGGCGGCGGTGCCACCGCGCCCTCCGCCTCGCTGCACGGGGTTCAGTTGGGGGTGGATCAAGGCGTGTTCGACCGTTGGAGCTGGATCACAGCGCGCCTAATATGGGTTGATCACGAGTTAGAGTTCAATCAAGGCAAGAGTTACAATTGAATCAAGGCGTGCGATCCTACTGCAGCCCCCCCTTCAATGCACGGACCTGCAGAAGCCAAGTGCAGCATGCGCTCGAATACCTCCTCTCTTATGTCTCCTCACCTGTAGCGCGACTCACGGCCCCACGCACGGCGGGCCAGCATGCTCAGTAGGCCACGCGCCGCGTCTCGCACCTGCCCAACAGTGATGGCAGCCGCCAGGCCAGAAGCAGCGGGTCAGGGCGCCAGGAACGCACGCATGCTGCTCAGCTGCTCAGCAAGTCGGCCACGCCAGAATAGGCGGCGTGTATATCTGTGATTGCAGCGGCTAAGCCCCGGCACCGAACCAGCAAGTTGTGCAAACAACCACCGTCCGGCGCACCTCCTGGCGCTGGTCCACGATGCAGTGCAGCACCAGGGACACGCCCACGTGCTCCGGCAGCGGCAGCGGGCGCTGGCCGTACACCTCGGTCAGGACCTGCAACGGCTCAGGTCAAGGCAAGGAGCGAGGCGCAGCCTTGGGGTGGGGGAATGGCTGCACGTCAGAGAACCCGGGCGCACACACATTCCAGTGACTAAAGAACTGCGTAGACATCGCAAGGCAGGCTGGTGCAGCAGCATGCAGCAAGCTGAAACAACTGTGAGCCCTGCTTGCCTGGAAGTAGCCGGCGGCCACGCGGCGGTCGGCCGCGTACGAGCGGTCCACAAACACGGTGGCCAGGTCGCCATTGCTCTGCAGCATCATTCAAGTCAGATGTGGAGTGGCAGCAATCAGTCAAGCAACACAGGAGCCAGGTCGCCATTGCTCTGCAGCACAAACAAGAGATCTTGGAGTGGCAGCATTCAAGTGAGATGCAGAGCAGCGGCATTTAGTGCGAACAGTCCACAAACACAGGCCGCCAGGTCATTTGGCGCCAAGCATGCGGCATGCAAACAACCGACAGCGGAGCAGACAGCAGACTGTGCCACTGCCATCCGCGCAGTGTTTGTTACGCACCTGAAGCAAGTTGGTGAGTGCCGAGCGGGCAACCACTGCCTTGGGGGGTCCCCAGTCCGCCAGCCGCGCGGCAGAGGGCTGCGCCGCCAGCATGCGGTCGATCCAGGCAAACACGCGGCCCTGCAGTGTTTGGTCGCACGGCCAGTTGCAAGAGGAGCCGGTCTGAAAGTTGAGGACGCGTGCACATTATTGTGGCAGGGAGCATGAGTTGGTGTGCAAGCAGGGTTAAATTGCACATGTACATGCCTCCGCCCTCGCCGCACCTGAGGATTGCGGACGTCGGGCGCAAACAGCGGCCCCACCAGCATGGCGCTCATGCCCAGGTAGGCAGCGTGCTCCAGCACCTCTGCAGCATCCAAACATCATGGCGCTGACTGGGAATCGGCGGTATTGCTGGTATTGGCCCGTTGCCCTAGACTCCGCCCGGCAGTAACTGTCACTCGGTCGAGTTGCAGAGTGGGTGCAGCTCAGCCCACTGCATTCGTTCACAAAAAGCGGCAACCACAGCTGCATGGGCGCGGACATGGCAACGCGCACCAGGCAGCCGCAACAGAGCCGCGGCGAGCGCACGTCTCCTGCGAAGGCGCATCAAACCCACCCAGTCAGTCAGCACATCACCACCTACCCGAGCTGTCCACCATGTCGCTTTCCACCACCCGCCCCGTGTTCTCGTCCTTGATGCGTGCCTTGGCTGCAGGGTGAGCATGGTTTTAGCATGTGAGGCGGGCGGCAAAGGTAGCTGCATGCTGCTTTGGCCTAACGAGGCCCGCTCAACGTCCTCGATGCGCGCGTTGGCTGCAGGGGCAGTCCCAACATCAGAGCAACGGGCGTCGGGTGTATTGGAACAGCAGCGCACCATCGATAGGCACGGCCAAAACCCTGGTTCATGCGGCCAAAACTCACCCTGGTTCACGATGCGGCGCAGGTCGTTGCGGAACTGGCCCGGCGTCTGCGCCTCCTCGCAGTAGAGCGAGAACATGTCGTACAGCGAGCGGCGGGTCTGCAAATGTGGAGGGGATGGCTCACTAAACAGCATGTTTTGTATGTGATGGCGCCTCGCGATGGAGCGAGAGCATGTCGTGCAACGAGCGCCGGATCTGCAGGAGAAGGGATGGGAATGAGCGCAAGTCACAGGCGGACCCTGCACAACGGCAAGGGTTGCAAAGCAGCTGCAACCGCTCGCACTTGCAGCATGCAGCTGGCCTGGCATCCTGGCTGCGCCTCCCGGCCCTCATGCACTCCACTCGCCTTGTCAGGGAAGGCCGCCGGCAGCGCCTGCCCCAGCTGCTGCCCGCACTGGCGCGCCACGGAGCAGAGGCAGTAGCGCAGCTGCTGAAGCTCTGGATACACATCAGCGGTGGAGGTGATGAATCGGGCCGTCTCAATTACAAACTCGCTCAGCTTGTTGCGCACCATCTGCGGGGGTGGAGGGGTTGTGTGCGCTCTGCCGCCATAAAAAACCCGGGTTGAGGTGTGGCCAGCGCGGTATGCTTCGCGGCACTCTGAGGGACGTGCACGTGCCCTGGGCCGCAGTTTGCATCTCAGCCGCAAGCAGCAAGCAGCAGGACGCGATGCGGCGCCTCGTACTGCATGCATGCCAACCGAACCAAGTGACACGCTGCCCTGCTGGCAAGCCCCACTCAACGTGAGAAGCTGCCCTGCTGGCAATCCCCAGTTGACTCACCACGTTGTCAGCCAGGCTGCCGGGCGGCAGGTTGTTGGCCAGCATGCGGGTGAGGTGGGCGTGGGCCAGCCGCACATCGTCTCGCTTGGGTGCGCGCCGCCCCATGCCGGGCACCGAGGGCATGGAGATGGCCTGGTTGCGAGGGGGGTGGGCACAAGTTGTGCCAGTTAATAGCAGCAACAGGCGGCACGGCACGCACCCGCTGCATCCGGCAGTCGTGATGGCCTTCTGCCAGCACCTTTGGCTCGGTCAACAGCATCGGCACAATCAATAGTTCCAATCCCACCGCCAGCGTATCCGCTGCATCTGGCGGTCCGTCGGTGTAACACCCAGCAAGCGCTGCAGACTTGGGCCGACAACACCAGCAGCGCGGCGAGCCCAACAGCCAACCTCACCCGTTGCATCTGGCGGTCAGGATAGTCTTCTGCCAACACTGCAGACTCCGCCAGGACCAGGGCATGGCAGGCGGGGTGCATGTTGCCCAGAGCCAGCACGGCGGTGGCCTGCAGGGTGTGGGCAATCGAGTAGGCAGGCCGTGGCAGCGGCTCGTAGATCGTCCTTGCCTTCACCAAGGCGCGCTGTGTGTCGGCTTCACATCGCATCCCGCTTGCAAGGGCTGGCTGTTCATTCCTCCCGCAGTCGCCAACGCGTGACCACAGCATGGAGGGCCCCATGGGCGCAGCACACATGCAGCGCACCTGCTGCAGCTCCGCGCCGCTGCGCACGCTGGCCACCAGCAGGCGCACAAGATCCCGGCTAGTCAGGCTGCGGTCCCCCAGGCGGGACGCATCCAGCAGCGGTGCTGCGGCCAGGGCCATGCAGTAGGCCCGGGCCAGGTCGGTCTTGGCGTCGGGAGGCAGCACCTGGCGCCCGTTGGAGTCCAGGGACAGCAGGGCCTGCAGGGGGAAGATGCGCGGAACTTGCAACGGCATGCAGTGCGGTTGTGCCGCAAACATGGAGTGAGACCAGAGGGCAGCAACTTGCATGCACATGCATGCACAGACGCTCTGGGCTGCGTTGCACTGCACACGTTGCATTCTTCGCATGAACTATTGGTTGTGAAACAGCACACGCTTGCCTGGAGCTTGGCAATGATTTCCAGGTGGGCGGGCCACGCGCTGGGCTCGCTGCGCTGCCACACCTCACGCATCACCTCGCACACGCAGCGCGCCCAGCGCACGTGGTCCTGCATGTGGCGTTTTGGGTCGGGCGAGTGACGTCAGCAAGTGATGACCCAGCGCAGGCAACGTGTCTAGTGCATGGGGTCTTTGAGTTGATGGGTGCGATGTGTGCACCGCACGTGGCACAGATGCAGGCAGGCCTGCGTGCAATCAGAGCAGTGTAGACCCACCAGTGCCCACTGCCTGAGTCATTGTCTGTGCAGTCCTCCAGCAGCGACTGACCGGGGGGCTGTCTGTCGACGCTGTAAACGACTAGCGCCACAGGCAATCGCTGACGCCCCCACCACATCAACCCCCAACAAACCCACCTCCTGAGTCTTGATCTGTGCCATGCAGTCCTCCAGCCGCGGCGGACCCTCAGGCAGCGGCCGCCAGTCGCGCCACAGGTCGGACCATCGCCCAAAGTCCCAGTAGCAGCGCGCCACAATGACGCCACCGCTCCTGCACAGCGTGCATGGGACGGGAGAGGACAGGCGCAAATAAGGCGGCATGCAACCGCGCTGACAAGCTGGAGCTGCTACAGCCACCAAAAAACCAAGTGCCACAGTCGGTTCACGCGCCACAGTCAGCTCAAGTGCCGTAATTTTGGCTCAAGTGCCGCAGTCAGCCACAGCGGCGCACCTGTCTATGACGTCAGCAGCATACACTACGCGGGGCTGGCCACTGGGTGTGGCGGGCACGCTGTCCCCTGCCATGCCCGCTGCGCCTGCTGCATCCCCGCCGGGCCCAGCGTGCGCAGCGGTGGCCCGCCGGCTGGGCAGCCCGGCACGAGAGGGCAGGCCGGACCGGCTGCCGGGGGTGGGCAGAACGCTGCCAGCTGTGCCAGGGGCGCTGTCGCCAGCTGTGTGGTGCATGGTCGTGCGCTTGCCGCTTGGCTGGGGCGGGGAGGCTAGGGTTTTATGCAGCTCCCGAGCAGTGCGCATCAGCTCCACACCCAGGCGCCGCACCTGCAGCAGGGGCAGGGTGGCGGCCAGTTGGGCGGGCAGGCCCACATGCAAGCCATCTGCGCACCTAGCAAGCATTGCAGTGGCCAACCCGACAGGTCACATCTGGGCGCAACCTGCCACCAGCTGCCAGCCTTCCTGCAGGCACAGCTCTAGTCCAAGCCCACCTCGATGTCTGTGCTGCACAGCAGCACCAGGGCTGTGCCCTCCACTCGGTGCAGCGAGTCGAAAGCTGCCAGCGGCTTCGGCGTCTCCCCGGCCGCGGGCGGCGGCCACTCCGAAACCGCAAGGCCGATCCACTCCCGCAGCAGGCTGCGCGAAGCAATGTGGGGGTGGGGGTGGGGCGCTGTAAAATCTACGTTAACGGCGAGCTAGCCACCAACCAAAGAGGCGGCAGCACTGGCATGCGGCAGACACCCAGGTGTCGCTCGGGCACCAACGGGGCATCAACGCCCCAGCCGCAACGCCCGGCCGCTTGTACGTCCCAGTCTTCACATTCCGCACCTGAGCAGGAGCTCCAGTGAGTCCTTGATCACCGGCACATGGTCCTCTTGAATGCGCACCACAAACGCGGCAAACGCGCCCATGAGCTTGTCGCGCAGCGCGGGCAGCGTGCGCATGCAGCGGCGCAGCACCGTCTTGGACACCTGCGCAGAGCAGACGAAGCTACGGAGGGAATGTCGGTAGCGTGCGGCACAAGCGGAATGCGCAAGCGTCTGCGCGGCACGTCGTGGCGCCCTGCGCAGCGAGCGGCCATGCAAGGCGGCAGCGATTGTCGGCAGCGCACGTCTGGTCATCTTGCTACGACCCACGTGCACCAATTGCCACAATCAACTGAGCGCTGACCTGGCGCATGGACGACTCCAAGTGGATGGTGTAGCCCGGCAGGTCTTCGCAGATTGCACCCGAGGCCCAGTGCTCCGGCATGATGAAGGGCACGCACTGCGGGGGCAAGGGGTGGAAGACAAGGGAGCGTGGGCAGCCTGCAGCGGACTTTGGGTGACAGCCGGGCCCCAGCGCTCTGGCATGATTGGCATGATGAAACGCAATGCACCGCAGACAAGACAGTCGGGTCAGGGCATGGCAAGGTGTGTGTTGCAGTGCCCTGGCTGCTTCCACTGCGATGGTAGGGAGGCATGCCCGAACCAGCCCTGCATGATGGCGGCGTGCTTGACATCCACCAAGCCAGCCGACTGTCAGCTGCCGCCCACCTGCAACGCCATGACAAACACCGGCAGCGCCCCCAGGCGCTCCCGCCCCACAACCTCGCTGGTCCTGCGGCAATGGGCGGGCAGACGCTCGGGCGCTTGCTGGCAAGTCGACAGGTCAGCAGCGCTGGATCCCGAGCACATGGGCATGAGAGCTTGAGAGCCCTTGGCAGCACACAAACCCATGTGTTTGCGGTGAATGCGCGACAAAGACTCACTTGTTCATGCTGGTGATGCGCGAAAAGCCGTACAGGGTGTGGCAGGCGGTCATCAGCTTGCCAAGCGCGGCTGCCACGTGGGGCGTCAAGTATGGCACACCATACGACTCCAGAGGGTTGTAGCCTGCAGGAAGGGCCGAATGCGCAGAGTGTAGAACGCAGGCCAAAAGCAGCAGGGCGCCAGGCGCCGTAGCACACAGCTTTGGGCAACATTGCAGAACGCGGAGCTAGACACAGGCGGTTCAGCTACCATCTGCCCCTCAAACCCACCCTGCTTGGCCAGGCGTAGCAGCTGCCGGATGGCTTCATCGGGCGGTACCCACACGCCCGCCGACCCCACCCGTTCCAGCGCTGCCGCGGTGGCCGGCAGCTCCAGCTGCAGGGGGCGGAACATGAAGCGCGACGGGCATACAGCGAGCTGGACGCCAATTACAGGTCAGCAACCGGTTGCGTGTGCGGCTGCTGCCGTCGCCATTGATCTGCATGCGTAACCTGGCCACGCAGAGCCGAGCGCCCGCCTTAACTGACCTGTGTGGTCCGCCCCTCCAGCCGCCCCGGAACCGCCGCTAGCATGGTGAGCAGGGCCATGAGGCCAGCCATGGGCGCCTCCCAGTTGGTGCCTGGCAGCGGGCGTGGGTGAGCAGAGTAGTCAGCGGACATCGCAGCGTAACAGAGCGGCAATTTCTTGCAGTTCGACGTGCGGCAGCACCTCCCCCAGCATCGCAGCTCCATCCCAAAGTGTGCACATCATTTCGATGACATGGAGGAAACACACACACCTGCTTGCAGGTCCACGTGCAGCAGCTCCAGCAGCACCTCCCCAGCATTGCGGCCCCAGCTCCATCCCAGCTCAATCCCAAAAAAGTATGCATCAATGCCATCAAGAAACACACACACCTGCTTGCAGGTCCACGTGCAGCAGCTCCAGCAGAACCTCCCCGAGCACAAACTCTGGGAGGTGCGGCGCCACGGCGGCGCACAGCTGGCGCATCTGCAGCGCGGCGGCGGGGGAGCGGGGCAGGGGTGTGGGGTGTGGGGTTTGAGCAACCCGGGGGGAAACTGCCTCGCATTGGCGTGCACTGCTGTGTGCATGCACTGCGTTGCAGCAGAGCTATTCGCATCTGAATCCATGGTCAACATCGAAGGCGTGCAGGCCTGCTGCTTGTGCATGGATTCGCATCACGCCTCCATGGCCACCCTCAAACAATTTGCATCATGATTCCATGGCCACCCTGAAACAATTTGCATCACGATTCCATGTCCACCCTGAAAGGCGCACCAGTTCCTGCTGCTCGGGAGCCGGCAGGCCGCCCTTCACCATGGCTTGCACCGCCGGCTTCACGCCCCGTCCCAGCCACTTGGACATGCGCGCTGCAAGGGGCGGCAGTTTGGCGGGTTTGCAACTGCTGGAGGCTGCCTGCTGGCGAGCAGTAAACAACCCCCTGTCCGGCAGCCAGCAGCAGCGTTCCACGTCAGACAGAACTGTCACGCCAAAGCTGCCCGCTTAACTGGCCACAGCCGGGCTCAAGCCAATAGTCCCAGCGCCCACCCGCATCGCTCTTGGGAGACATGCGCCGGATGAAGCAGGCCGACACGCGGCAGATGCACAGCAGGGCCATGGACGCCACCCGCCCCTTGAGCAGCTTGTGGCACTGCGGTGGTTGTCAGGGGTCACAGTGCAAGGTGTCACAGTGCATGTGCAGGGGAGAAGCAAGTGCGCTGCCGCCCAAGGTCATGCTGCGCACCAACACTGGCACTGAACCAATCCTAACATGAACAGGGCGCCCCCACCTGGTCGATGAAGCCGTCAATGTTGGCCACCAGCTGGTCGTGGTGCTCCACACACATCAGCGCCGCCACCACGGGGAAGCCGGAGAGCACCTGAAGCGGAGCAGGAACAGACGGGCCATAATCAGTCGGACACGCAAGGCAAGGGCGGTAGATGCGCATGCGCGCTGCAACCACCTGGAAGCCAGACAGGACCTGGGGACAGGCACCCGGCGGAGCATACAAGCCAGAGGAGGGACCCAAAGGCTGATGACATGAAAGAAACAGGGCCGAGTAGCTGCGAGCCATCCTGCACACAACAGTGCAGGGTGGCAGGTGCCCCACCCCCTCTGCCCCGCCCCAACTCCTCCGCCCCACCCCAACTCCTCCGCCCCGCCCCTGTCACCTGCTTGCTCTGCTTGTTGGCCCAGCGC
>RRZL01000061.1:590132-689914 GCA_006782975.1 Chlorella sp. Dachan | reverse complement strand
CGCAGCTTGTCAGCACAGCTTGCCGGCATGCCACCCTGGGCACGTGAGCATCGGCTTGCAGCCTGGCTTGCAGCCTAGGGGAACGTGGCAACGAGAGGCAAACCACAGCAGCGCAATGCAGCACGATGCAGCGTGCTCAGCGTGCCTGGGGTCGCCTCGGTCCGCCAGCGGCTGCAGCACGCCGGCCAGCATGTCGCAAATGGCCTGCAGCGCAGAAACATCGGGATAGGACGATGATAACGATGCCCAGCCAGAGCAGCGGGCAGGTGGCACGCGGCAGTAGCGGCGATGGCAGCGACCACGCTGCTCCGTGCAACACACCGCCGCAGCTGTGGCCTTGCAGCCATTCGCAACCGATCCGCACCTGCTGCACCCGCGACTTTTTGTCAGGGGCCACGTGGTTGAGTGGGTGCGCCACCCGCAAAAACTCCAGGCTCGCCTCCAGCTGCAGGGGAAGGCCAGGGCAAGTGTACGGGCATGCTGACTGGGCGCGCCATGCGCTAGAAGCCCAGGCTCGCCGTGAGCGGCAGGAGACTGCGAGTCAGGCAGAGCACATCCAGCTTAATCGAGCACCACACTGTATCCTCATCCTGCATTAGGCACCCACCCACCCACCCACCCACCTGCGCGGGGGTGTCCGCCGACAGCCGCACCAGGCGCAGGCCGTGGCACAGGTCGTACAGCTGCTGTCGAGCGGGGGAGTTGGAGTCTGCGGAGCAGGCCAGGGAGCGAGGTGGGGTCGGCACCTCAGGAAGCTGGGTGCAGGCAGCGGCAGAACAGCGTCAGTGCCACCGCACCTTGGTGCAACACCATGTCACCCTGCACACCTGCCCAGAGAGTCTGATCAGCTGTCCCATTGATACCGCATCAATAGCCCCGCCAGCAGCAGAAGCCCAGCGTTCAGCACAAGGCAGACTAACAAAGAGAAAGACCGCACCCGCGCGGATGAGCTTGCTGAGCTCGCCCATCCAGCGCTGCGTGATGGAGGACAGGCGCAGCGGGGACAGCGCGCCCAGCAGGCCAGACGCAGCCGCCACCACCTGCGACAGGCGGGACGGGCAAGCTTGAGAAGGCGGCAGCAGAGGAGCGTTCCGACAACCGCCGCCACTTGGCTGCCGGGCGGCTTGCCCTCGCCCTTGCCCGTCCCAGGGCGTTTATTGCATGCGCGCCTGGCGGTTTGCCCCTGCAAGCCATTCACAAGCCCCAGCAAGCCTGCCCACTCACCCAGTTTTTGTGCTTGCCAGGATCCAGAAACGCCAGGTTGGCGTCCCCCGACAGCAGCCAGTCAAAGGCCAGGTCCTCCAAGTCGCGCCCCTTCTGCTGGGAGAGGTGGGCGGGGGCAGCACCCACCAGGCGGGCCGCCGCCTCCAGGAACAGCGCCTCGATCGTCAGCTGCAGGTTGGGAAGAGTGGACAAGAGTGTGTGGCGGATCAAGAGCGCCTCTATGGGCAGCTGCAGGTGTGGCGGATCACTGGCAGCAGTGGATTCCAAGGCAATGACATGCCCGTGTGGCTCGCAACCAGCACCACCAAACATGCCTCAACGATTGGCTGCCACCCGTTCCTGCTTTGCTGCGCGGCCATACAGTATGTCGGTCTGCTGCCCCAGCTCATCCAGCATCCCTGGCCGGGACATTCCAGAGGCCCGCAGCAACGACTGCCTCCACCCGCACCTGCTTGCGCTGCGCGGCCATGTCTTTCCGCTGCCCCAGCTCGTCCAGCAGGGCCTGCCGCCAACTGAACAGCTGTTCCAGCAGGGACGGGCCCGCCTGCGGCGCCGCCGCCTGCAGCGGGAAGTGGGGTGCAGGGCACGCGTCAGCATGCAGTCGGCGTGCATGCAGTCGGCTTGCAGGCTGAAGCACATGTGCGGGCGCTGCGCATGGCGTGTGCAGCCTAGGAGCTAGCGGACGCAACACCTGCCGGCAAACCCTCGCAGGCAGCCGGGCAGCGGCTGAACCGCCGCTGCCAACCGCAGGCGGCACCCCACCTCCAGGCCGTCCAGGAGCTTGCTGCATGCTGCATCGGTGCCATTGACTTCCTTGTCCTGCGCGCGGGGGTGCCGGACAGGGCTTCAGGGGGGCCAGGGGAGACGGGCGGCGGCCCCAGCACGCGGCAGCGGCCCCCGCGCCCAGGATCGTCAGCCCCCACTCACCAGTGCATGTCGGGCGTACGCCTGGAACTGCAGCAGGATCGCCTCCCCCACCGAGGCGGCGAAGGCCATGGTGCCCCGCGCCCTCACGGCCTGGCAACGGGCCTGCCGGTCATTGGCAGTTTCGATGGTGTGATCAGCGGCTGCAGGGGGCTCAAGCACAGGCAAGGGGACAACATGCGCGCCACGTCACTTTTACAGGGCGCCAGAACGAGCTGCTGTTTGAGCCGATCGCACTCCCGTCGTATGCAAACGCCACAAGCCACGCGGGTACCGCTGCAACCCACCTGTGCTCCTGCTAGCACTTTGTTCTCCGCTGCCGGCGCTTGTGCAGCCTCGAGGAGCTGTACCGACACATCGGTAAGACCTCGACAGCTGTCTGCAGGCGCCTCCAGCGGCAATGCAAGCTGCGGTGCTCTACCGCCACTCGCTGCCGCCCAGCTGCCGCCGCCTGCTCTCCCCCTCCACCCAACAGGCCCGCCCACCCAAGCATGTGCGGGCGCACCCGCGTCTCGCTGGCACCCGAGCAAGCCCTGCGGGCAGCTGGCACGGCGCGATGGGTCAACCGTGAAGCGTACCAGCCCTCTTATAACGCCGCGCCGGGTGCCGCCACTCCCGTCGTGTTGCACGGGCCAGACGGCTTGCAGCTCCAAACCATGAGGCGAGTTGCGGTGCGGGAGGAATGGGTTTTTGAGAGACTGAGTTTAGGCCACGGAAGCTGTGCTGCAGCTTCCATAGGCGCGCCTGTCTGTTGCGCTCGCCGCCGCTGCGGCACTTCCCTTCGTGGTGATACTGCGGTCACTTTGCTTGCAAGCTGCAGGTGGGGGCTGGTGCCCTCGTACACCAAGAAAGATGAGCGGCCCGACTTCTGGCGCATGGCAAGTCGCGCATCTATTTTTGCAGCTCCGCTGGCTGGTTGGATGTGCAGTGCAGCTGGTTTGCGCACGGCGGTGGATGCCGCAGAGCGGCACGTGTTAGGCTGCCGTTTAATCGCAGCCCGTGCCTGCTGAGCTCCCACTTCGTTGTGTTTGCTTCCCATTCCGGCTGATGCACCCTGCCCGGCGTCCGTGCACTCATCCCCGCCCAAACCTCCCTGCCGCAGTTCAATGCGCGCAGCGAGAGTGTGGCTGAGAAGCCCGCCTTCCGCCGCTTGGTGCCCTCCCGCCGCTGCCTGGTGCGCTTGCTGGGGTGGCAGGGGGCGGCCACTGGGGCTTGAGCATGCCGCCACGCGCATGGGTGTGCCAAGCGCGCGCGGCGTATTGCTGTGCAGGGAGCGTGCAGCGCTATGATTTCACGTGTATCCCATGCGTCTTCTCACCCGCCTGAGCTGCAGGTGCTGGTGGACGCTTTCTACGAGTGGCAGAAGCAGAAGGACGGCACCAAGCAGGCGAGCGTGGGTGGGGGAGCGACCTCCCGCGACGAGAGTGTAGGAACTTGGCTGCAAGGTGCTGCAGGCCATAGCCAGCGGGGCAGCTATAACCAGCGGGGATGCCTGCCTGGGCGGCTGAGCCTGCCCGCCCGCTCATCTCACCTGTGGCACGACCCGCCGGCCGCTGAGCCAGCCTGCCGCCTGTCTCGCCCCCTACGATCGTGCAGCCGTACCACATCTATCTGGCGCCATCCAAGAGCGAGGCTGGCGGCAGCGGCAGCGGCAGCGGCAGCCAGGAGGAGCAGGCAGCCGAGGAGCCGATGGTGTTTGCGGGGCTGTGGGACGTGTGGGACGGCCCTGACGGCCCCATGCACACGTACACCATTCTCACCACTGGTAAGCGAGGGCGGGGAGGTTGTCGGTTGTCGGCGCTTGCGGGCTGCCGACCATGGTGTGTGGGATGACACACGCATCCCTCCCATCCTGTCCTGGCCGGAACCAGCCAGCCACCTGTTGAGCATCGCTCTTCAACCTGTTGCAGGCGCCCGGCAGCAGTCGGAGCGGCTGCACAACATCACATCACATGACAACATCACATTGTGCAGCAGACCTACCAATCCAGTGTGTGTGCACCCCGCTTCCGTTCTGCAGACGCCAGCAAGCGGCTGGAGTGGCTGCACGACCGCATGCCCGTCATCCTGCGGACCAAGGAGGCGCAGCAGCAGTGGCTGAGCACAGGAGACAATGCCGCCACGGGGTGAGCTGCAAAAGTCATCTGCTTGGTGGCTGGACACCATGAGCAGCAGTGGCTGAGCAGGGGGGGCAAGGCCCCTACTGGGCGAGCGCAGCAGGACCATCTGCTTGGTGACTGCTAGCGCGGCTTCAGACCTCGAGCACCTGAAGACTGGCACACAAAGCGGACATGTGTACGGCTGCTGCCCTGCGCCGATTCCTCTTGAAGGCTGCAAAAGCTTCCCTGGCCCTACTCCGTTTGCAGGCTGCAGAAGCTGTTTGTTCCGTACAACGGAGACGACTTGAAATGGCACCCCGTCACCCAGCAAATGAACAAGCCCGCCTTCCAGGCGAGTGGTGCTGCTTGGGGGGGTTTCCACTCTGCTTGGGGGATGTGGGCCGTTCTTGGGAGGCAGCAGATGAACACGCCCGCCTTCCAGGCAGCAGGCGCAGGCAGGTTGTATGTTTACCTTGCATGTTTACCTTGTATGTTTACCTTGTATGTTTACCTTGTCAAGCCCGCCTCCCAGCCAGGCAGGGCCGACGATTTGCGTGTGTATTTCACTTGGATGCACGGTTGGCCCAACTCTGCATTGTTGCAGGTGCTGCTGGTGCCCGTGCAACCCAGCTGGACCGACGCATTGGGTGTGTTCCTTCCGTCCCCTTCCGTCCCCATCCTTCCGCTCCCCCAGCATGCATTGCCCCACATTGTGCCCTCTTACATAATACATCATCACAGGGTCCCGAGTGCTGCAAGGAAGTCAAGAAGCCGTCCATCCAGTCTTTCTTCCAGCCCCGACGCCCATCTTCGGCGGCAGCAGGCGGCAAGGCGGCAGCTGGGGCGGCCTCGCCAGCAGCAGCGGGCGCGGCAGGAGCGGGAGCAGCGGCGGCGGCGACGGCGGCGGGAGCGGGAGGTGCGCTGCCCGTGAAACAGGAGCAGGCGGCAGCAGTGAAGGATGAGGCAGCGCCAGTGGTCAAGGAAGAGGCAGCGGCAGCAGTGAAGGAGGAGGCAGTGGCAGCAGCGCCAGCTGGGCCGGTCAAGGAGGAGCAAGAGCAGCGGCAGCAGCAGCAGGCAGCAGAGCCTGCGGGCCCAGCGGCGGCGGCTGAGGCTGTAAATGCAGATGAGCAGCCGGCTGCCAAGCCCACCCCCAAGCAGCATCACGCAAAGCAGCAGCAGCCGGCGGCGGGCGGGTCCCCAGCATCGCAGAAGCGCAAGGCGCCCGGCAGCGGCGGTAGCGGCGGCAAAGGCAAGGGCGGTGGGTCAGCATCTAAGAAGGCCAAGCCACCGGAAAAGTTGCCGGGGCAGAAAGACGTGCGCCAGTTCTTCATGAAGCAGTGACTAAATCATGCCTGTGACTTGCTGGTTCCACCTGGTTCCGCCTGGTTCCGCCTGTGGCTTGCTGGTTCCGCCTTGTTCTGCCTGGCTCCGCCTGTGACTTGCTGGTTCCGGCTGCTGTCGACTGCACTCTTGTCCAGCAGTTTGCATCTTGCTGAGTTGGACTCGGTCGCTACTCTGTGCCTTGCTTTACATGCTTTACATGTTGTGATCAGATGTACAGTTCGGCGTATGCAGCATGTGTAAATGCAGGACCCAGCGGCTGTGCAAGCCTGGGAGCCAGGGCATGCGCACATTTTGACCATTCCGCTGGCCAGTCAACACGCCTCCAACTCTGTGCTGTGTGTTCAACAGGGCAATCGCCAATCGCACCTCCCAGCGCTGTGCTGTGTGCTCAACAGGTCGACCACTGATCACGACTCCAGCAGAGTGCCGCCAGTGGGCCCAGGCACCGCGATGAAGGCGTGGCTCCACAGCTGCACGCAGCGGGTGTGGCAGGCTAAGAGTTGCGCGCACGCCAGCAGTCTGCGTGCCCTGTTTTTCTGCCAGATTGCTGAAGGAGTGCAGGCAGGCACACTTGCACATCAAGCAACGATCCTGGATCTACTACCTACTACTGGGGAAACTCCCCCCGCATTGCTCTGCTGCAGGGTTGCTGCTGCGCAACCCACCTGCACTGCATTGCTCTCGGTGCTGGTGGCGGACGTCTCAGCCAGGGAGGCGGTGCGGTAGCCTCCGTTCTCGTACTTCCAGCTCCACACCTGCGGGGGAGCGGAGGAACATTCAGGCGGGGTGGCTCAGCACAGCAGCAGCGGGTTCAACCTAGCCGCCACTGCCATGCACCACTCATAACCCCAACGTGTGCTCCGCATGCGCCACTCCAGATGGGTTGCTCGCCAATCATGCATCACATCCCCCCATGCAGCCTGCAAACCCACCTCAGAGAAGGCGACATCTGCGTTGTTCACAATCGTGCCCCACAGGCGGTCCAGGGCCGTGCGCAGCTGCGACACCAGCTGGCTGTCGGAGCACCAGCTGGGCGGGGCGGCAGACTGGCACAGGGACAGCTGACGCTCCAGCCCTGCAAGTCCAGAGGAGGGCCAGAGGAATTTTGTTTTGAGGTGGTCAGGTTGCACTGTCTTTGGAGGTGAGGGGGCGGCAGAGTCGCACAGGGACAGCTGGCGGTCCAGCCCTGCAGGAAGCAGGCACAGCAAGTATCGGTGGCGTCGCACGGCTTAAGGTGCCCCTGGAAGCAAGAGAAGGGTGCCGGGGGACTAGCTTGCCTCAACCTCACAGGGTGCACGGCCTGCGCCCACCCAGCAGCACCGCTGGCACGTGGCAAGCGTGTACAGTGTGCACCCGCTGTCTTGAAGACACGCGCGCCTTCCCCTGCACCCCTGCCTCCCCAGTGCCCTCCGCGGGTGCCTGCACCCACCTTCCACCATCATTGCCTCCACAAAGCCCCAGACCACGCTTCCATGGTAAAAGCCGTTGGAGAAGTTGGCGAACAACCCGCTCTCCAGCTGGGGCTCCAGGCCGGCGTAGGATGGGTTGGCAACCACCATGCCTGCGGGGTGCACCCACGTGGGTCTGCTTGCAAGGTGGGGTGAGTCAGCTTGCAAGGTTCAGCTGCCCTGCATCCGATACGCCGCCAGCCAACGAAGCAGCATGCCATGATAGAAATCGCAGCAACCTGTAAGGGCAGCCGGCGCTTCACATCCGAGTCGGCACACCCACCTGCGGGCGTCAGCAGCCCGGCCGGAAACTCTGTCAGCAGGGCTGGGACCGCCCGGATGATCGATTCTGGCAGGTTGGATCCGTACAGCAGGCTGAAGGACAGGTCTGATTGCATCACAGGCACCTGCACGTGTGGCTCGGGCATGGGAGGCAGGTCAACATGTTGCGCAATTTGCAAAGACAGCGGCAGGGAGAAGAAGAGGGCGGACTGCATCATGGGCACCTGCAGCAGGACAAACAGGTCAAAGTGCATCTCTACTGGGAGATGCCAGCTGAGGCTTGCCACTGCGGTACGTGCCGGGAGCGGTGATCGTCGTCCCCCTGTGCCCACTCGCCTTGGTGCCGTTGGGGTGTAGTGAAAGCGCGAAGAAAGTGAGGTTGCCCCCGCCGCCTGCCAGGGCCTGCGTTGTTTGTGTGCGGCAGGGCATTTTGTGTGGAAACATGCATGGCTGTGAGACAGAGAGGAGAGCAAGGTCAGGCAGTGCGGGCATGCCGCTAGCACAAGCGGCCTATACAAGCAAGTGATGTTTGCTGCGTGGTACCTGCATATCCCCACCTGGGTGACAGGCGGTGTGGGCACGCCCAGCATCTGGCTGTAGGTGCTGGCCAACTCGGCAGCCTGCGGGCAGTGAGGAAAAAGTGCGGATCGATGCATCATCATGTGACTGCTCGGCACGCACAGGCCATGCAAGGCTTGCATGCAGCATGCAGGCCTGCCACCCATGCGCCGATTTTCGGCCACCCGCCGCAGCTCAAATGGCATCCCAACTTATGCGGTTGCCTGGTCTGCGGGCACGGTGATCTCGAAGAAGGGAGCGGCGTTCTGCTCCCATGCGTCCGCCAGCTGTGCGGCCTCGGACTGCATCCGGGGGTCCAGGATGCCTGCCGCCGACAGTTGCTGCGCTCAAGGGAGTACAAGCACACTTGGTGTGATCCCGTATCAGCATTGATGCTGCATGCTAGAGTCCCGAATGCCTGCCGCCGGCATTTGCTGCACACCGAGGTTCAAGGTAACCAGGTGGTGCAGGCAAACATGACCTGGAGCCCGCTTCACGCGACAGAGCAGGGCGGGCGTGCCCCATGCAGCCCCCACACAAAGAATGGCCTTCATGCAGCCTGCACACCCTGCCCACCTCGATAGCACGCAGTGCGGCGGGCGCCAGCGCCACATTCACGTCAAAGGGGATGGGCGCAAAAGCCAGGCCAGTCTCAGAGTCGCGCCAGTCGCTGCACAAACGGGGAAGTCATGTGGCAGGACTACCTGCTCACTGGTGACGGTACTTTCAGACTCAACTCACCCCAGGCAGCATGACGCGGCCGGCTTGCCAGGCGCTCAGCAGGCCGCTGTGCTGCTCACCCGACGCTCTGCCCTGGGCGGATGCTGATGAGGTTTTCGATGGTCGGCGACTCGGCAAAAGGCCTGGCCAGCTGCAGCACCAGGTTGGCGTTGGCGTCCAACAGCTCGCCTGCGCGTTAGGAAGCACTTGAGTTGCAAAGGCAGCTGTACACTACCTTGGAGCTTGAAGCGGAGCCCCGCTGCAAAGCACGCCGCAGCACAGCACGGCATGCAAAGCGTCCGCAGCGGCTCACGGTAGGTGAGGCCGCCATTCAGGGCGGTGCCCTGCTCCTCCGGCACAGTGGCGGACAGGAATTGGGCAGCCCGGCCCTGGCCTGCAAGTGACAAGGTGCGAGCAGATGCATCCATACATGCGTCCATACGGCGGATGGTCACATGCACGCCGAAACGCCGGCAGTAACATCCGCCACGCATGACCGGCAAGCCTGGAGGGGTTGCTGTCGAACACTGGCAGGCTTGGCACATGGGCTGCGCCTCCATCTCACCTTGCGTTGTGTTGAGGAAGAAGGCTGCCACTGAAGGCAGCAGCAGGAAGTCGGTGTCAACCTGCGACGCACGCCACAAGGGACACGGACCAGTTGGAGGCAAGAGTGGCGGACAGCATTCTTCCAATAATAACACAGGGGGCGGTCAGGAAGGTCGGGGAGGCTGCCGAGAAAGTTGGGAGGGTTGGGGAGAGCCAGCCAGCGGCGGCGAGCGGCGCGGTGCAGGAGGAGACGGGGACACCTGCCCTTCCACCTTTTGACTAACTGCCCCAATTTCTTTTTTTTGACTTGCCATCTTGAAGTCGCACCAGAGCTGGCCGCCCAGCTCCGGGGTGCCCTCTTGGATGTTGGTGAATGAGGCATAGTCGCCCAGCGTTTCCTCGTGGCACACCTGCAAGGGATGGCAGCACGAATGGGAGTGTCGGCCCAAATCGACCAGCTGTGTACAATACGGCCCGTGCATCAGCAAAGCCAGCTGTGTACAGCGGGCCCAAATCGACCAACTGTGCACAGTACGGCCCGTGCATCAGCAAAGCCAACTGTGTACAACGGACCCAAATCGATCAACTGTGTATACACAGTCGTATTGTACGTTCAATACGAAGCCAAGAGGTGGTGCAAGCCTGATGAAAGCCTCCAGCTGTTGTCGCCGAACATTAACACTGGGCAGCTTCAGACGGCAGTCCCATTGCAGGCATCTCTGTCCGAACGCACCGTGCCGACGGGGATGGGGTCCTGCCCCTTGTTTTGAGCATAGCCCTGCTGCATATTGATGTTGCCTGCAGATGAGTGGGAGGGGCAACACAGAAAGATGGAGAAGCGATGCCTGGGGGATGTGTGATGCATGTTGGTATGGCCTGCGGTGCAAGTGTGAGGGACGGCACAACCGGGGCTCGCAGGCTGGGTGCAAGCAGGTTGCGCATAAGTGTGGTGCTGGAGCCTCGCACATGCAAGGCGCAATCATGCATGGTGCCAGCAGTCTTCCATAGCACAGGTCAGCGCAGCACGTCACAGCAGAGCACGGCGCAGTGCAGCACAGCGCACCCAGCGTGGCACGCAGGCCGGCCTCTGTTGCCTCGGCGGACAAGCGGTTCATCATCAGCCGAGCAGCAATGAGGGTGTCCCTGGCATGGAAGGAAGAGGGGGCAGGTAGGTGGCTTAAGCCAAAGATTATGCTCCACAGGCTCGGTACACATACGCCAACACGCTTGTCCACATTTGCTGCGCCACCAGATGCGTCTGTACACACGCTGCTTGTGATCTGGCAGCTGCAAGTCCCACCTGCCAAAATAGCTCAAAAAGCGCCAACTTCCAGCCAGCATCTTGGAAGGATACACCAGGAAGCTAAGCTGCAAGACATTGGTTGCGGCAACGACATAGCAGTGCGGAGGGCAGGTGAAGCCAAGCAGATGGGTGCATACGGGCAGGCAGAAAGCTGGGCCCATGCATGTTCACCAGAGCCTTGCCTCAGTGACTTGCGGGGTGGCAGCGATGGCTTGCTGCCCTGGCGCCAGCAGCTGGGCTGCGACAGTTGACACAAGAGGGGGCCAGTTGGGGAGGCACGGACCAAGAGTGTGAAAAGCAGGCCCAGGCCATCAAACTGAAGTCACGGCAGCTGCAGCAGCCAGCTCACATGGCGTGAATGGGATCAAGTTGGTTGGCCAGTCCACAAGGGCGGTGAAGTCGACTCGTCCCTCAGAGGCGCCGGGGCCCAGGCTGATTGTGAAGTTGCCATCTGGAGTAACCGCCAGCCTGCCAAAGCATTTGTGGTGTGCAGCAAATGCTGGTAACAACCGAGCGACATCAGACCACTCGATGCCAAGTGGGCAACTTGCTTGAAGCAGAGCTCAGATGTAGCACGGAGTAGGCCGGCCCCTCAGAGATGTTGGCAGGCAGCTCATGCCGGCTTAATGCACGCCTCAGTAGTGAGTCAGGTGTGCTCACTTTGTTGTGTCGTTGGCCGGCGTGAACATCAGTGTGTTGCTGCCAGTCTGGTTGATGTACTCCCTGCACGCAGGTTGCACTGCTGTTCGGGTGGCTGGGCCTGCCTGCGTTGCTTGCCTCCTCTGTCCTCACCGCAGCTGCCTGCAATCGCCCTTCAGCATGCCACATACGCCCTGTTCCACACCTGAACAGCACCACTGAGTCGCCGTCCTGGCGAACCTCATGCTCAAAGATGGGGCGGATGATGCGGGGGCCTGCACTTGGATCGCCGGGCAGGCAGGGAGGCTAAGGTTGGAGGGCGGCGCACTGCCCGCGGCCGGCAGCCAGCCCCTCATCCTGACTTCAGCGTGCGCGCGACGGAGTGCTGCATGCCCGACATGGCGCTGCTACCCCCGCCCCCTGCCCCCCGCCCCGCCTGCCTTCGACGTAGTCGCGCACTGTGCGGATGCTGCCCACAATGGCTCGGTACAGGGTGGCGTCCCGGTCAAACACAAGGGTGCCCTGCGGAGCGTGATCGGTGCTGTATCAGTTTGGCCATAGTAATATGTGACGTTGTTTGAGTCTGTGTGCACCAGCGCCCAACTTCCGCCGGCAAGACCCACCGCAAGGCTGGCCAACGAACGCAGTTGCACAGCCGCCTGCATGCCTTTGGACATCCTTTCCACGCTGCTGCTGCGCAGGCGGTGCTGCACACCTCACCATGAGACCCACTGAGCCGTCCACCGAGGTTGAGGTGAGGGTGGTGTTGTCCAGCTTAACAATCAGATCACGGGAGGGGCCCTGTGGAGGTGCAGGTGTGGCGAAAAGGAGTGTTCAACCGGTAGGAGGTTGGAGTGCCGTCTCCCTTGTCTGCCGTGTCCCCAGGTATCAAACTCTGTTGGATGTCGTCAAGCCCAAGCACAAGCTGCCATCTTGCCCCGTCAAAACCCAGCACCTGCACACCTGGGTGGCGTTGAAATAGGCCACGGCCCCGCTGTTGGCGTTGGGGAACGCGACCAGCAGGCGCACGCCATCGCCGTCTGGCAGGCGGGTGCCCGGCTCAGTCAGCAGGACGACGCCTGCGCACGTGGTGGTGCTGGTGCAATGCGTGTCAAGGATCTACTGCTCGGCGTTTGCTCTCCTGGACAACACAGCATGCATGCTTTGATGTCAACCCAGCCCAGCACAAACTGCGCAGGCGGGAAGCTGCACCGGCGGTCGGCCCGTTTGCGCGTCGGCGGCGGGGGCATCTCTCCCACCAATGCCTCACCAGAGGCTACGCCGTCTGAGCGAAAGTTGTTCTGATAGCCTCCATACGTGACCTCAAAGGCAGTGGCCTCTCGCTCTGCTGCTGGCGCTGCCGCCTGCAGCAGCGAGCGCCCGCCGGCAGCGGCAACGCCGCAGCGCCCCACCACGGCCACCAGAGCCAGCGCCAGGAGTGCCAGGCAACTGGGGTGCATGGCTGCAAAGGGCTGAATGCTTCCAAGGGAAGGGTGGCGGCCCTTGTGGCGCCGCCAGCTGCCGCCGCCCGAGTGGCGCCGCCGGTGCTGGCTGGCGAGCGCCAATGGAGCCGCTGATCGCTGGATCTCACTGCCGCACTTGCCTATCGCATACCGTTATCGGTTCCTGGCCCATCGCGCCCCCTGGCCCCTTCCCGCCCCGCGCCCGTCCCCCGTGGAGCAGCAAGCCGGCCACCGGCTGATCGCAGCAGACATGTCGCAGATCGACACCCTAAAGGAGATCTCCACAAGCTTTCAGGCGGCCTACCGCTCCACGCCCACCAAGCTGAAGCTGCTGGACGCCTTCTCGGTCTGCGCGCTGCTGACGGCAGTCCTGCAGGTAGGCGGGGTGGTGATGAGACGCTCACCCGGGCGATCAAGCGCCGCTGCCCCGCCGCTCGCCGCCGCACCGCACCGCCACTGCCGGCCTCAGCTGCCGCATCCTAGCTCGACTCGCTGCCGCCATGCCCACGCCTCCCCGCAGTTTGTGTACGCCAAGCTGGTGGGCACCTTCCCCTTCAACGCCTTCCTGGCCGGCTTCTTCTGCTGCATTGGCGCCTTTGTGGTGAGCGCAGCACACGGGCGCATGTCATGGAGCAGCGGGCCAGAGGGACACGCCTGCTGGTTGCCGCGTCCACTGCTGCACTTCCTGCTGCTGCTGCTACTGCACCCGCCAACTTGCTGCCAACCACACTCCACCCCTGTTTCCGTCGCACCCGCCGCAGCTCACGGTCAGCCTGCGCATGAAGGTCAGCGAGGGCGGCAGCTCGAGCGGGCCGCAGGAATTCGGCGGCTATGCGTTGGCGATGCTCACGCTGTTCATTGCGGCCTGGAACTACGTGGGCTGAGGGGCAGCTGGACGGTGCCTGGCGGAGCCTGGCAGGCATCGCGGCCTGGCAGGCATCCCGCCGGCACCGCTTGTGACCCTGCCGCTGCTTCCATCGCTTGTGCTCTTCGCTGCTCCTGTCCCCTTTCGTTGCTCCATTCTGCCGCTCAATGCTGAGCCCCACAAACCTGTGAACTGCCAAACTGGTGTGCCCAGCTTTGCTAAAGGGAGGAGGGGACTGCCAGGCAGGGCCCAAGTTGCTGGGGTCGCGATAAATTACACAAGGTGCACATGCAGCAACCGCAGTGGTGCAAGCAATCAAGGCCAGGCGCTTCAGCGCCAGGGGCTGGTCCAGCCGCACATGATGTCTTTGTGTGGTCGACTTGTTCCCTTGATATCAGCTGCTGCCGGTGTCGCAATTTGTTAGTCGCAAGGATCTGCTGCAGAGCGGCCACGCGGCCGTGGCTGCTCCCTAGTTGGTAGCCGCTCTACTTGGCCAGCTTAAGGATGGGCAGCGCAGGGTTCACCTGCAGGGCATAACGAGGCAAGGTTGGGTTGGCTTGAGTCCCTGCAGCCAGCAGCTGCCCACAACTCACCGTACTTGCTCGCACACCCACAACGCGCCTGCATCGTCAACAAACGACACCCAACCAACTAGCTGCGCACCTTGTGCAGGGTCACGCCCTCCGGCAGCTGCAGCGCCTCAAACGAGAGCTTGTCGTTCAGGGCCATCTTGCTGCGGTCGGGAACGTAGCAACGCAGCGGCGTTAGTGTTGCGGGAATGAGGAAGGGCGCATGTCTTGAGCAATGCACTGCTGCAGCAACTGTAGCGCTGCAGCAGGGGCAGCAGAGCTGTGCATGCCTCGCTGCAGCAATTGCTGATGGCACAGGCAGCTTCGCTATGTGCAACAGCGTGCTATCCATGCAGCGGCATGGCGCCATTGGCAGCAGCCAGCACCCGTGCAAACGGCCCGCACCTAACATCAACGGTGAAGTCCTGGGGGATGGCATCGCCGCGCGCAACGCAGGGGATGGTGCGCCGGATCCAGTTGACGCGGCCGCCCGCCTTGATGCCAGGCGCCACATCGTCACCAATCACCTGCGCAGCAGCAGCAGAGGAAGTCGAGAGCGTTTTTTGCTGTTGAGTGTGCAAGCGCAGGGCTGAGAGCGCCCGCTGCTGCTGCTGCACAGGCCGCTCGGCAACCAACCAACTTCAAATTGACATTTTATGCTGTGCATGCGTCAACCGAAAGTGCCCAAGCAACACCCCCACCCGTGCCAGCTGGTGCAAGACCACTGGCGACACAATCTGCTAGGCACCGGGCCAAGCCAGAATGAGACGGCCAAATCAGAACGGCACGCTCGCGCACCTTGAGCGGCACCTCCACCCGCACTTGCCGCTCGGGCGGGCAGTAGATGAAAGTCACATTCTCAACTGCGTCTGTATCTGCTGTCATGTGCACCTGCCGCCCCTGCAGGCAGAATGAACGGACGCAGCTGCACTTGAATACAGATGGCAGGCGATGTAAGCTGTCTGCAACCGCGCCTGTGCCCGCAGTCATGTGCACATGCCGCCCCTGCAGGCACGCATCGGCAGGCCGGGAGCACTGGGCGAGCACGGACTGCCCCAGTGCACGCACGGATGCCAGACCACAGCATTTAAATGATGCATACAACAAACGCCCACGCCTGTGACTCAGCTGGACAGCCATGCCGCAGAGTGCACGCCGCCAGTTCAGCAGCTGGCCATGCTGCAGCAGCCCCAATGGCACCCCCGCGGCGGCGCCACCTGCCCACGCACCAGCGCCCGCACGGTCGAGCTGCTGCCATCCTCCCGCTGCACTTGGAGGTCGAAGATGGTGCAGGCCCAGGCTGTGCGCCCCAGCTTGGTCACAAGCTTGGACAGGCTGGTGGAATCAAAGGCCAGCAGCTGCTGCTCCTCGCCGGCGCCGCTAAACACAATGCCGGGCGTCTTGCCGCCCTGCCACGAGGGGTTGCAAGCGGGGCGCATGGCGTGAGCAGGGATTGGAGACAGCTGCCATGCACGGCCTGCTTGGCTGTGCTATGCCAGCCCCTGCAGCGCCGAACGGTGCCGTTTCACGCTGTTGTGCTGCTACGACAACACCTGTCGCGCGCATTGCATGGGTGCAGGTTGCTGCCATGGCTGGCACCCAGCGTGCCCGCACCTTTCTAAGCTTGTTGGCTGCGATGCTGCCCACGCTGCCGCGCAGCTCTGCTGTCAGGCTGATGCCATCTGCAGCCACAGGTAGGCAGGAAGAGGGAATGAGCGCGCAGGCAACCACTGGCGGCAGCGCGGCTGGCGGCTGGCGGCCCGCTGCCAACCCAACTCTTCAGCACCGGACTGCGCCTCCTCCCTGCTCCCCACCTGGCGCCAGCTCTGCTGCAGCCGCGCTGAAGGCGCGGCAGGCCTGCGCTAGCGCGCCCGGCTGCCGGCCGCTGGTGCTGCACTCCAAGAGCGATTCCCCCGCTGCCCGTCGTGCTGCTAGGCGCAATGCCTGCATGCTGCTAGCGCTGCAAGCGGCGGGAGCTGCTGCCGGGTTGTCGAGGGCGTGAGGGTGCACCGGTGGGGGCAGGGCTCGGCGTAAACTGATGTGCAGCGAGTCGCCAGTCGTGTGCAATGCTTGCGAGCGCCGATGGCTTTGGTCACTGTAAATGCCGAGTGCTGCATGGACTCGAGAAGGGTTGCTGCCTCCCAGCAGTGCATCTTTGATCGCACGCTTACCATCGCGTGTCGGGGTGGGGACAGGCGAGCCCCGAGCGCGCTCGAGAGTGCCCTCCCGCTTCCCTCCTTCCAGTTCCGCCGCCATGGCGCGATCCAGGGCACTGATCACGGCCCTGGTCGCTCTGACCTGCGCCGCAGCCGCTGCCGGCTCCTGTGAGGGCGGTGCCTGCCCCAAGCAGGCCGCTGCCGCAAGGGCCGCCGGCCTCCTGGGCTCCACAGCAGCCAGCAACGGCTGCACGCCCAAGCAGTACCCCGAGACCGGCGCCCTGGGCGTGGTGAGCGCCTGAGCGGGAGCCGCCGCCGCTGCCGCCTGCCGCCTGCTGGCACGCCTCACGCAAGCCGTGGCATCATCGCGTGGCTGGCATGTCACTCCCTGTGGTGCAGGCCACCATCCCCTCACGCGTGAATGATGTGCGGTGGGCAGCCGGCCCTGGCGGCACCGTCAACGACAAGGTGGGTGCTCCGCTGTTGCGCCTCGGCAGACGCTTGCTCAGCTGCCGTGCGCCGACGGCAGCACCAACGCCTGCCGCAGCTCCCACCCTCACACCCAGCACCCACCGGCCCTCCTGCAGTACATCTTTGCGCTGACCATGGATGTGGATGGCTACCCCGGCGGTGCCCTGTGGCGGTCGGACAACAATGGGCGCTCCGACTCGTGGCGGGATGCCACCCCCGCCATCGCAGCCTCGCTGCCGCAGGTAGGCACCCGCCTGTGTGCTGCTGGTGGTACGCTTGCGTGCTGTGCGCTATGCTATGCCATGTGCGCTATGCTACGCTGTGTGTGTGTGCAAGGCTCTGGGCTGCACGCCGTCGGCAGCGTCACTGGAGAGGCGGCGGCCGCTGCCACCAGCTGGCTGCTGTGTACTTGCAGCCTGCACTGCGAGGAGAAACTGTTGGTGAAGGCTCTCCTCCGATGTTGCTGCTGCGTACTGCTTGCCGCAGGGCAACACCACGCTCACGGGGGTGATGGACATCCACTGGCACGAAACCAAGCCCGACCGCATCCTGTTCCAGGGCAAGGTGCGGCGAGCGGATAGCTGGGTAGCTTTGGCTAGTTAATGGTGCTGATCAGTTGCCCCTGCTGCACGACCGCTGCCGCCGCCGCCTTGCACTGCTGCTCGCGCAGCTGCCGCATACCGCTGCCGTTGCTTGTGTTGCTGCTGCTGCTGCTGCCGCCGCCCGCCGCCGCCGCCGCCGTCATTGCTGCTGCTGCTGCTGCTGCTGCCTTCTGTCCGCTGCCAACCAAAAGGCCTGACTGATTCCATTCATTCTTCAGGGCCGCTTCCACTACCTGTCCACTGACTATGGCGCCACCTTTAAGGCGCTGCCCTCCCCTGGCAACACCGAGGGGTGCGCCTTGCAAACCTGCGCCTTCTGTCCGCTTGGCGATGCGTGCCGCTGCTGCATGGCGCCAGGCACCCTCTGGCCTGTGCCTGCGGGGTTTGCTGATGCAGCCTGGCTGCAGCTGGCGGCACCGCTGCTGTGTGTGCACTCCATCGCACACAGCCCCTCTGCCAAGCACTCTCAAGCACTCGACCTTGCATGCCTGCCCGCTGGCCCACAGGTATGGCCAGGAGTGGCGGCTGCACCCGCGCCAGGCAGACTGGGTCCTGGCCAAAGTGCGCCGCAACGAGTGCATTGCGGACAGGCGCAGGTGCGTGCCGGTGGTGGCTGCATTGCTGCGGGCCGGTGCCAGTGCTGCAGTTGCACGCACGATTTTGCAGCAGGAGCTCGCCTCCCGACTTCAAACGCCCCTGCGCCAGCCCTGCACCAAGCCAGCACTGTGCCCGCTGGCTCCCTGCAGCCCCTCCTGCGGCTTTGACCTGTTCCTGACCCAAGACTTTGGAGCCAGCTGGACGAACTTGACAGCCAACAGCGCGGGGCGGGTCAGCTCCTTCCGAGACTTTGACTGGGGCTGCAAGCTGGACATGTGAGTGCCTAGCTTGTTTGCTTTGCATGGCTGACCCCTGGTGTTTGGTGCAAGAGCAGCTGCTTCCGCGGCTTCTGGGGCTGCAAGCTGGACATGTGAGGGCCTAGTTTGCTTGCTGTGCATGGCTCGCCCGTGATGTTTGGTGCGAGAGCGGCTCCTTCTGCGGTGACTGGGGCTGCAAGCTGGAGATGAAACCTGATGAAGCCGCACGAGCAGCATGCTGCTGCCACCCATCGCATAGCTGGTGGAGGGACGGTTGCTGCTGCCGGTGCTGGGACTGCTGCTGTCGCTGCGCCTGGCATTGCCTACCTGCGCACGCTGCAGACAGCCCCCACGAGGCAACACACATTCCCCCTGTGCAGGTTTGGGGGTAAGCCGATTTCCCAGAAGGCTGGCTGTGCCACCATGTGCACACTATTTCCGCTGGCTAATGGCTGCATCTGCTGCCTCGCATTCCTGGGGTGCAGGTTTGCGGGGAAGCCGACCCCCGACGAGGCCATCTTTGCCACCATGTACGCCTCGGCCGGCAGCCAGAAGGGGCTCTACCCCGGCTGGGACAAGGACCTCCACTACGCAGTCAGGTAGAGAAGCTGGCCTAGCTCAGCTGCCAGGGCTGCTGCTGCGTTTTGGCTCCCGCCCGAGCGGCCAAGCTGCGCGGTATTGGTGGGCGGCCCTGCTGTAGCACAAGCGGCTAGCAAGGCGATGGGCATCCATTCCTTCGCCTCTTTCCCTGCCTGCCGCTTGGGCTTCTTCAAAGGCCCCCTGTCTAGAAAGCCTCTGCAGCTGTTGGGCAATCCAACGTTTCGCTTCTTTCGCTTCTGCCTCGTCTGCAGCCTGGACTTTTTCAAGAGCCCCGTCCAAAAGATGGTGCCCTGCGGCAATCTGTTTGAGGTGCGGCCGCCCGCAGCGAACTGGTTGCCATGCCAAGCTGTGCAGCCATGCTGCAGGACTGCAAGCTCAGCTGTATTCCAACTACCTGCTCCGGGGCACCCTCTGACTGCCGCAGCCGCACTATCAACCGCGCCTCGCCTGTCGTTTCATTCGCTGCACAGATTGCGGCCAAAAAGACGCACTTGGCGGCTGCCTCAGGCTGCCTCAGCTGCCCCTGTGACTAAGTTCAGTTTGCTTGTTTCTACACCCCACAGATTGTGGCCAAGAAGGTGTACCTGGCGGTGCCCTCCGACTGCCCTGTGGGCCCCGATGGCAAGGCCCGCAAAACGCCCCAGACCGGCGTCTCCGGCCGCACGGGTGCGTGAACGATTGCCGTATTGCTCGGTGTGCCGCTGGTGACTTGCTTGCAGCGGAGGCTGCATCACCCCTTGCCCGCCCTCTGCGCCAGTGCCCTAGTGTCGGCACGCACGGTCCGCCCAACTGCCCACTGCCTTACAATGCATGCCCAGCACTCAACCGCCAACCTCACCCTCCGCTGCAGTGACGATGTATGTGTCGGATGCCGATGGCGACGAGTTCACAGAGGTGGGCTGCCCTGTGCTGCTGGAGGCAATGCTGGCTGACGGCCTGACACTGTATTCTGGCACGCCTGCCGTGGCTGCATGTCGCTGCGTCTGTTGCCGCTGGAGGCAATGCTGGCTGATGGCCTGCCGCTGTGTTCTGCATGCCTGTCATGCTGCATGTTGCTGCGTCTGTTGCTGCTGCCTCCAGTGCCGCTGCCGGCCTGCTCATGGGTGGGTGTCTGCTTGTCCGCCTTCCCTTCAACCTTGAGGAAGCTCGGCCAACATGGCACAGCCGCTTGCGTTCCTGCACCTTCGTGTGCCCAAACCACCACCGGATACCCATGCAGGTCTGCCTGCCCATTAACCTGGAAGATGACGGCTACAACATGGTACATACGCACGACAACTACGCGGCATTCATCCTGGCAGGCAAGCCGTGCGCGCTGCATGTTGGCCAGGCTTTGCAGGCGTGAAGGCTGTGTCCGCGCGACAAGTGCGCGGTGGTCATCCTGGCTGGGGGGCGTGGATGCTGAACTGTAGGGTGTGTGTGTCCGCAGCCCTGCCAGCGGCAGTTGCAGTCGAAGCAGGGCGTGCAGCGGCGGCTGTTGTCGAATCCTTGGAGCCAACTCTGGCAGCTGCATGCTCACCTGCAGACCATGCCGAGAAGGGCAGCAAGGGGCCGCAGAGCGACTCCCCAACCTCGGACGCCTATGCGCCCGCCTACAACGCATCCTTCCACACCCTCAGGTGCGCCCCACTTGCTCTGTAGCTGGGGCAGCAGTGGCAGCAGTGGATGGTTGCAGCACGTGACTTCAGCGCCGCTGCAAGTGCTGCGAGGCGCCTCGTACACATTGCTGCACCGCAGCTGGCTTTTGCGTACCGTTTCCAGCCCCTGATCAGAAGGCATCAAGGGTCCTGCCTGCCTTGTGTGATCAGCGTTAGACTGGCTGCACCTGTGTCTGCAGCCTGCGCAACGTGTTCCGCCGCGAATTCATCACCGACTTTTCGCGGGTGGAGGCCATCCCGGTGGGTGGAGGGCTTGGTCTGTTTCCGGCTTGTTACTCTGCTCTGTCGGCTCATCACCGGCTTTTCGCGGGTGGAGGCCATCCCGGTGGGTGGCGCTGCCCTGACTTCGCAATGGCCCTGCCACTTGCCTCTGCCACCGGTCAGCACATGTGCTGTTTGTGGTGCTGCTCTGACTTCGCGCTGTCACTTCCGCGTGCCTGTGTGAGCGGTCAGCACATGTGTCGTGCGTTCATGTCCTTCCGAAATGCTGCTCAGCCTTCAACAAACCGCATCTGGGTGGCTGGGTGCCCAAAGAACCGGCTGGGCTTGTTCGCAGCGGCACACGCTGCGCAGGCTCTGCAACTGTTGAGTGCTTACCGGCCGCCATCTCAATGCTGTCTCCCTCTGCAGGGCATGTACATCGCCAACCAAGTGGACGAGGCGGCCATGGGCGTGTCGCGCGACTACACCAACTTCCTGCAGGTGCCACAGTGTTTGCAATTTTGCAGCCAAAGGCATTTTTGCAGTGTTCGTGTGTTCGTTGTTTCATGGCTGCGAGCAGCCGAGGCATAGCAGCCGAGGCATGGGTGGTCGCAGGCAGCGAAGGCATGGGCTGCCTCCGGGGTTGACATGGCGTGAGGGCTCTCAGGCCTGCAATGCCGACAAGGTGTCACCCCCTTCTGCCCCACGTGTGAAGACGCGCATCACGCTCAACGGCGGCGCCGACTGGAAGGCCCTCGACCCGCCCGCCTCCTACCGCTGGCCGGTGTGCAACACGTGCAAGCCCGGGGCGCCCACCGACCAGTGCCGCCTGCACCTGCACGGCCCCACCAGCTGGTTTGCACCGCAGGGTGAGCGGCAGGGGGGTGCCTTGGCGGTGCCTGCTGAGTGCGGGGACAGAGTGTGCTGTTGAGTTGCTAGCAGCAGCAGCAGCAGCAGCAGCAGCAGCGGCTCATGCTTCCCCCGCGTAGCCGTACGCCTGCCGGCGACCTTTAACAAAAAGCCCAGCCACCCTTGCAGGCCCGCGCCCCAACTTCTACAGCCACGAGGGCGCCCCTGGCCTGGTGATCGCCACCGGCAATGTGGGCGCCCATCTTGACTTCCAGACCGGTGCGCGATGGGTTCCCTTGGTCAATGGCACGGGTGTCTGCGGCCGCGCGGGTAGTGCGCTGCACATGCGTTGGCAGCCTTGCGCCACCCGGCCGACCGGCACACCGTTCCAACCTCCCCCGCGCCGTTGAATGCTGCACCGCTGCTGCCTCGCCACTTCCCTGCCCGCAGGCGCCACCTGCACCTTTATCTCTCGGGATGCCGGCCTGACTTGGGAGGACGTGGCAGACTATGTCGGTGCGTTGATGTGTGGCCTGCCTGCTTCACCCATTGGTTGCTGTGGTGCTGGCGTGTGCTGCTGGGCTGGTGGCTGCGCACGTTTCCAAATGCCAGCCTGACACTATGACGCTGTCATGTCTTGACACTGTGGGCATCGCGGGTACCTTCAAGCTATCGCTAGATTGAGTCGCCGTCGTCCAGGCTGGCAAGGGCATGGCGAAGAAGATCACCCCAGTCTCACCTAGCACACTCTTGAACTGCCGACCCCCTCCTCCAGGCATCTACGAGTTTGGCAACAATGGCGGGCTGGTGGTGATGGCACCGCACAAGGCAGAGGGGCCCACGGGTGCGCACATGTTGGTTGTTGGCGCACAGCTGGTGGCTGGCACTGCACCCGGCCAAGGCAGGGGTCGGCCAGGGCGGCCAGTGCCGGACACCTCCAATGCACTCGCCGGGCACCGGTGTCCTGGTCGGCAGCTCCCACAGCAGCCGGCTGGTTGGTCACTTGGCTGGAACACGCTTCTCCGGCAGCCGGCTAAAGGGATGGTCACATGGCCGAAACACGCTTTCTCGTGCAGACCTGGTCTACTTCTCTCCTGACAACGGCGCCTGCTGGCACAAGGTGCAGCTGCCCGAGGCGCTCTCCATCGACAACATCAGGTGGGCACACCTTTGCTTGGGTGCTTTGAGCGGTGGGTTTGGAAGGCTATCATTCCTTCGCACACAGTGAGCTGCATGCCTCAAGTCCCAAAGTTGCTCAGTTACCTTTCCTCGTTCTCCTGGGTGCAGGGTGGACCCCAAGGGCGCTGGATCTGAATTTATTTTCCTCGTGCACGGCCAGGCGTGCCTCACACAGCGTGCCGCGTCTCACTTGCATGCATTTCTGCTGCATTGCCGCATGCAGGGTGGACCCCAAGGGCTCTGGGTCCACCTTCCTGGTCCACGGCCAGGCCTGCCTCAAGTCCACCACCAAGCCCAAGTGCAGCTTTGAGGGCGGCGGCCTGCCCCCCGCCAAGCTGCTGCAGCTCAACATTAAGGAGCTCATGGGCGGAGACTGGCGGGTGAGGATGCGCTGGTGCATTTTTTGCAGGTTTTTTGTTTCAGGGGCGGCTGCTCGGCGGCTGCAACTCGTTAGTATGCACGGGCGCTTTGAAGCGAGGCAGGGTGGCAGGCATGCCTGTTGCACACACCTGCATGCATGCACTGACTGGCTCCAATCCACCATTGCAGGAGTGCAGCACCGCAGCCGGCTCCACTCGCCATGAGTTCTGACAGCTGCCCGCCCCCGGCACCTGGGTTGTGACATGACGCGCCCTCGACCTTGCTGCCTGCTGCAGGACTGCAACGCCGCCGCTGGCTCCACTGATTACGAGGCGTGGCAGCTGCCCTCGCCGGGCGCCTGCCTACTGGGCGCCAAGTACACCATGCAGCGGCGCAAGCGGGACGCCGGCTGCTTCAACACGGGTGCGTGTGCGGCGCAGCAGCAGGGGGCGGATGGGTGGGGTGCGTTCTATCGGGCAGACAGATGCTGCGCAGGTTGGCAACTGGGCCCAACAGCAAGCAGCCATGCCCCGCAACCCCAGCCAGCCTGTTGCTGCTGGGCTCTTCAACCTTGCAACGCCGGCCTCTCAACCCCCCTGTCTGCAGGCAGCTACAGCGTGCAGGTCAACCAGACCGAGCTGTGCGAGTGCACCGCCGCGGACGCAGGTGCGCTGGATGGGTCCTTCCAAGGCCGGTGCATGCTGGTGTGTCGACTTTACCGCCCACCCATGACGCGCCGCTGTGCTGCAGCCGCCAGTGCCTGCAGCTTGTGCGGTTGACTACAATCCATGCCACTACGAGCCAGAGCAAAACCGCCTGCTGTGCCGCAGAGTGCGAGTACGGCTACGAGCGGAATGGCACCACTTGCAGCAAGATGCCCGACCTGTGCCCCATGGCCTGCCCGGTGAGCTCATCATAAGCAGCTGCTGTTGCGACCTGCAATAAGGCTGTGTCGAGTCAGAGAGAGCGGTGGTGCTGATTGTTTCCTGCACTCACTAGTCGTGGGGCCTGCAGGGGGGCTAACTATGTGTGGTGCGATAGCATGCGCTACAACCTGTTCTGTCGTGCCGAACCCATGCAGAGCATGAAGAACAGCGGCTACCAGGCCTCCACCACCAACCTGCGCCTGGTGCACGCCGACCAGTGCACAGGGGCAGACAAGATCATCCCCGACACAGGTGTGCCCCCGCTGGCAGCTCTGCTGGCGTCTGTGCCCCTAAGGTTGCTGCGTCCTGGTCCGCCTGGCATCACCCCACACGCAGGCACGCTCCGAACGTCCTCCTGCTCCGTCGGCTGAGCAGGGTCACATTGATTTCGCGGTGGCCGCAGGTTCGCTTGCCAGGCGGTGCTCACAAAGTGTCCAGGCCCCCTGGTCTGGCGCCACCCTCCCACTGCGTACTGCTTCTGCTCTCATCGCCCCATCGCAGACGGCAAGGGCAACATGCACGGCGGTGGCGGCGGCGGCAAGTCTGGCGGCGGCGGCAGCAGCGGCGGCGGCCACAGCGGCGTGAAGAAGTTCTTCCTCTTTGTGCTGGTGGCGGGTGAGCGGAATCAGCGGCTGCTGCATTGTGTCCCCGCTGCGTGGGGCTGGAACTGGCACAATTGCATCAATACACACAATCAGTTCGGCCAGTTCTCGCTGCTGCAGGTGCCATTTGTGGGTTCCCGCCTGTCAGTCCTGCCCTGTGCCTTGGCCCAACTGTGCTCCCACTGCCCAGCCCTCTTGCAGGCATCCAAGGGTGGCGCCGGGCGTGGTGTGGGCCGAACCAGCTGCTGTTGACAGTTACTTGCAACCCACGGCCTTCTCACGCGCAACCCCCATTCTGCAGGCATCCTGGTGGTGGTGGCGGGCGTGGTGTGGGACAACCCACTGCTGTTGACAAATATTAACGGCCTCCTCATGCCCAACCTCCCTTTTGCAGGCATCCTGGTGGTGGTGGCGGGCGTGGTTTGGGCGCACTGCCTGGGCGATGCAGCCAAGGACCGAGTGATGGGTGTCATGGCGCCAGTGCTGGCAGGGTGGGTGCCGATTCTTGGTTGCTCGGCCTTCCACTTGCCGGATCGATGGGTGTGATGGAGTGTCTGCACCCAGCACATGCGGTGCCGTCGTTCATCCCACGCTCGTTCCACACATTGCACCGCCGCATTTGCGCGGGCCGGCGGGCGTATTTAAGTTGGTGCTGGGCTGGAATGTTGCTCACGAATGCATGCACTCAGCACATCCACCGAACGCTTCCTTGCGAACGCAGGCTGGCGGGCGTGTTTGAGATGGTGCTGGACAGGATTGTTGCTCACGAATACATGCACTCAGCATGTCCACCAAAACGCTTCCCTGCCAACGCAGGCTGGCGGGCGTGTTTGAGATGGTTCTGGACTGGATCATTACTGCTTGGGACTGGGCACGCGCCAAGTTCGCGGGTGCGTGCCCGGCGGCACGCGCGCATGCGTGGCAGGCTGCGGTTGCGCATGCTTTGCTTGGCTGCACTTTGTTGGGCTGCTGCACCGTTTCCCTGCCCAGCTTCCCGAGTCTCTGTTCTGCTTACATGCGCCACCCAGCGCGGCGCAGTGGAGGCGCCCTCCTTTCAAGCCATATTCTCAAGCCGTATCCATGTGAACACCTCGAACCCGCCCTCCCTTCACTGCAGGCGCCACCCAGCGCAGCGCGGCAGAGGCGGCCTACTTTGAGCCGCTGGCGGAGATTGATCCGGAGGATCACCGCTCGCCGCCGCTGTTCCCGGGGCGGTAGAGTCCACCTGGCTTCACTTGCGGGCGGCAGTTCCCGTCCGCTGGGCAGGCCGTGTGCCCGCCTGGTGTGCCTGCGCGGCGTGCCCGCACTTAGGAGCCGTGCCACTGCCCACGCCCTGCTGCCGCGTGCTGCTGTGCCATGCGCAAGCACAGGCAAGCAATGCAGCGAGCGCAGCAGGGCCTCGTGTACCCTCCCGACCTGTTCCCGCTTTCCTTCTCCCAGCTGCTTCTCTATCCCGCCTCAGCTGCTCTGGCTCCGCTCTCCCGCTGCTCTTTTGTATCCCAGCCCCACTGAATGCTCCGTACTAACACTCACGCTCTCTACATGTGATGAAATACACAGCGGCCGGGTAAACCGGGGCCAGCAGTTTCTAGGGGGTGGACGATGGGAGGTGGGAGTTGGGCAAAGCATCATCAGGGGGCACTCTATCCGACTTGGGTCGGGTGTGGCAGTGCACGGAAGAAGAAGCAGCGGTGTGCTGAAAAGCGGGGCTGGGAGGTGATCGAGGTGATCGGCACGAGCGGCCACAAGTAGCAACGGCGAGCATAGGAACGCAAGGCAAGGGTGGAGCAACAACATGAGGCGAGTGGTGGGCTGGAGAAAGGGAAGTTGGTAAGGCGATTCATCATTGGGCACGCGGGTTGTTTGGGGTGCATGAACGGGGCCATCAACGCAGGGCAGGGAACAGGGGGGAGGCACAACATCAACATGTTTGGGGGTCTTGGCGGTGGGAGGTGGGCATGGGGCACATGCATGCTTAGTTGTGGTGGAGCATACACCCCAAAGCACAAGTGTTGCTAGGCCCAGGGGATCTGCAAGCACCGGGGGGCAACCTAACTATCACGTAACACTGCGGCCTTCAAACGCCACGGCGGCGGCCGTCATGCGGCGTGGCGGCCGCCACGCCGCGCGGCGGTCCTCACGTCCCGCTCCGGCTGTCTGCTGCGCTGGGCCGCACAGGCGTGGTGCGGCTGTCTGCCGCGCTGGGTCGCAGCGGCAGAGTGGTACGGCTGTCAGTTGCGCTGGGGCGCAGCGTCGGAGTGGTGCGGCTGTCGGCTGCGCTGGGTCGCAGCGGCGTGGTGCTCGCTGAGGAGGGCTGCCAAGGCGGCGGGCGCACTCGGTCCACCGCCGCTCTGCTGACCGCTCGCTGCTGCGGCAGGCCCACCGCCTCTGGATCTTTCAGCACGCCAAAGGTTGTCTTGCCGTTGGCAAACACGTAGCCAACGGCACACGTGCTGCCGGGTGTCTCGCAGGAGGACGGCCCCGCCGCCGCCGCCGCGCCCAGCGCACCTGCCATGGCAAGGGCCCCAACTGCGCCTGCCGCCAGGCTGGCTGCTGCTGTGCCGGAGACTGCCTTGCCGGCCAGGCCCTGGGGCAGGTAGAGGGCTGCTGCCTCGGACACCAGCTGCCCGCGCTCGTAGGTGGCAACGCGCGCGCTGTGCAGGCGGCCCAGGTGGTCGGTCACCTGCAGTCGCGGCAGGAGGGGGTGAATGGGGGTGAATGTTCATTGTCCAGCAAGTTACAGAGGCAAGTGGTCACTTGCAATGTCGGGAGCGGGGGGAGGGAGGGGGTGAGAAAATGCCCAGCAAGTTGCAGAAGCAGGTGGTTTGCCGAACAACCATGAAGCAGGTGGCTCCGCACACACATCCATGTCGGGAACCGGGCGTACCTCTGTCACCTCGTGCACTGTTTTGGAGATTACGCGGCCCGCCCAGTTGGTGGTGGTGCATCTGCAGGCCGGGCAGGGGCAGGGCGGTGTGAGGGCGGTGTGACGGAGGGTCGTTGGCGTGCTCAGGCGGGCATGGCGCGGGGCTCTTGAGTGCAGCACTCGAGCAGCGCAGGCAACGGACAACCCAGCCAGCCAACAGGCCAGCAGTGGAAGTGGTCCTAATGGGTGCGTAGCGGCAGGGGATCGGCGGCGCCGCCGCCGGCGGCCGTTGCCCAAGAGGCACCCGCTGCCCACCCGCTTCCGCTCCGACCCACCTTTTCCTCCTTGACGCTCGCCGCAGCTGCCAGCGCGGGTCCCAGTTGTCACTCGCCGCGCCTTCTTCCTCCGCCTCCACTGTTCGCCCACGCAGCAGCCATCCCAGCCGCCGCACGATGCTCTCCTTCTGAGGGGCGCCGCTGGCCCGCTTGCAGTGAGGGTCGGCAGAGCCCTGGCTGCGCTGCACCGCCTCGCTCACTGGGGTCACTGGCACGCGCATCGACTCGAGCGTGGTGAGAGTGATGGCGTGCGGGCGCCGCAGAGCTACCTTGGCAGCGGCGAGGTCGGCCGCAGCGCGGTCGGCACATGCGGCTGCTCGCGACTGTCCTTACTCAGCCTTACTGTTGCTCCCACAACAGCTGTGCCGCGCAGGCGCTCATTCTGGGCAGGCATGACGCATGGCGCTCAAGCTTTCGCAGTTGTGTTGCGTCGACCAGGGCGCACGCAACCAAAGCGCCAAGCGGCACCCGCCGCTGACCGAGGGGTGCAGGGGGTTGGGAGCCCGGGCCCAGGCTGCTCACGCGTCAGTGGCTGGTGCAGTAGCCAGCCTGACATCGCCACAACTTGGGAGAGGCGCAAGGATGCCCTGGGAAAACCACAGCAGGAGCAACGCATCGCCCATGAACGGCCAGTTGGGGGATCCCCCATCCAGCCCGGGGGCGGTGCCATGTCGTGCCTCAACTCAGCACCGGTGTGTTGATGCAAGCTCCGTTGTCACAGCGTGGCTGTTGAAGCATGGCACACGTGCGGGCTTCATGCTGCTGAGGCCGAGTTCGGTCGGCGACGGCACGGCGGAGGCGCTTGGTCGCGGCGCCCGGCGGCAGGGCGCAGCAGGCTGGGTCCATCATGACAACGCGCCCGACACTGCAGCATGCATCGTGAATCGGTTCTGGCGTGCGCACAGTCATACAGGCCTTGCCTCGAGTGTTGCTCACAAAAAAACCCTCTCGCTTGGCGACGGCACCTGCCCCCTGAGTCTACGCAATGCTCACGAGCTTGGGGGCCCTGGCGCCCGCCGTGGGAGTAGCGGCGTTGCAGCGCCTGGCCCCGCTGCTCGGGGTGGCGGCGGCCCGTGTCGCACCGTGTCGTGGGGCCTCAACCATGCCCCACTCGGCAGCAGCACCCCGCAAGGAGGCGGACTCGTGGTACACAGGTAACGCGGGGGGCCCCAGGCAGAGGCATGGCGCCGCCGCCGCCGCCGCCGCCGCCGCCGCCGCCGCCGCCGCAGTTTGCTCGCAGCACATGTGGGTGCAGCGCGCCGCCCTGAGGCCCAGAACACCACCTGCCGCTCTGCAGTGCGCATGGAGGAGCGGCTGGAGAGCCCGGCCACGCGGCACGGCGAGGTGCGGCTGGCTGTCGGAGCAGCCATGCCCCTCCATGCCGCCCGGGGAAGGACCGCCACCTGTTGTGCCGGCTTGCCATGCCACACTGTCGGTTCTGCATGCCTCATGTGCAAGGGAGCCCTTCCAATGTGCAGGACGCCATCTTCGAGTCGCACCACCCCAGCCAGCGGTTTGTCAACGTTCTGTCGCAGTACAGGTGGGCGGTTCGTGCCAGCTCCGCCCAGCTCCGCCCATCACACTCCAGGGTCTGCACGCCGGACAGCAGATGTGATTGGACTTGGCGTGTGCCTTCACAGCTGCGCCCTGCCATCAAAGCCGCTGGATGTTAAGCAGCGGCATGCACCCTCATGTCGTTGTTGGCCTGCAGGAACACCTTCCCCTCCGCTCTGTGGGAGAAGATTGAGGGCCTGTTCCCGGCCCGCCGCCGCGTCAAGCCCGTGTGCGTCGACATTGCCATTGGTGCTGAGGGGCGGGGCGGCGTGGAGCTGGCGCGCAGGTGGGTGGAGAACTGGGGGTTGGGGCTTGTGAGCTGCTGGGTGAGGGTTGCTGACTGCCATGGGCGTGGGCATTGGGGGCAACGGCACACGGCAGTGCAGGTTGGGGGCAGGTGGGGGGGGAGAAGGGTTGCGTGCATTTGAGCAGGCTTGGTTGGGCGGCTGGCCGTGCCGGATGTAGACATTGGGGGCAGCGGCGCATAGCAGGGAAGGTTGGTGGCAGCAGTGCATGGCAGCTAGGAGCTTGTTCCGGGGGATGGCAGGCCGCAGCGTGTGAAGAGCAGGGGCGTGGCTGCACCCGCCACTCTCTGTACTTGCTTGCAATGTGCAGGAGCTTCCATGCGTTGGGCGTGGAAGCCGACCCTACGCTGCCGACCAATCCAATGCCTACCCACACACGCCATTTCTTTTGCAAGCCGTGCCCCTGCAGGGGCTTCCACGTTGTGGGTGTGGAAGCCGACCCAACGCTGCTGGCGCGCACCTTCCGCTTCGCACAGGTAACTCCCCAGTCCCTCACATTGTTCCAGGGGCTGCGCGTAGTCTGTGCCCTCGTGCATGGAGTTGGGGGTGTTGCGTTGCAGGGCTGCTGTGTAGCGGTGCAGGCAGCTGGCACTGGTGGTATCCCGCTTGGGCAGTCTGGGGCCGCGTGTGGTGTTCGCGGGCTGCATCAAAGCCACGCGCTAATGCAGGCTGCTTCCAGGTGCTGTGTGCTTGCACGCCTCGGCACGCCCGGGCACGGCAGCAGCTGATACGGCCGCCTGTTTGCCAACTGATCTGCATTGCAGGCGCACCGTGCCCATATCGAGCTGGTGACAGCCAAGGTGGAGCGCTCGCTGCTGCAGGACACCACCGCTGACCTGGTGCGCTGAGCCGTGCTGCGCTGCAAGCCAACCGCTGGGCATCCCAGCCCTCCTCCTGTGAGGGTTCAGTCACCCACCTCCCATCCATCCGCCTCCACCGTGTGACAGGTCACCTTCCTGCATGGGCTGCACCTCGTGGACACCCCCCGAGCCCTGGACGAGGCGCACCGCCTGCTCAAGCCGCACGGCAAGCTGGTGGCTGCTTGGAACGACAGGTGGGAGGCGCGCATGTGACTGGCGCATGCTTGGCTGCCGGATGCCCGGTTCTTCTGGGCAACAAGCAGCTTCTCCGCACGTTTCCCCGGCTGCACGGGCCGTGCACGCTGACACAGCCCTTGCTGCTCAAACCCGTACCGCTGCAGGAACCTGACTGACCCGTTCATCTGTTGCCTGGAGGACCTGTTTGAGTCGTACAACCCCAGCTACAAGTGAGGTCCACTAAATGTTGTTTGGAGCATTTGGTTCGTGTGCACATGCCGGCTGCCTGGCGGACATGTTTCAAGGCATACCCCTAGGTGCAAGTGACGTTTGATGCTGAAAAGCTTGGAAATGGCTCGGTAGCTGAGCATGGGCAATGTTGTGCTGCAAGGCTGGTAGGTGCTGCTACACGCAATGCTCGAGCGCGGTACCCAATGCCTGGGCTCACTGCCTCTGTCCGCCGTGCAGCCGCCACTCCAAGCAGCGTGATGTGGACCAGTGGAAGGACACGCTGGAGCACGGTGCGCTGCATGCCACATTTTTGGGGCATTACCGGGCTCCTGACTGATGGCGGGGGCATAGAGGGCGGGGCAAAGGTGCAGCACCGAGGGCGCGTGATGATGCTTCGCTGCAGTACACAATGTGCGCTCGTCCTGCGCTGCGCCTGTATTGATCGACAGACACGGTGCATATCGCCACCTCGGAGGACACCGCTTCCGCCTCGTGCAGGCGGCAGTTCACGCTGGGCGGGCATCCGCCTGCAGGCGCCTCCATCACCGCAATTTCTGCCCTGCTCTTCACTGCTCACCTTGGATTCCCGACCCACACGCATTTAATTCAATCTCACTTGCAGGCGGCAAGTTCAGGCTGGGCGAGTACTCGGTGCACTCCAACCCCATGCGCATGCAGGTGCGCTGCTGCCTGTAACCCTGTGCAGCGCTGCCATGCTGGGGCAGTGCTTGCCGTGGCTGGCTGTGTGCGGTGCATGTGCAATGCAAATGAGGTGCGCCTGTGCTCGCGTTGCCGCAAGCACCAGGGCCATAACCCTCCCTCCCTGTTCTCATATCGCTGCAGTCGGCGGTCACGCTGCTGGACATCCTGGACTGCATGTCCTTTGTGCGCACGCACCTGCGCGGTGAGCCTGGCACTGCTGTGCATGCCAACACCTCCCGCTTCACTCAGCGCTGTTTTTGGGAGCTGTGGGCGCCTGCTGCTGCTCGTGCCTCGCACTTCTGGGTTGAGGGGGTGCTTGGGTTTGCTGCTGCGGCTGGGAACTGGCAGCACCAATAACAATGCTGTGCTGCGGCCATGTTCACACCTCTCCTGCTGTTTACCTCAGGCTTGAAGCGCAAGGCATTCAACAACGGCAGGCAGCAGGCTGCAGGCTGCTTCCCCCAATGGCGCTCACGCCTCCCTAGCGCGGCACCCGTGTCATGCAGGCTCGGAGCGCAAGGCGTTCAACAACGACGTGCGGGCGCTGGTTGAGTCGCGCTACGGCCGCCAGCCGTTCGACCTGCAGCTGGAGACCAAGGTGTACGTGCTGGAGAAGGTCAGTATGTCAGTATGAGTTTGAGGCACAGCGATGCTTTTGCTCGGGGTGGTGGAGGGCGGGCTGGGGCAGCCGTTCGTGCTTTGCTGCTGCTGGTGGTGGTGGTGGGCGGGCTGGGGCAGCCCTTCGACCTGCAGCTCGAGACCAAGTATGTGCTGGAGAAGGTGTGCTGCTGGTTCACTGCAGCGCCTGCCTGCTGAGGAGTAGTCAGGGCGGCCGCCCACGCTGCATACCCGCAGCGGCCCAGGAGCCGACAGCCCCACAGCTGCAGCCCACTCGGTGTGACATGCGCTGTTGGCCTGCAACGCCGCGTGTGCAGGACGTGAGGAAAGGGGAGGTGGACCCCAACCACCTGTGCATTGTTCTGCAGAGCTGGGCACAAATGATTGGTTGCGTACCCTGCCCTGCTCTTGTGCAGGACGGGGAGGGTGAGGTGGACCCCAACCGCCCCGTCATCAAGCCCCTGCACCAGCAGTCGCTGTTTGGCGTGTGAAGCGGCACTAGCCGTTGACCCATGGCGGCTTCGCCCGCCGACCCCACAGCAGGGTAGGTATGTACCTCCCATATCACACTGAGCCTCGCCACTAGGAGCGCTGTGTGGCGCAGCCTGCTGAGCCGATGAGCAGCCCTCTTTGCTGGCCTCTCGCAACCTCGCCCCCCACTCGCCCCGGCTGCACCGCCTCTGCACCGCACGCCGTGCACCATGTCAAACTGCTGCAGGCGACCCGCTGCCTGCCGCGCCCTGCCTGCAATACCAGCACTGGCCATCCCCTGGGAAATTTTGTCCGCCACGCTGTTGCTTCCCGAGCTAGGTGCTACTCCTTCGCGTTTTGTTGTCAGGTTTTGAGCGGACGCCCTGCCTGGTGTGCATTAGCCTTTCCCAACCGCACGCCCCTGCATATGCATGTCTCTCTGGTCTCAAATGTACCCTTCTCTTGGGCCCCATACCCGCATCTGCCCCCCAAAACCTGTAGCCCGTCCTGCCTGCTCCTACGCCCGTCTGCTTGCCTCCCTGCTTGCTCTTACCGCTGTTGCACAATGCTCTGCCCTGCCATGCTGCTGCCCGTTGCCTGGGCATGCAACACCATATCGCAGTCTGAATTCCGGCTGCTGTTTCGCCGCCACCTGTAGCGCTGCGCCACCCCTCCTCAGTGCAGTGGCAACGCTGCTGCGGCAGCGGCAGCGTGGGTACTTGCCCTGGATGCGATCAGCTTACAATCACCATGCCGCGCAGTTGCTGCAACCTGGTGGCTGGTGCAGGAGACACCCCGCTGCAGCCGTCAGAAATCTGCATCAGCGTTGCTCCTGTAGTGTACACCAGGCGGCCGCCTAGGCGGTGGGCCCACCCACAGCATGACACCCATGCCTGCTCGTGCAAGGTCGTTGTGTTAAAGCGGATAGTGCAGAGCATGGGCATGGACCTAAGGTTGAAGCAGCGCCTCATATGGCAGCATGGGAGGGCGCATTCAGGTGGGAGCAGTGCGGCGCGAGTGGGCCCCCCGGATGCAGCTGGCGGCCCGTCCTCTACAGCATGATAGGTCCCACAATCGAGTTGACCTGCTGAACGCCGGCATCCAGCTTCTGCTGGATGCCCTCAAACAGCTGCTGGAAGCGCCCCATGGCGGCTCCACGCATCTGCCCCGCCAGCTGCCCCGCCGCCCGAGCGCTGCCCCGCAGCTGGCCAATGGCATCGCGGACACTGCTGCGGCGCTGGGCATTGTCTGCGATGATGGCGCTCACCAGCACGCCCGCCACGCCAATCACAATGGCCAGCGCCCCGATCACGCCCAGCACTCGGTTCACGGCCGGGAACAGCGGAGCAGCCACGCACAGCGCCGCCATGGCGAATGCGACAATGACCACCGCGGCCAGCAGGGCCCACGTGAGGCCCGTGTGGGGCCGCCACCACTGCCGCACCTGCAGGCAGCCAGGGTGGGGGACAGGTGCAGGGCTGGTTCTGGTCAATGCGTGCCAGGGACTGGAAGTGAGCCAGCGCGATTTGCCGGTATGAGCGCCACATGCGGGGCGCAGTGCGGCCGCTGGCGCAAAGACCGGTGTAAGCAAGCCATTTGGTCGGCTGATCTGTGCGCCAGGGAACAATTGCATGCACCTGCCGGGCGATGCGCACGAAAGCCCCGATGGAGGCGCACTCGGACGCCCACGCCACCGCGACTCGCAGCGCCGCCACCAGCCCGCAGGCGGCACACAGGTGTCGGCACACCGTCTCACCTGGCATGCTTGCGAGGCGCTGCCCATCAGACACGCCTGCAAGCACAGCCGGGGTCTCCAGCTCTGCACAGCAAATGCGGCAGGTGGCAATGGCTTTGGCGTTGGGCGCCAGGGCACACATGGCGCGCGCACATGCACGGAGGCGCTGGGCAGCGGCGGCACAGGCGGTCCATGTTGCCCCGCACGCACCAGCGCCCTCGCACGGCCGGCTGCAAACTGCGCATACCTGCCAGCTGGGCAAAGATGCCAATGAGCTGGTTGCAGTTGTCAATCACGGCTGCATTGGCTTGGTCAACAACTTCCTGCTCCGCCTGCTGCTCCTCGGGCGTCAGCTGGCCTGCAAGCTTCTGCTCTGCCTCCTGCTTGCTCACAAGGCTGTGCTCGAGGCTAGATAAGGCCTGGTAAGCCCGCCCTTGGAACATTTCCATGTTGGGCCTGCACAGCACGCGCGCAGATTGGCTTGCATCAACAGAGTTGGCAGGCAGCGGAAGGCGTGCAGGCGCGTCAGCGGCGGCGGCGGCGGCGGCGGCCGGCTAAGACGGTGCCTACCGGCCGCCCGGGTGCGCTGCAGCGGCGTGCTGGGGCCACCCTGCGTGCGTCCAATGCGGGTGGGCACGCCGAGGGGGTGGCCCCACACCCGTGCGTCGGCGGGTGGCCTTGCCGGTGGGCTGGGGCGGCTGGCAGCGATTGCCAGGCTGCTCCTGCGCTGCGGTGGCTGCAGTGTGGCGGAAACCGGCATCTGCAGCTCGCTAGATCCGTGCTGCGAGTGCTGGCCACTGCCCTGTCACACGGTGCTCTGCAACCCGCTCCACCACGTTTGATATTGCTGCTCCCGTCGGTTGCGCAGCTGCACACACACACAAAGGCGGCCGCCCAGGCGCGGCGTCCACGACCCCGACCCACGGCGCAGTCCTCCGCCCCCTGCTGCGGCGCCAGCCCCTGCTGATACGCGCACGGCGCAGCACAGAGCAGCGCCGCTGCGGGGCAGTACGCGGCGCCTCCCTCCCAGCACCGGCCGCCGCCACCGCCTCGCCGCCGCCGCCTCACCGCCGCCGCACAGCAATGGGCCAGCGGCCCAGCAAGGCCAGCGAGGATCCTCCAGAGGTGCAAAGGCTACGTGCCGTTGAAATGGAAAAGATCCAGCTGACGCTGATGCTGCCCGACCTACAAGCTCTAATGCTAGCAGAGGTGAAAGCCGGCAAACCTGCCACGCAGCGCATCCACCGGGCGCGGCTAGACGCGCTGTGGAACCACTACACGCAGTTACGAGCTGAGAGCACGGCCATCCAGGCCCGACTGGGTGAGAGCCACACATGCACCCAGTGCTGTGTTGGAATGCGCCAGCGCCCTGGCTGCCTGCGATAGCGCCTGCTGTGAACAACGGCGCTGCGAGCCCGCTGGAAATTATCTGCTGTGCCAACCCCACCTGGGGTGGCCCCGGTTCCGCTGCTGCTGCAGATGCGCAGCGAGAGGGCCGTGACCTGCCGCCCATGCCGGACCCCACACCTCCCCTTGTGCTGCCGCCGCTGGAGGAGCCGGCAGGTGAACCCAGGGTGCTTGCAGGCTGCAGCTTGCAGCCATGCCCCACAGCTCAGCGTTTGTTCGCCAGTTGCTCTTGCCTGGCTGCCAGTTCATGCACCGGTATCCGTGGAAGTGCAGCCTTTGATTGGTCAGGATGGCACGCCATTCCTCCGGAGGGATCCTGCACAACCCACCACGCCCTGTCCCTCCTGCCCTGCAGCGCCAGCCGCACCTGCGCCGGCATCGCCTCTTGGCGAGCAGCCCGACACACCCATCGGCACCTCCAGCTTCTCAAGGTGCCAGCGAGGCAGCAGCAGCAACGGCGGCGAGGAGGCGGCGCTTGCCGACGGCGCAGAGTGCAGCGATGCTGTGCCGCTGCTTGCGAGGGGGAGTGGGCAGCTGGCGCCGGGCCTGCGGCGGCGGCAGGGCCGCCAGGGTGGCAGCTGAGCCAGCTGCATGTGGCAGCAACCTCGCTGCGTACTGACCCCTGCTCCACAGCCAATGCATGCTCCATGATGGTACTGGTTGTCTAACTGATTGACTGCGCCCATGCGTCTACCAGCCGTGTGCGTGTGCTGTGAACACGCTCACGTGCCAGTATGCGACGCTCAAACGCAGGCTTCACTGAGGGAAGGTCTTGGAGGGGATGGGCGGTAGCTTGCAAGCGGGATGATGCAAGCAGGGTGGTACGCAGCATGCATTATTGCACCGGGTGTTGTGCGTCTTGCTACTGCCGTGCCAGCTCCATTTGCGACTGCCGCCGGTCAAACACGCGCGCCGTTTCCGCCCATTGGCCGTCTATCATAGCACAATCTGTGGGCTTCACAATGGCTCCTGTACACATGGCGCAGCAGGCACTGCAGGCGGCCAAGGCTCATTCAAGTGATCAACCGGGTGTTTACAGCCTTTCAGCAAGGGAAAGCACCGTCGCCCGGCGGGCCGCCGCTTCTACCACCACCTCGCCGGCGCTGCCTGCTGCTGCCGGCGGCGCTCGCTGCCTGCTCTGTGTGTGGTCCTTCTTCACTACTCTTGTGTTACAGCACGCGTCGCAGCACAGTTCTCACACTCAACAAAAGGCTGCGCTTCTATTTCCTGTCCCCCATCCACTTGCCCCTGCCGCGGCCCGTCCACAGGCTCGGCTTGTGCCTGCGCATGGCTATCTGGCATGCGTTGCAGTGCGTCTTGTCCTCCTCATCGTACATCGTGTCGCCGCCTTTACCGCTCTGACCTGAGAGCAGCTTGCCGTCCGGGCAGGCGCCCGGAATGCCGCGCTCCACGCAGGCCACGCGGCGGCCTCCAGTCAGTTCCTCCAGCACCAGCTCAGCGGCCACCTTGCGCTTCTTTTGCACGCAGCTTGCCTTTGCTCTTGCAGCCCGCATGTGGCAATGTGGGAGTAAGCAGTGCAGTTTGGGCGGGGCAAGTTTGGGCGGGGCAGCGCAGCGCAAGGGCACCAGACACGCTGAGGGCGGCAGGCGCAGCAGCGACGGCTGGGCACCTTGTAGCCCAACTCGGCTGGGGCCCAGGACTGCAACTTTGCTGCCACTCGGCTGAGGTTGAGCTCGGATGTCGACGGCGGCAACCAATGGTGGCGGCGCTAGGGCGGCAGGGCGCAGCAGGCTAATGGTCCCGTGACAGGCGAACGACACTGCAGCTGCATCTTGCATCCATTCTAGAGTGCGCAAGGTCGCCCAGGGCCTTAGCCCCGGCAAAGGCTGCTGGAAAACCCTCGTCCGCCTGCCCTGAATCCGCACAGTGCAATGCTCACGAGCGGCGCCCTCCCTAGAGAGCGCCTGGCCCCGCTCGTGGCGGGCGACCCGCGACACGCGCCGGCGACCCCGCGACATCGCGTGTCGTGGGGCCTCCACCATGCCCCATTCGGCAGCAGCACCCCGCAAGGAGGTGGACTCGTGGTACACAGGTATGGGGGCGCCCAAGCAGAGGCAGGGCGCAGCTGCCGCCGCCGCCGTCGCTGCCGCCGCTTGCTCGCAGCAAATGTGGGTAGCGCGCCGCCCTGAGGCCCAGAACACCGCCTGCCGCTCTGCAGTGCGCATGGAGGAGCGGCTGGAGAGCCCGGCCACGAGGCACGGCGAGGTGCGGCTGGCTGTGGGAGCAGCCCTGCCCCTCCATGCCGCCCGGGGAAGGACACCGCCTGTCGTGCCCGCCATGCCATGCTACACTCCTGGTTCTACATGCCTCATGTTGCGAGGGAACCCTCCCGACGTGCAGGACGCCATCTTCGAGTCGCACCACCCCAGCCAGCGGTTTGTCAACGTGCTGTCGCAATACAGGTGGGCAGCTCATGCCCGCTCCGCGCGGCACACTCGAGGGTTGCATGCTTGACCAGCAGACGTGATACGACTTGGCATGTCCCTCCTCAGCTGCGCCCGGCCATCAAAACCGCTGGATGCCAGGCAGCGGCGTTCAGCCACCAGTTTTGCTGGCCTGCCCTGCAGGAACACCTTCCCCTCCGCTCTGTGGGAGAAAATAGAGGGCCTGTTCCCCGCCCGCCGCCGCATCAAGCCCGTGTGCGTCGACATTGCCATCGGCGCGGAGGGGCGGGGCGGCGTGGAGCTGGCGCGCAGGTGTGGTTCGGAGGGGATGTGGGCGTTGGCGTGACTGCACCCGCCACTCTCTGTACTTGCTTGCAATGTGCTGGGCTTCCATGCGGTGGATGTGGAGGTAGCATCCGCGCCGCTGAACTTTCCAACCCTGCCCCTGCAGGGGCTTCCACGTGGTGGGCGTGGAGGCTGATCCCACGCTGCTGGCCCGCACCTTCCGCTTCGCACAGGTAACTCCCCAGTCCCTCACATTGTTCCAGGGGCTGCGCGTAGTCTGTGCCCTCGTGCATGGAGTTGGGGGTGTTGCGTTGCTGGACTGCTGTGTAGCGGTGCAGGCAGCTGGCACTGGTGGTATCCCGCTTGGGCAGTCCGGGGCCGCGTGTGGTGTTCGCAGTCTGCATCAAAGCCACGCGCGAATGCAAGCTGCGTTGAAGGTGTGGTGTGCCTGCACGCCTAGTCACGCCCGGGCACGGCAGCAGCTGATGCAGCCGCCTGTTTGCCAACTGGCTAACCCTTCGCATTGCAGGCGCACCGCGCCCACATCGAGCTGGTGACTGCTAAGGTGGAGCGCTCGCTGCTGCAGGACACCACCGCCGACCTGGTGCGCTGAGCTGTGCTGCGCTGCAGTTGTGCAACCGCTGGGCATCCCAGCCCTCCTCCCGTGAGGGTTCAGGCACCCATCTCCCAACTTCTTCCGCCCGCCGCAGGTCACCTTCCTGCACGGCCTGCACCTGGTGGACACACCGAGGCCCTGGACGAGGCGCACCGCCTGCTCAAGCCGCACGGCAAGCTGGTGGCGGCCTGGAACGACAGGTGAGAGTTGTTTGCATGTGGTGCGATGCATGCTGCTGCTGCTGCTGCTGCTGCATGTCTGCTCAAGCCACATGGCAAGCTGGTGGCCGCCTGGAACGACAGGTGAGAGTTGTTTGCATGTGGTGCGATGCATGCTGCTGGTGCTGCTGCTGCATGTCTGCTCATGCCACATGGCAAGCTGGTGGCCGTCTGGAACGACAGGTGAGAGTTGTTTGCATGTGGTGCGATGCATGCTGCTGCTGCTGCTGCTGCTGCTGGTGCTTGTCTGCTCAAGCCACATGGCAAGCTGGTGGCGGCCTGGAACGACAGGTGGGCGTCACACATGTGACTGATGCATGTTTGGCGCCGGATGTCCGGCTCTACTTGGCAACAGAGCGCTGCTTCGCGGGACTCCCCGGGCCGCATACCAGATGCACGGGCCGTGCACGCTCACACGAACCTCGCTGCTCAAATCTACGGCGTTGCAGGAACCTGACTGACCCATTCATCTGCTGCCTGGAGCACCTGTTTGAGTCGTACAACCCCAGCTACAAGTGAGGCCCACTAGATGTTGTTTGGAGCATTTGGTTCGTGTGCACATGTTGGCTGCCTGGAGGGCCTAGGTTTAAGTGATGCTTGATGCTGGATGATCTGCAAGGTTGGTCGGCAATGCCCCAGGCCGACACCCAATGCCTGGGCTCACTGCCTCTGTCCGCTTTGCAGCCGCCACTCCAAGCAGCGGGACGTGGACCAATGGAAGGACACACTGGAGCATGGTGCGCTGCATGCCACATTCTAGGGGTGCTGCCAGGCTCTGGATCGAGGGCGGGCGGCATAGAGGGTGGGGCAAAGGTGCAGCACCGCGGGCGCAGATGCGTCGCTGCAGTACACGATGTGCGCTAGTCCTGCGCTGCGCCTGTATTGATCGACAGACACGGTGCATATCGCCTCCGCTGAAGATACCGCTGTCGTGCAGGCGTGCAGTTCACAGTTGACGAGTAATCTCCTCTAGCGCTTCCATCGCCGCAATCACTGCCCCCATGTTCAGCCCCCACCTAGCATTGCCGACCCGCACGCATTTGATTGAATCTCCTTGCAGGCGGCAAGTTCAGGCTGGACGAGTACTCAGTGCACGCCAACCCCATGCGCATGCAGGTGCGCTGCTGCCCCTGGCTGCTGCTGTTGCGCCGTGCAGCACTGACATGCTGGCGCAGTGCTTGCCGTGGCTGGCTGTGGGGAGGGGAAGTGCGTGTGCAATGCGCTTGCGTTTGAGCGCACCCTCCTCCTTGCCTGTTTACCTCTGCAGTCGGCGGTCACCCTGCTGGGCGTCCCAGACTGGTCCATCCCATGCCGGCACTCACAAATCGGCGCCCACAGCTTCTACCTCTCCCACTGTTCCCATTTCATCCCTGTTCCCATTTCTCTGCAGTCGGCGGTCACGCTGCTGGACATCCTGGACTGCATGTCCTTTGTGCGCACCCACCTGCGCGGTGAGCAATGAAGTGCTATGCTTGCTAACCTTTGTGCGCACCCACCTGCACGGCGAGCCCTGTATTGCTGCGCATGCCAAGCCAACCCTTCCTGCTCCACCCAGCGTCGGTTTGGGCGCGCTTTGTGTGGCAGCTGCTACTTGTGCAGCTGCAACTTCCGGGTGGAGGGGGTGCTCGGGTTTGCTGCTGCGGCTGGAAACTGGCAGCACCAATAACAATGCTGTGCTGCGCTGCAGTCATCTGTACATCTCTCCTGCTGTTCATCTCAGGCTCGGAGCGCAAGGCGTTCAACAACGGCAGGCAGCAGGCTGCAGGCTGCTTCCCCCAATGGCGCTCACGCCTCCCTAGCGCGGCACCCGTGTCATGCAGGCTCGGAGCGCAAGGCGTTCAACAACGACGTGCGGGCGCTGGTTGAGTCGCGCTACGGCCGCCAGCCATTCGACCTGCAGCTGGAGACCAAGGTGTACGTGCTGGAGAAGGTCAGTATGAGTTTGAGGCACAGCGCTGCTTTGCTAGGGGTGGTGGAGGGCGGGCTGGGGCAGCCGTTCGTGCTTTGCTGCTGCTGGTGGTGGTGGTGGGCGGGCTGGGGCAGCCCTTCGACCTGCAGCTCGAGACCAAGTATGTGCTGGAGAAGGTGTGCTGCTGGTTCACTGCAGCGCCTGCCTACTCAGGAGCATGCAGGGCGGCCGCCTGCACTGTGGACCCACAGCGGCCCAGGAGCCGGCAGCCCCAGCTGCAGCCCACTTGGTGTGACATGCGCTGTTGGCCTGCAACGCCGCGTGTTTTGAGACGCGGAGGGCGAGTTGGACCCAACCATTTGTCCATTGTTCTGCAGAGCTGGGCACAAATGATTGCTTGCCTACCCTGCCTGTTTGCAGGACGGGGAGGGTGAGGTGGACCCCAACCGCCCTGTCATCAAGCCCCTGCACCAGCAGTCGCTGTTTGGCGTTGAAGCGGCACTAGCCGTTGGCCCATGGCGGCTTCAGCCGCCGACCGCACAGCAGGGTAGGTATGTGCCTCCCCACTCGCGCTCAGCCTCACCACTAGGAGCGCTGTGTGGCGCAGCCTGCTGTGCCAACGAGCAGCCCTCTCTGCTGGCCTCTCGCAACCTCGCCCCCCACATGCCCCAGCTGCACCGCCTCTGCACCGCACGCCGTGCACCCATGTCAAACTGCTGCAGGCGGCCCCCTGCCTGCCGCGCCCTGCCTGCAATACCAGCACTGGCCATCCCCTGGGAAATTTTGTCCGCCACGCTGTTCCTTCCCGAGCTAGTTGCTACTCCTTCGCGTTTTTGTTGTCAGGTTTTGAGCGGACGCCCTGCCTGGCGTGCATTAGCCTTTCCCAACCGCACGCCCCTGCATATGCATGTCTTTCTGGTCTCAAATGTACCCTTCTCTTGGGCCCCGTACCCGCATCTGCCCCCCAAAACCTGTTGCCCATCCTGCCTGCTCCTACGCCCGTCTGCTTGCCTCCCTGCTTGCTCTTACCGCTGTTGCACAATGCTCGGCCTTGCCATGCTGCTGCCCGTTGCCTGGGCATGCCACACCATATCGCAGTCTGAATTCCGGCTGCCGTTTCGCCGCCACCTGTAGCGCTGCACCACCCCTCCTCAGTGCAGTGGCAACGCTGCAGCGGCAGCCGCAGCGTGGGTACTTGCCCTGGATGCGATCAGCTTACAATCACCGTGCCGCAGCAGTTGGTGCAATCTGGTGGCTGGTGCAGGAGACACCCCGCTGCAGCCTTCAGAGTTCTGCATTAGCGTTGCTCCTGTAGTGCACACCAGGCGGCCGCCTAGGCGGTGGGCCCACCCACAGCATGACACCCATGCCTGCTCGTGCAAGGTCGTTGTGTTAAAGCGGATAGTGCAGACACGGGCATGGACCTAAGGTTGAAGCAGCGCCTCATATGGCAGCATGGAAGGGCGCATACAAGTGGAAGCAATGAGGCGCGAGTGGGCCCCCCGGATGCAGCTGGCGGCCCGTCCTCTACAGCATGAAGGGTCCCACAATTGCGTTCACCTGCAGGGAACCAGTTGCCAGCTTCCGCTGGATGTCCTCAAACAGCTGCTGGAAGCGCCCCATGGCCGCCCCATGCAGCCGCTCCGCCAGCTGGCCCGCGTCCCGAGCGCTGTCCTGCATCTGGCGCCTGGCATGCCCGACATCGCTCCGGCGCTGCGCACTGTCTGTCTTGAGGGATAGCACCATCAGGCCCGCCAGGTAAATCACAACGACCACGGCCACAATCACCGCCGGCCACCGTCGGTCGCCCAGCGGAGCGAATACGCACAGCAGCAGGTAGGCGACTGAGATAAAGACCACAAGGCCCGCCCAGGCCCACGTGACAACTGCGTAGGGCCGCCACCAGCTCCCCACCTGCAGGCAGCCAGGGTGGGGGACAGGTGCGGTTTGGTTCCCATCAATCAAGCATGCACCGGACTGGAAGGGAGCCGGCGCGATTTGCCAGGTTAAGCGCCACATGCTGGGCCCTGTGCGGCCGCCGCAGCGAACACAGGTGTAATGCAAGCCATTCAGTCAGCTGATCCGTGCGCCAGGGAGAAGGCTTGCACCCACCTGCTGGGCGGTGCGCACGACAGCCGCGATGGCGGCGCACTGGGACGCCCACGCCACCGCGCCGTGCAGCTCCGCCACCAGCGAGAGCGCGTCTCCCACTGCGCAGGCCGAGGGGGCACCGTGCGGCGCAGCCCAGTCAAGCTCAAGTTGGATGCATGCCCACGCAGCTCGGCAGCTTGCGCGTCCAAGAACCGCCGCCCTGTCCAACGGCTGGCAGCCAGCGGAAGCGGCATCCCGCAACGCGCTGCTGCCCATCGCAACCGGCAGGCGGCAGACAGGTGTCGGCACACCGTCTCACCAGGCATGCTTGCGAGGCGCTGCCCATCAGACGCGCCTGCAGGCACAGCCGGGCTCTCTACCTCTGCACAGCAAGTGCGGCAGGTGGCAATGGCTTTGGTGGTGGGCGCCAGGGCACACATGGCGCCTGCACATGCATGGAGGCACACAGCAGCAGCGGCACAGGCGGTCCATGTTGCCCCGCACGCACCAGCGCCCCCGCACGGCCGGCTGCCGAATGAACCTACCTGCCAGCTGTGCAAAGAGTCCAATGAGCTGGTTGCAGTTGTCAGTCACGGCTGCGTCAGCGTCATCAATGATCTTGATCTGCGCCTGCACCTGCTCGGGCGACAGCTGGCCTGGTGCAAGCGTCTCCTCCGCCGCGCACTTGTCCTGAAGACTGCGCCTGATGGCATCTACGGCCTGGTAAGCCTGCTCTTGGATGGTCGCCATGTTGGGCCTGCACAGCACGAGTGCAGATACGGGAGGGGAGAGCAGGGGCGGTTGTCGTCTTTGGGTATTGGCTTGCATCAACAAAGACCATGCCTGGGTTGGAAGGCGGCGGATGGGCAGGCGCGCGCGCGCCGGCTTTGCAGCGGCGGCGGCGGGCTGGGGCCTGCTGGGCCGCCCGGGTGCGCTGCAGCGGTGTGCTGGGACGCCGTGCGTGCGTCCAATGCAAGTTGGCGGCCCGCGGGGGCCTCACCGCACCTGGGCGAGGCGGCTGGGGGTGTGGGCACCTGGTGCGCCTGGGGCGGATGCAGTCGATGCCCGGGTGTGCCTGTGTCTACGATGGCGGCGGAATGGCGCTGGCAGAGCCAAAAATCTGTGCGAATGCGGCCACAACGCGGCGCCCATCATGTACACGGGCCCATGTGGCGCTAAACCCGCTTGAAAACACATGTGACATTGCCCTGCCCGTCCTCAGATGCACACACACGCACCGGGAGCCGCGCCCGCAAGCCCTACCGCTGCCCGGGCAGCCCGGCGCAGCGTCCGCCCCCCAGCTGATGCTCGCCAGCCATAGTGATAGAAAGCGCACAGAGCAAGCAGAAGAACCGATCAGTACGCGGCGTCTCCTCCCAGCACCGCCGCCGCCGCCGCCGCCGCCACCGCCGCCGCTGCCGCCGCTCACCGCCGCCGCTCAGCAATGGGTCGGCAGCCCAGTAAGGCCAGCGAGGACCCTCCAGAGGTGCAAAGGCTACGTGCGGCTCAAAGGGAACAGCTCCAGCTGGCGGGGATGCTGCCCGACCTAAACAGGCTAATGCTAGCAGAGGTCACAGCCGGCAAACCTGCCACGCCCGGCAGCCACAAGGCGCGGCTGGACGCGGTGTGGGAGCACTACACGCAGTTACGAGCTGAGATTGCGGCCATCCAGGCCCACCTGAGTGAGAGCCACACATGCAGTCAGTTCTGCGTTGGCATGCGGCAGTGCCCTGGCTGCCTGCGAGCAACGGTGCTGTGAGCCTGCTGGGCATGATCTGCTCTTCCAGCACCACCTGGCTTGCCCCTGGTGCCTGCTGCTGCCGCAGATGCGCAGCGAGAGGGCCGTGACCCGCCGCCCATGCCTGCTCCCACCCCTCCCCTCGTGCTGGCGCCACTGGTGGAGCCGGCATGTGAGCCAGGGCTGTGGGCAGGGTGCAGCCGCTGCCGTGCCCCACAGCTCAGCGTTCGTTCGCTTGTTGCTGTTGCCTTGCTGTCAGTTCACGCGCTGGTATCCGTGGGAGTGGCAGCCGCTGGTTGGCCAGGATGTCCCGACACCCGCTCCACACGACCCCTGTGCACCGTCCGTCCTGCCCTGCAGCATCGGCTGCACCTGCGCCTACATCGCCTCCTGGCGAGCAGCTCGATACACTCGTAGGCAGCTCCAGTTTCTCAAGGGGCCAGCGAGGCAGCAGCAGCGGCAACGGGGGCGAGGAGGCGGCACATGCCGGCAGCGCAGAGGGCAGCGACGCCATGCCGCTGCTGGCGGCGGGGAGCGGGCAGCTGGCGCCGGGCCTCCGGCGGTGGCAGGGCCACCAGGGCTGCGGCTGAGCCTGCTGTGGGTGGCAGCGACCTTGCTGCCGAGATCGAGACTAATCCCTGCTCCACAGCCAATGCTCGCACCACAACTGTACTGGTTGATTTACTGTTTGACTTACTGATTGACTGTGTCCATGCGTCTGCCAGCTACGTGCGTGTGCTGCTAACACGCGCATGTGCATGTACGTGACGCACATATGCAAACTTCACTGTGGGAAGGTCTTGGAGGGGATGGGCGGCAGCTTGCAAGCGGGATGGTGCAGACAGAGTGGTACGCAGCATGCATCATTGCAGTAATTCTTGTGCGTCCCGCTTCTGCCCTGTAAGCTCCACTTGCGATTGCAGCCGGTCAAACACGCGGGCCATTTCCGCCCGGGCGTCAGCCAGCAGAAGCTCCACTCTCTGCTCAGGCGAAGCAGTGGCGCCCAGCCCGGCCTCGCAGCTGCTGCCATCCAGTGTAAACAAGGTCCGCTGGCTGCTGGAGAGCTGCAGAAGGGAGGGAGGGGGGCACGGCTTGGCAGTGCTGCTGGGTAGCGAGTATCGTGGCAGGAGCGGACAATGGCAGGCATCCGTGGCAGGCCCCGTGCAACACCAGCATGCCTTCCCCCACCTGCCCTTGAAACACGGTCTTGTGATTCCTGAAAGAGGCGCGATCCTGGAATGGCTCTCCATGCTGCTGCTCCTGCTGGCGGCGGCGGCAGTCGGGTGTGCTAGGCGATGCCGACCCCGCCTCGCTGCCCGTACCAGGTGCATCCGCAGGCGCTGTGGCGCGCTGCTTGCGGCGCCGGTACCATTTGGGTCCCTTGTCAGCTGCCAGCCAGAGGAGGGCCAGTCCAATGCCGATCCCAAGAATCAGCCACAGGCCTGCAGGAGCAACACCAGGCTGGGGGCATCAGGCGAAGAAAGAGAGGTGCCGAAGCTGCCTGGACGGCCAGGCAAACAACGACAAGAAAGCGGCAGCCCAGCGCAAGCTGGGCCCCGCCGCATTGCAGCTGGGCAGCAGCCTGTGGGACAGCGCTCACCTGACACCTGGTCAAACGTGATGGCTGCCTGCTGGTTCAGCCCCGCATCGCAGTCCGTGCGGGGGACATCCACGTACGCCGTTCGCAGCTGCGTGCGTGAGGCGGGCAGCAGGCATTGGTGAAAGGAAGAAAGAATACCCCTGGGGCGTGGGTTGAGGGGGGCAGCTGGGTAGAGCAGCCCAAGAGCAGGTTGTAGGCGTTGCACCCCGGGCCTGGCTTACACTTTGGCAAGGGAGGTCCCGCCATGAAGCATGTCCTTGCCGCCAGGCGCCCAGCATGCATGCCTGCTGCCCATGCGGTACGCACCTGTGACACCGTGCCGTCCTCTTGCAGGGCCAGAATGATCCGGTCAAAATCGTCTACTAGCGAGTCGTTGGTGCCAATGCGCCACGCCAGCCCAAAGTCAACTGCAGGACAGGGCAGGCAGCGGTTGCGATTTGGCCCTCACTTGAAACCGGACGACACAACTACCTGCACTTTGATCCACTCAGCGATCAAACACAGCCAAGCAACCCGTTCCCAGTTAGACAAGGCAACCCACATGGAGCGAAGGACGCCACCACGCGATATGCGCATCCCGCCTCTGCTGCAACATACTGAAGCATTGCAGCAGTGCGACATGCTGTGAGGCATTGCCAGAACAATAGCTCGACGCGCACCGCGCTCTTGGCAGGCATGTCAGCTTGCGTGAGTTAAACCAAAACACTGCAAAGCCTGCCTCACTCGCCTGCTGCACCGGCTCGTCCACAGCGGTGGCCAGCAGCACACCGTCCCGCAGCTTGGGCAGCCAGTCGATGAACGCGCTTTGCACGCCCTGCAGGCAGAGGAGACGGCTTCAGCAGCATGTGCGGGCTGCTGCTGGACAGGCACAACTTGCACGTGTTGAGCACTGCTCAGACCCCATCAAGGGAGCCGCAGCAAACATCACAGGCACTCAGCTCACATCGAAGGGCATTTCGTAGGGCGCAATGCCATATTTCCCCAGCCTTGGCACATCTGCATCCACTTGCATGAGGCGGCGGTGCAGTGAGCTAGGGCGAGTGGAAGCAGACGCCACCTGCTGCCTACTGCCTCCGTGGCTGGCAAGGCTGCCGGCGGCATCGCACCCTGCAGAACACTCCTTTCCCGCCGCTGTGAATCACTCACAGACCGGAATGGTGCCCACAGCTTTGCCTCGCAGGTCTTCAACGGAGTTGATCGGGGTGGACAGCTGGCTGACCGTCAGCGCTGCTGCCAGGTTGGCGCAGTCTTTGGGGGCAGCAGATGGGTGGGTGGGCAGGGGGTGGGGGGCAGCATGTGATGTGAATGATAAATCCTGTAAGGGTGTGCCCCAGCAGGCCACCCAAGTGGAGCTCACAGCGTTGAGAGCACTGAGACTGGCTGCACCCAACCGCCCACTCACAGGTGTTGATGAGCACTGTGGCCAGGAAGCCGTAGAGGATGGCGATGATGCGCGAAGACGGGGCGCTGACCTGGCAGTTTTGCCCAGGTGGCACCCGTGCAGCAGCGTTAGGCCTCACATTAGTGCGTGGATTTGGACCCCCTACATGCTTTGGCTCACCGAAACCGCTTCTTCCACCTGACCGAAATGTTCACCATGCCACCATGAGCTGACCCCCGCTCACATGGAAGGGCTCCATGAGCAGCATGGTCCAGCAGGAGCGCCAGCCCGCCTCCTGCATGCCCGGCACCACGTCCCGCCGCCGCACCCGCCCCTGCACGGTTGGTGGCAAGCCAACATGCGCAGCTGGGTTGGTGCATGTCCGGCACCGCGCCCTTCCCGGGAAACGGCCCGCCGCCGCACCCGCCCTGCACAGCTTGTGAGCACAGCAGGATGAGAAGCATGTGTGCCGTGCGAACAGCAAACAAGCTGCGCATCAAAATACCCAAAGCAGGCACCCACAAAGCTACGGAGCGCGCCGCGGCAACACCAGCGAGCGCCCACCTCGATTGACAGGAACTCGGTGACGAATGTGAAGCACGGGATGGCGATAACGGTCACGGCTATCGCTAGCCACACCTGCTGGTCAAGATTTGGTTGCAAGCGGCAGTGAGCCGGCATCCGCAAATGCGTGTAACCAGCAAGGGCGGGGCTCAGGCGCTGCGTTTCACTGCCGCATCTCCATTGCATGCCAGTCAACATGGCGCACCTCCCAGCTAAACGGCCTCAGAAAGAAGTAGCCGCTGCTTGTTGTGCTACTGGAGTACACCATGATGCCGAGTGCCGACCGATAGGTGGGGTAGCTGACTGCGAATTCAAAGGTCAAAGGGAGCCCGGCCTGTTATCTGAGCTNTGCAGGCGGCCAACCTCCTGCATGCAGGACATGCAGGATGGCACCACCGTGCCAGGCAAGAAACCCTACAGAGCATGCCCTCACATATGATTCCCGCCTCCTCCCGCTCGCTGCTGATGGTGATGCCAGCGCTGGCCAGGGTGCAGCTGCCTGCACCATGGCAGAACCTCGACTCGGTGAATGGGCGCTATGCAGGCTGGCTGCAAGTGTGCGTGCTTGCAATAGCTTGCCAGCCTCGCACCGTTGGGCGCAGTCAGGTCGGTTATCATGTCCTGAAACAGCATGCATGTGAAGCTGTAGGTGGTTCCCGGCAGCGAGGCGTTGCTGCCTGCAGCGGCGGCGGTGGAAGCGGGTGGTTGCGCTGGTACAGGGCATGCAGCCGAGAGCAACAGTGCATATTTATTCCCCGGCGCAAGCCACGTTACCATGTACGCATCCCACTCACTCTCCACCCAGCTTTTGAGCTGCGCGGCGCGGCGGAACAGCGCTATGTCAAAGCCAGAGTACGTTGCGGCGGCAGCGCTGGCGTTGCAGAGCGACCTGCAGCGGCAGCAGTGCAGGGGTGGCTTGGGTTGGCCATACAAGACACTGTGCCAAGAGGCATTCGAAACATGCTGCCGTGCTCCCTCACATGGGTGGGAACATTGAGGTGCACACGTTCACGTGCTCTGCTGCCGCGCTGGCGGCGAGCAGCAGGAGCAGAGGCACACTCCACCGCATCTGGCTAGTAAGTTGGGCGATATGTGCACAGAGGAGTTGAGCAGGTAGATTGGACTCCGCCTGCACAGAGAGCAAAGGATGCAAGGTGCTTCTGTTGCAGGGTCGAGCGGCGGGGCCGCCCCCCTGCCGCCGCTGCTCGGTTCACGTGCCGCTGCCGCGGCAGGCTCCGGCAGACTCACGGCGTTGGCAGCGAACTGCCGATGCGGTGCGAGAAGAGATTGGCGACCAGGGGGCGGCGGCGGCGCTCGTTCCGGAACGCCTCCTAGCGCTGGGCTACCGCGGTGGCATGCTTGGTCGTGCGGCGTGCCATGAGCGAGAGAAAATTGCGATTGTAAGCGGCCAGCAAGGGCTCCGAGTCCAGTATCCCCACGCGGTCCATGCAAAACCCGCTGTGTCAACCGAGGGCCCTCGCCGCACCCTGCAGTCAGTTGAAACGGTAGCGGAGGCGATGGCTAGGCTTGCAGAGCGAGCGCCGGCAGCCTGCTCGCGGCACTGCGCCAGTGGTGCGGCGGCGCACCGCCGCTCTCTTCGACATGTAAATGCTCGTTACACGCTACACGCCAACATCTGTGGAAGCATCGGCCGAAGCACGACAGGCCTGATAAAGACAAAGTCAACCAGCAAAATCCAGGTGGGGTGCACATCCAGCGCCTGGACAACAGAGGCCGACGGTGGCAGCGCTGCTGCGAGCCGCAGCCGCTGGCCGTGGGGAGCCGCCTTGCGCCCTCAGCCGGTGCATGCGCGCTCCAGCTGGCTGCGCAGGAAGAAGCTGGCCTTGCCACGCATGTCTACCAGCGCTTCGGCTGAGGGGGCATGGCCGCCCGCCAGGCTGGCAAGCTTGAGAAGCGCCGGCGCCTGCCGCACATCCGCCCACTGCGCGTCCGCCCGCTGCGGCACATACGTGGTCTCTCCGTTGAACAGCTGAGCGCTGACCAGCTGCGGCATGAAGGCGCCGCTGCGCAGGGCGCCCTCCAGCGCGCCTGGCACTGCCCAGCCGTCCCCACCGACACCGCGCAGTGCTGTCGCCAGGCGCAGCGGCACGGGCTGGCCGTCCAAGCTCGGCTGCTGCACCGCGGCGGCATAGGCCAGGCAGGCCAGCAAGGGCACAGGGCCCTTTTCGACAATGCCACCGCCCCGGCCGGCCCAAGCCAGCTCCAGCAGAGCGTTGGCCTCTCGCTCCGACAGCAGCACCACCGCTGGGCTTGCGGCGGCCTTGCTGCCTCCCCTGCTGCCGCTGGCACCGCCGGTGCTGCCGCTGCCGCTGCCACAAGCAGCGCCATCTGGCAGCAGCAGCACGTTGTCCACGCTGCGCAGGTACTCGTTCAGTGCATCGCTGCCAGGCACCCCAGCCACAGTCCGGAAAAAATTGGGTGTGCAAAAGACGCGGGGGCTCCAAGGCAGGGCGGCAATGGGCTGGGCCGCGTGCAGCCGCTGCGCCAGCTGTGCCAGCGGCACCAGCTGCAGGCCGGTGCGGACCATGAACATCTGCAAGGGAGGGCGGATAGGTGGGCGGAGAGGGTGGGCGAATTGCACAGCTCATTCTCAAGGTGCTGTATGGGCACAGCTGCTGCCGCCTGTGAGAGGAGCCAGCTCGCAGGTTACTGTGATCGCCATGCTCCCTCCTGTCTCACCAGAACGCCTGCCCAGCTGCGCCCCGCCACCTTACCAACCCACCAGCCAGCCCACAATACGCTGCTCTTACCTCCAGCGAGGCGGCGCCCAGGGCGCGAGAGTGGTCCCAGTCTCGCTCCGCCACTGCATCTGCCTTGGCCACCTGGCGTTCCACCTCCTCCTCTTCCTCCTCCTCGCGCTCGCACTCTCTCTCACACTCCTCGCCCACGCCGCCGTGCGCCATCACGCTGTGCCCGGCGCCGTACGCTGCGCTGCGCTGCGCCAGGTCAGCCATGAGCTGCGCCATGTCGGCTGCCAGGTCAGCACGCTGCCTCCGCACGTGCTGCGCCGCCACAATCTCTCCCAGTGGAGCGGGGGCGCTGGCTGCTCCGTACAGCTCATCCAACCCCAGCTGCTCCGGCTGCAGCCAGTGCTCCGGTGCGCGGTGGGAGGCAGCAAACAGCAGCCCCTGGTGCGTCCACTCCAGCACCCCATGCAGCGTGGCCGCCACTGTGTTGGCCATGGCCCACTGCAGCACATCGCGGCTGGTCAGCTGGCGCGCGGCTGCTCCTGCGTCTGTTGCCGCAGCGACACCGGCGCCAGCGCCGACAGCTGCTGTGGCTGCTGCCGCTGCAGCAACAGCTCGGATCTTCTCACCCACGTCTTCAGTGGCGATGGTGCGCAGGGTCTGGCCGCGCCCAAGCTTGCGCAGCCGGCCCGCGGCCTGGATGAGGAGGGTGGGGCGGGGGCAGGAGAGTGCTGGTTAATGGTTGCTGTGGGATCTGACTTGCTTTGCATCTGCCAAACTCATCTGCTTTTAACGGCGGGCTGCAGCCTTGGTGCAGTCGGCAGCACAGGGTGTCATCACTAAGTATGCCTTTCGACATCCACCCAGTGACCGCCCCCACCTGCATCAGCTTGTCCTTGCAGGTGGTGGGTCCCAGCGTCAGCAGGCCCAGCGCGTCTGGCCGCAGCCGCAGGTCTGCGCCTCGGCAGCGCGCCTCGTCGAAGATGCAGAGCGCCTGGTCCTCGCGGATTGGAGACACCTCGCGAGGCGTGAGGCGGCGCTGCAGGTCCAGCACCATCCAGGCGCGGCGGCCTTCATCAAAGAAGCACACGCCGCGCCAGCGCGGCTCCCCGGGCTGGGCCAGCATCAGGCCCACAAGGTGCTCGGCCGCATTGCTGCAGGGATGTAGGGGAGGTGGGGAGGGGTGGGCGCAGGCGGCCGGCGTGTGTGCACAGGGCAGGCAGCAGCTGGCACGTGCACCAGCGGCCGGTGCAAGTCAGGCCCTACGGCAGCTGTGCAGCCCTGAATGCACCTCCAGTCCGGATGCCACATCATGGCTGCCTCCCTCCCCTCACCTGTTGGTGGTTCCAGCCAGCAGAGCGCCACAGTCAATGATTGCATCCACGCTGTGCTGAACCGCAAAGCGCAGCAGGGCGTGGCACACCTCCAGCGCGCCCTGCAGCGGGGAGAGGCAGAGTTTGCTGGGGCAGATTCAGGCAACATGGGCAAGGCTAACATGTGCACGGCTGCACCTCTTGATGCCAGGGGAGCCGAATGCCCGCCAACGTGGCATGCCTTCAGGGCAGTCACACCCCAGCCACCAGCAGGTCTCACCGACAACCAACCGCTCACAGCGCCCTCACACCTGCGCGGGCAGCGTGTCGAAGCGCGGGCAGCCGAGCAGCACGGCCAGCATCTTGCCGTTTGTGGCCTGCAGGCCGCGCTCCACGTCCAGGTGCTGTGCCACTTGCAGTGGCAGCAGGCGGTGGTTGTCGTTGGTGCCTGCACATGTGAGGAGGCGAACGGCGGGTCAAGCTGGCGGGCCAGGCAAGTTGAGCGCCTGGGAGATGGTGCGATGTGCAACCTCTGCCTGCTGCACGCTGGCCACTTGATGTGACGCCTCCTGCGTTACCCTGCAGCAGTCAGCGCAGACCTGCAGAGCCACCTTGACCATCACGGGAGTTCCAAACGCTGCCCGTGCACCCTGCCACACACCTGAGAAGCCGATGACTCGCCCGGCCAGGTTGTTTGCAAGGTGCCAGGCGCTGGCAGGCAGGCGGCCGGGGTACATACGCATCTCACGCGGCACAAGGCAGTAGCTGATCCAGAGGTTGACGGCTGCAGGTGGAGGGCGGCAAGGCAGGGCGGTACAGGTCAAGACGAGTTTGGGATGCCCATGCAACAGACAGCAAGCGTTGGCAGCTCTGCCCGCAACCATGCACGCAGCATCGGCGCGCTGCAGCATTCACTCCCTACCCCCCACGCCTGCAGCAGCCTTCCGGCCCAGCCACACGGCTCGCGAGCTACACCCACCCGCCATGTTGTGTGAAAAGATGCTGTGGGCCAGCCCCATCTGCACTGCGTTGGTGGGGTCCAGTTTGCGCACATCGTCCACTGGGACCAGCACGCCTACGCAAAGGGCGGAGGGAAGGTTGTGGCATAGGGCGCAGCAGTGCAGGTTGTGGCGTAACTGACGCCACATGCCTCCTTGAAAGGCGCGGCAGCGCAGGGAAGTCGGGAGCAGGCGGGCAGCTGCGGGCAGCACCCGGGCAAGTGGCAGCCAGCCCACCAACCACAACCCAGCCTACATAACCAGCAGGCTGTGGTGCCCACCTGCATCCTCCACATCCCGCCGCGCCAGCTGCAGCCACTCGGCGAAGCAGGCGCGCTGCTCGTTCTGCCCGCGCTTCAGCAGCTCGTGCAGCGCGTCCAAAAACTCGCCCAGCGACAGCCCATCCTTGTAATAGGCCAGGGCGGTGAGCGTCAGGGCGGTGTCTGGGCGGGCGTACTCTGAGCGCTCGCTGGGAGTGTGGGCAGCACGGTACGGCACCGCCAGCCGCTTGCGCGCATTGGGCGACCTGCAGGGTGCAGGAATGATTCATCACAAGGGGGGATCCGCAGGGCATGTACGTGCAGGTGCACAGACCGTCCGGCGTCGGCCAGAGGGAGGAAAGGACGTCTTGCACGGCTTACGAGTGCAGGATTTGCCGCATGGGCCGCCTTACCCTCGGACTGCCCTCCCTGCCACCCCCAGCGTCCAACCCTGCTCCCGCATCTGTTGACGCCAAACTCCACGTGCACCCGCATACGCAGGCAGTGCTCCAGCACGCCAAACGCCAGCAGGCCGCGCAGCGCCAGCACAAACTCCCGCTGCTCCTCAGCCAGGCCGCTGGCCGCCAGCTCGGCCTCGGCAGGCACTCCGCGGTCCAGGCAGCAGCGCAGCACCAGCGCCTGTGCAACAAGGGTTGGCGGACACATTCAGTGGAGCGCCATGCAATCACGGGAAGCTAGCCAGCGCTGACAAGGGCGGCTTGCAAGCTTAGGTGTCACAGAAGTGAAATGTGCATGCAGCCTCAGCGGCAACACCAGGGCTGCAACCTGCGTGCACTGCTCACCCGGGCCTCTTCGTCCAGCTGCGCCAGCCAGCGCTGCGCGTACGGCGGGTCTGCCACCACCGCCTCCGCCAGCGCCCGCCGTAAGTCGGGCAGCGCCGCCTCCAGTGCTGCCCCAGGCAGGAGGCGCACTCCTGGATAGGCGCCCGGCTTGCCCTCCCTGCCAGCCACAACCGCCACACGCTCGCGAGCCAGGATGGCGCCAATTCGGCCGGCGGTGGCGTGGCGGGCCAGCTGGAGCAGCAGGGCGTGGCCGGCGGCGGTGCGGATCTGTTCGGAGGGCAGGCCGGTGGGGCTGCCCCAGGCGTACACCAGCTGGTACCTGCGGAGAGGCAACGCATCGAGAGTCACAATAGGGGGTCGACATGCCACACCAGCCTCCAACTGCGCTGTGCCCCCTGACCGTCTGATGTGTTCACCCCACCCCACACCCCATACTTCACACCTGTGCGACAGCAGCTCGTCGCTCTCATCCAGCAGGTCCAGGAAGGGCAGGCCCCTCAGCCCGTCCGTCTGCGCCACCAGCTCCGCCTGGCCCTGCTCCCACAGCTCCTGCCGCTTCAGCTCAAACGACAGCACCCGCTCCGGGCTGGTCAGCAGCACGCCGCCCTCCTGCAAGCAGGAATTGAAACTAGAGCGCAGCTCTGCTGAGGTAGGTACACGGACGCAGCCAGCGCGGCAGCCAGCTCAGCGGCATGCACATGCAGCTCTCGAAGTCCAACGGCTGGTTGTGGGGCCTCGCTGTCCGACGGCCTCAAGACTGCCTACACGAGCACCCTGCCTCATCCCACCCCACCAGACCTCATCCCAACCCACCCCACCTGCTTGCAATGCTCCAGGGCCGACCGCATGGCGCTCAGCAGCTGCGACGTGGGCTGCACGTCCCGGTGGAAGGGCAGCAGGTAGAGCTTGCGAGCCAGGCTGCTGGCGCACAGGCAGGCGTGCATGTATGCGTATGCTTCCGCCAGCAGCTGGGGCAGCAGCACCAGGCGCACCTGCAGGGCGGGGAGTTTGAATGCGGTTGGGGGCAGCATGAGGGCATGTACCTCGGATGTGGGCATCACAGCACAAGCCACAGCACAACAAATCGCAGGGATGAGGATGCCGAGCAGACGTCTCACAGCAGCTGCCTGGCCCGCAGCTCACCACCACGGGCTGCGCGGCGTAGTGGAGCAGCAGCATGGGCAGGATGACGCGCGTCTTGCCCTCTCCCTGCAGGGAGGCAGCAGGTTGGGGTGGGCCGCAGTCAGCGCTGGCGGGAGCCTCTGGGCCAGGCAGGGCACGGGGCGGGCGGGGCCACGGGCAGCCCGGTACGGGTGCAGTTCCATGCGGAGCGCACATGTCCCTCAACCGAGCCGCATGCCGCAGCCCTGGATCCCTGCCAACGGTCCCTCACGCCCCCCAACTTGAACGATGAAAGAACGAGTACGCCCTGGGCGTGAATTGAGGGGCCTGCTGGGTATTCAGCCCAGGGGGCACCAGCCAGCCTCCACACCCACCATGTTGAGCTGGCAGATGGCTCCCGGGTGGTCCATCAGGTGCTGGGCCACCATGTACTGGGCCGGCCGGATCTGCAGCTGCTGCTCCGCCTCAAACACCAGCCAGTAGGGGTGCTGCGCCGGGCTCCACAGCCGCCGCACTTGCAGCTCCTGCGGCAGGGAGGAGGCGGGGCGAGGTGGGGGCAGGCGGAGCTTCGCTGGTGTTGCAATGGAGGAATGTGGCAGCAGCCTGTGTTGCACGACAGCGCGGGCATGCAGGCAGCCCAAGGGGGCGTATCCGATCACAACTGCTGCCTGCCACCAACCTGAACCAGCAGCGGCAGCTCGGCTGCGTCCTCCACCCAGCCGGCCAGGCGCGTCAGCTTGTCCTCTAGCACGCATAGCTGCAGCCAGAGCAGGGCGCCCTCTCGCAGGCGCTCCACAGAGGCATCGGACAGAAAGGGGTTGAGGGCCCGGGCGCCCCGGCAGTGCGGCAGCACCAGCTCCAGCAGGTCACGCCGGCTGAGCAGCGGCAGCAGCCCCGCCGCGCGGCGCATGCGGACGGCTGCGCCGGGCAGGCCCAGCGCAGCGGGCACAGCGGCCAAGTGGGTCAGCAGGTAGGCCTCGGCCTCGCCTCGCCAGGTGTGCACGCTGGCCTGCGGAGGCACACGCAGCAGGCAAGGCACAGCATTTTGTGGGTATTGCAGGAGACGTGCGGCAGGCTGGGACGTACACAGGCACGCACCGAGGTGAACCGGACTGAACTGAGCCGAACTGAAGCCCAGCTGCAAGCAGGCAATCTGCACTGTCGGCCAACCCCACCAGCCTCCCTCAACCAACCCCACCTGCAGCTGTGCGATGCGCCGCCTGGCATCTGGCGCAACCTCCAGCTGCTGCAGGTCCTGGTGGTGCAGCTCCCAGCTCTCCTTCAGCTCTGCATGCATCTGCCGCTCCAGCTCAACCGCCTCACCGCCGCCCTCGCCGCCGCCAACCGCCAGCGGGTAGGGCGGCGGCTCTTGGTGTGCAGCTGCGCCGTTTGGCTGCCCAGCTGCACCGTTGGCCTGCTGCTGCGCCGGCTGCAGCAGGCTGGCCAGCGCTGCCTCGCTGTCTGCCACAACAGTCGAGCTGACTGGGCAGGCCGGCACGTCGACTGGGGCGCACAGGCCCAGGCGCTGCCACAGCGGCGGCGGCGGCTGAGGGCGGCACTGGCCCAGTGTTCGCAGCTCTTCTGAAGCTGTGAGCAGCTGGCGTGGGTTGCGGCTGCTCTCCTCAAGGTAAGCCAGCTGCCAGTCCTCTGGGCAGGGCTGCGGCTGTGCCTGAGCGGGCTGCTTCTCAACGTCGCTGACAGCTCGCGTGGGCTGCGGCTTTGGCTGAGCAGGCGGCTTGCTAAGCTCTGCAAAGTGCAGCCCGCTGAGCTGGCAGGCGCTCTGCAGCACATCGTGCACCAGCAGCCGCAGGCCTGCCGCCAGTTGCCCGCCCAGTGCCGCTGCGTTGGCGAGCTGCTCCAAGTCGGCAGACGTGAGCGGGTGGGTGGCGCCTGGGCTGCCTGGCGGGATGTCCGGCGGCAGAGTGCCCCAGCAGGCCCGCACAGTCTGCATCGCCTGCTGCACGCCCGTGGCCTGGCTGCCGGGCTCGGGCAGCAGCGAGGAGGTGGCTGCCTGCAGCGCTGCCAGCTGCATGCGCGCGGGGATGGAGGTGGTGTGCAGGTGGCGCAGACGAGGGTGCACCGCATAGGTGTGGTACTGCGGGGGTGGAGGTGGGCAGGTGGGAGGTGGTGGATTAAAAGGCGCTGGGTGTGAGCAACTTTCGACGGCGGCTGGCACAGCTGACACAACTGCCTGCCGGCAAGAGGCATTGCCATGCGTTCAACTGCTCACGGCAGAGCATGCGCCGGTCCCTCATCAATCCTGCCTTGCTTTCTCAACAGCCCTCCAACACCATGCTCCCGCTCACCTGCAGCTGCGCGTCCGTGTCGCCGCTGTGCATGACCGTCACCGCCTCAGGGCCCCGCTGCACCTGCCCCGCAGGCACCAGCACCTGCAGCGCTGCAGCGCTGCCAGCCTGCTGCCCCTGGGATGGCCGCTCCAGAATGAGGCACTGGCTGAAGTCTGGCAGGGTGTACGCGGCTGTGCCCTCCCCCGCTGCTGCCTGCTCCACCAGCCGCTGGCAGGGCCGCAGGCGCCAGCCAGTGAAGTCGAGGGACCAAAGGGAGCCTCCCCGCAGCTCAAACTCCAGCTGAAACCGGGGCAGGCTGAACAGCATGGTCGGGGCTGGAGGAGAAGCGTCGCTGCTGCCGGCACAGGCGCTGCTGCTGCCGCCGCCGGCCCTGATGTATGTGTGGATGAAGCAGGTGCTCTCGAACTGTGCCAGCACTGCTGTGACCGCTGAGCTGTGCAGCACCAGCTGATCCGTGAGCGCCTGCCGCGCCTCGGGCGCCAGCAGTTCCACCCAGCTGCGGCGCTGCAGGTGCTCTGGCACACGCAAGCATGTGTAGCTGACCGCCGGGCCGGTGCTGCCTGCTGTGGGCCAGTGCAGCAGGTAGTGCGTCTGGCGGTCGCGGAAGTGGATGGGGCGCAGCACGATGGCGCCCCGCTTCCTGCAGGGGTGGCGAGTCAAAGGGTGGGAGAGCATGACTTGGCAAACGGGCGTACCGCAGGGCATGCCCGCAGGTCAGCTTGTGATGCCACAACACCTTGAGGTTGCACACCAGTGCAACGTGGCGGCCATCACATGCAGCACGAGGTTAGCCTTGCCTGTCCTCCAAGCCACCACCCACTCAGACATCCCACCTGCACAGCCAGTGCGAGTGCATCTCTCGCAGGCGGGGCGGCAGCTCGGCCCCCCATCCGGGGCAGGGGCAGCCCTCGCCGCCCACGTCGAGCAGCTCCAGCCGGTTGCCGCTGCCGTCCACCTCAACCGCCACCAAGCCGCCATCTGCTGCCAGGTGGAACTCATAGAAGCAGCCTCTCACTGGGGCCAGGCTGCGCCGCACGCCACTGGCGGTCTTGGTCACCTCAAATCCCCAGGGCGAGCTGCCGCAGTTGGTGGCGGTGCTGAAGGTGCGGCTGTAGAGTGGGTGCTGCAGGATCTCGGCTGGCAGGCGGCCGGGCGGGGTGCCATCCTCGAGCACTGTGCCGTCCAAGCCGTTGATGGAGTAGAGGTGGCCGTCGCTGCCCACTGCCTGCCAGCTGACAAGCGGGACGATGGCTCCATTGTTGAGCTGCCAGCGCAGCTGAGCCCAAACCAAGCTGGCAGGTGCGTGCTCAATTACGGCCCGCAGAGCTGCAGTCAGCATAGAGCGGCGTGCGTTGGCCGCGGCAACAATCTCGCCGGCGCGGCGGGCCATGGCCCAGTGGCACAGCACCTGCAGAGCAGGGGGTGGGCCAGACGAGCGGCATGCGGTGAGGCACCATGCCGTGGACAGAAAGTGCAGTCAGGCGTGAGTGCCCAGCGACGCCAAAAGATGGGGCTGCCACCAAACCACCGCACTATGCTGCCCAGCCCGGCAAACGTAGCACAGATGGGTGCAACTGCACGGCACTCTACTGGCCCAGCGCACCTCCAGCTGCGACAGCTGGGCCTGCAGCTCAGCAGTGCCCTCCCCATCCAGAGCATGGCAGTAGATGCTGCCGTGGTGCACCAGCACCGCCAGCCGCAGCATGGCGGCAGCGTCGTCTGAGCTGAGGGCTGTGCCGCCGCCTCTGTAGCAGCAGAGCGCTGTCATGCGCAGCTTGGTCTGCTGAGCTCGCAGCTGCATGGCATCCTGAGGAGGCGCCGCCGCCGCCTCGGCTTCTGAATCGTCCGCCCAGCGGACGGCGGTGGCCGCAAAGCTGCGGGCCACAGCTTGCAGGGGCGGGTGCCAGCCGGCCAGGAAGGCAGCCATCTCTCCCAGCAGCTGCACGGCGTCTGCCTCACGAGGCGACTCGCGGAGCTCCTCTGCAGGGCAGGCGAGTGGAGGCAGTGCTGTTGGTGAGCCAGAGATCGGTTCGAACAAGCCAGCACACGTCGCAACCAACCAGGTGCTAACCAAGGCATGTTCATGAAAGCTGCCCCAAGCCAAGAGACTCTGCAGCGCACCAGGCACCAACCAACTGAGCAACAGCAGCAGCAGCAGCAGCAGCTAGCCTCAACCATAGCGGCCACCCACCTGCCAGGGCATGCAGCTCGGCATGAAGCGTCTCCAGCAGGTCACCATGGGCGCTGCCGCCGCTGCCCCACTCGGTGCGCCAAAACAGCGCTGGCTGCTCGCTGCTGGTGAGCGGGCCCACGTGGTAGAGCGCCTGCCGCACCAGCGTGCGCACCGCCGGGTGCCCCAGCGGCAGTGTGCGCTGGCGCAGCGCGCCGCACAGGTGACGCAGCTGCAGCAACGGGTAGGAGCGCAGGGCGCCAAACGCCAGGAAGCCCGGCTTGCTGATCCAGCGCGGCTGCTGGTCCTGCTGCGCGATGGGCAGGTTGCTGCGGTCCGCAGCAGTCACACTGCCGCTGCCATACTGCGGCATGGCCCACTGCAGCGCTGCCGCCTCGCCCGGTAGCTGCTCAGTGAATCCCTCAACCACGCTGCTGGCCGGCACAGAGCCCCAGGGGTTGAACCAGCCAACTACGGCATCAGCCACGCCGCTGCCCTGCCAGGCCATGCGGGGGAGCAGGCCGTCGGGATGCCACACGCCATCTGAGGCGACGTGATAGCTGTCCACCGTTGGCAGGCGCTCCAGCAGCTCTTGCTGCGGGATGAGAGCCACGTGCAAGGGAACGAGAATACTGCTCAGGACAGCTGACGATAACGGATTAGCCTGCAACTGGCGCAACTGCTTCTTCACCAGCGAGCCTCCACGCAGCAGACGGCAGTTGCTGCTGTTCTCTGAGACGACCCACTGCTAGGCTGGTTGCAAGCCGTGCAGTACCATACCGCACAGCAGGCTACCACCTGCATGCAACCCACGCTGGATGACCACTCGCACCTCTGTCATTGCATCTTCGTCCGACACCAGCACCACCTGGCTGTCTGCGCCCCGCCGCCCGGTGTCGTTGACATAGGGGCTGTCCTGCCACGTGTTGTAGTGGTCGATCAGCTGTGTTATGGGGTCGGCTGTGCCAATGCACTCCATTGTCTCATCGAGCACCTCTTGCTGCAGGCCCTCGGTAGGCACCAGCAGCTGCTGGGCTAGGAAGGACAGGGCGGCAAGGCGCCTGCGGCAGGGGTGGGGAGTAGCAGTGCTATCAAACTACTGTGGATGAGAGGCTGCTTGTCACAGGCACGTGCGGGCCACAGCACCTTTGCTGACAAACACAAAAGGGACAGAGCTGTGAGGCCGGGGTGGTATAACCATCTAACAAAGGAAGCTCAGTTTATGCCATGAGCACAAGCCGCAAGCCTCCCACCCAGCCTGCCCACCTGAGCATCAGAGGGCAGTAGGCAAAGAAGATGGTCTGCTGTGCGAGGGTGCGGTCTTGAGGCAGCGGCTGTATCACAGGCCTCGGCGCCGCAAGCACCTCGTTCAGTTGGCGCTCTGTTTGGTTCACAGTGGCGCGGGCGTTGTTGGCTCTGCAGAGGGCGCTGTTCACAGCGGCCTGGAGTAAGCCACTCCCGTCAAACAAGTATCTGTTGCGCTCCTCAACTGCCAAGGTGTGCGCTCTTTCAGCTGCTGCCAGCTCCTGCTTCTCTCGCTGCAGCCTCGCCCGGATCTGTGCCGCCTCCCGCTGCTTCGCCTGCACCTGCCGCCAGTGCTCCGCCTGCCGTGCCGCCGCCGCTGCCTGCTCCTGCCGTAGGGTGGTGGCCATGCCGCCATCTGCTGCCGCAAAGCTGGCTGCAAAGTGGAATGTGGCACTGCCGCCGTCGACTAGAGAGAACAGCGGCCGGCCCTGGCGCCGCCGCAGGTAGGCTGCCACGCCCAGCAGCGCATCGCACGCCTGCCTGTCGCTGAGCACCAAGTGGCGCAGGTCGTCTGCCCGCAAGCTGACGCCATAGCTGGCCACCAGAGGGTAGGCGTTGCACGCCGCTGCATCTGCCATGCAGTATGCCACCCAAGTGACCAGCAGCTCGCGGCTGCGCAGCTCCACTTGCATGCGGGCAGCGCTGGCGGGGCTGCCAAGGAAGCCTTGCAGCACTGCAGGTGTGGGAAAGGAAAATGGAGCTGGGTCAATCTGGAGCTGTGCACGCCAAGTACAGCAGCCGAACGTGGGTGGTAACTGGACAGGCGCAGCAGGGCGAGCCCCACATCCCAGCTTCAACCGCCTCAGCAGCCCGCCACACCATCAGGCACTCCAGGGCTCACCCCTGCGGTAGCTTTGCACCACCTCATACAGCTTCTGCACGCCCGCCCTGCCCAGCGCCTTCGCAGCCTGCAGCCTGACGGCATCCGCTGCTCGGCTGAACAGCTCGCGCTCAACCATGCTCAGCGCCTGCTGTGCTGCCATGTCGCTGCTGCCGGCCTGCTTGGTGCACTGCTGCAGGGCCGACTGCAGGCTGTTCAGCCAGCTAGCTCCAGCCTGCCCTCCTGGCACGGGCAGCGAGCCCAGGTTTGCTGCCGCCCGCCGCTTGGCTGCCTCCAAGCCCTCGGCCTCCCTGCTGGGGCCGCGCTGAGGTGGCACGGCACCGCGCGGGCGGCGGTAGCTGCCCGGGCCACATGGGCTGCCCTTGCCGCCATCTAGGGCAGGCAGGGTGGCAGCCTCTGCCGCCTCCAGCTCCCGGGCCGCTGCTGCTACCGCTAGATTGCTGCGGGCGGCCTCAATGGCGGCTTCAAAGCCGTCCAGCTGGCAGCCGCCCTCTGCCAGCTCAGCGCCAGCGCGCGCAGCGGCCTGCAGCATCTGCATGGCAGCATTCTTCCGCGTGCTGGTGGCAGCCGCGGGGCGGATCTTCTCAACCAACAGCTGTGCCAGCCACAGGTGCAGGTGGGCCAGCGCCACTGCGCTCAGAGCGGCCGGCCGCCCTTCCGCTGCCCTGGGGTCCACGCAGTGGTTGAGTGCTGCCTGTGGCAACGGGGAGCGGGCGGAAGGCCAGCGGCAGATCAGCTTGCCAGCAGGTGTGTACGCGTAGCAACATGAATGCGCAACTTGTGCAGCCAGCAGCATCATACACGCCCTCGATCACCCACGATTGCACACCTTGAAGGCCTCCCGAACCAGCGGCCAGGCGGTGTCTCGGGGCGTGCCGCCCGTGTGCAAGCCCACATCTGTGAAGCCGCCACGTGGCGGCCGCTCCTCCTCCTTCTGCCCGTCTGCCGGCTCTGGCTGCAGGGCCTGCTAGCGGGGAGGAGGCCAGGCATGCAGGGAGGGCACTGTCAGAAGCCAAGCACAAGCTGTGCAGGACGAGCTGCACCTTGCATGTGCCAACGGCGCTCGAAGTGAGTCCTTGTGCCCACTGCTGCCATGCGCCGTACGCCTGCCAGCCTCAGCCAGCTTGGTTGTTCCCAAGCAGCACCCTGCCCGCCAACGCACAGCAGCAAAGCAGGCGCACCTGCAGCGCCAGGGCGTGTATCAGGGCAGGCGTCTTCTGGTGGCCCTGCCGCTTGCTGCCATGGCTGGACCGCTGCTCATCATGCCTCTTCTGCGCCTTTGCCAGCAGGCTGTCAAGCCTGGCCAGGTAAACGCTCAGCTGCTCCTGTGGCAGCACGCCGCATGGCAGCAGCCGGCTGCCCTCGCATGTGGACGTGTGCTGCGCGGATCCGTCAGCCTTGCTGCGCAACGGGGAGTGTGGGGAGGGAGGGCACCATTGACGGGTCCGGAACCTGAACACTGCAGGGACAGCATCACTGCGCAGCCAGCACAGCTGCAGCAGCCAGCCATGGAATGCCGTAGGAAGCACATGCCGTCGCCATCCGTCCATCACCTCACACCTGTGCAGGCGAAAGCCCCAGTCATCCAGGGCCAGCACGCTGAGCCATGCCTCGCCCGGCACAGCCTGGGTGCTGTGCGGCGGCAGCACGACCAGTGCGGCTCCGTACTGTGGGAACCAGCACACGCCACCGCCGGAAGCTGTGGCAGGGGAGGCCGAAAGGACAACAGCCCGCCGCAGGGCCCGCAGATCGTCGCCGCCTCCAAACAGCCAAGGCTCGTCACCCTGCGGGGCACTGGCAGGCGGCCGTGGTCACATCAGGAAGCGCGGCAGTACAAATGCAGCACTGCAGACGACTACTACGGAGCCTCATCCGCCTGCCCCTACTTGCAAGCCCCACCCATCCGCCCGCCGACAGCCCGCCGACCACTCCTCACCCTCAGGCTCTTGACAAAGCGCGCCAGGAGCCTGTAGAAGTCCTGCACAGACCGCTGGTCTTGCAGCGAGCTGCAGTTGAGGTGGGTGAAGCCGTACAGGCTAGCCAGCAGGTCCTCTGGTTCGCACCAGGGCGGCCTGCCGTCGCCGCCGCCGCCGCCGGCAGCGGCCGCCACCACTGGTGCCCTTGCCGCAACCATTGGGCTGAACCACCCCACCTGCAAACACGACCATGTCCACCAGATCAGCACATTTGCGTCGTCGTGGCATGCAAGCAAGCACACAGAGTTGGGCTGTAGCGAACCCCACGTACAGAGACCGCTTGCGCCACCGTCGCTTGGGCGCGGCACCGCCCCGGCCGGCCGCTTAGCGCCTCTTGGCGCCAACCCGGTCGTTAGCTGCGTGTAGACTCTGTTGCTGGTTACTATCAGGCGCCAGCGGCTTGCAAGCGGGAGCTGGGTGGAATCGCGGCCAAACGCTGGCAATCCCAGCTGCTCTGCAGCCCAGGGTGCCTGGAATTGCGCCTCATAAATAGACATGGTGGCGTGGATTGAGCGGATTGCTTAGGACCAACACTGCCAACACGGGCCCACCCCCAGCCAACACTGGTTCCCGCTGGGCAGGGTTCCCGCCACGTAGGATGCATAGGATCGAGGCTTGCATTTGCATTTGGTTCATGCTGGCCGGCTGTCCTGATGCAGCCACAGGCAGCATGTGCATAGAGTATGCACCATGTGTTGCCTGGCTGCATCCGCACACCACCTGCGCAGCCGAACCGCCATCGCTCCTGCTCACGTCGCCGACGTCGAGAGCTGCCCGTTCTAGTGCTGATCTAGTCCCCCTGCACCTCCATAACACGATGTGAAGCAAACTGAGTTGCACAATAGCAAACTAGCGGTTCGGGCACAGCACATGCTGCACAGGCGACGCCCAGCCGTGAACGCTGCCCTCGCCCCCGCTGGCGGCGGCGGTGCCCATGCAAGTTCGCCCGCAGCGCTCATTCCGCGTGATCTGTGTAGCGCTTATTGTCCGATTCAATTCAGGATCAGTCAATCGGCTGGCGCCGGGCTCTGCGAGCGGGAGCAAAATGCGCTACACCAAGCTTGGCGCCAATGGGCCCGAGGTGTCCATCGTGTGCTTGGTGAGGCAGCTGTGGTTGCGATGCCAGGCACCGATGGCGGCCGCGCGTTGCCGCCGCCGCCGCCGCCGCCGCTGCCTGCAGCGCACCACATCTGATGCATGCCCTCGGCCACCCTCTGTGACAACGCCAGGGCACGATGACATGGGGCGAGCAGAACACGGAGGAGGAGGCGTGGGAGCAGCTGGATTTTGCGCTGGCACATGGCATTAACTTTATTGATACGGGTGCGGGAGCCGGAGGTTCAAACATTGCGCGGTTTGAAGGCGGGCTCGAGCCACTGGCTGCTCTTGTGGGGGCGGCGCAACGGCCTGCCGTGCCGTGCTGCATGACTGCATAACTGCACGGGACTCTGCTCAGCCTCTGTTTGCGGCCGCCACTTCACTGCCCGCCTTCCCATGCGACCCAAACCTGCCTGCTTTGGTCTGAGCCTTCTGCAGCCGAGCTGTACCCGGTGCCGCCGCGGCCCGAGACGTGCGGGCGCACCGAGGAGATGATTGGGCGCTGGCTGCAGGCGCGCGGCTGCCGAGACAAGGTGGTGCTCGCCACTAAGGTCATGGGCGGCTCAAAGGTGAGAGGGTGGGTACGGCTGGAGGGGCACCAAGAGTGCTGGGGGGCATGGGGGATGCAGGCACCAGGGGCACCATGCCGCAACTTGCTGGGCTTGCAATGCTGCTCTCCATTTGCCCGGATGCATTGGTTGTCAGTTACACCCCTATCCAGCATGGCCACATGGTGTCAACCTGCGCCGCAGGACGGCCGCACCTTTGTGCCCGCCAACCGCACCGTGCCGCCGGCGGCGGATGCACCCAAGCCCCGGCTGGAGCCGGCCCAGATTTTCGCGGCGGTGGCGGGCAGCCTGCGCCGCCTGCAGACGGACTACGTCGACTTGCTGCAGCTGCACTGGTGAGGACGCATTGTGGTGCGGAAGCTTCAGTTGTTGGCGGTCGCTGCAGTCTTTCGGTCTGGTCAGCTGCTTTTGTAAGCGTGTACGCAAGTGCGGCATGGGACATGGATGCCACGGTCTGTGCAGCTAGCGCCACCGCCACCGCTGGTGCTGCCTGACGCACTGCCCAAATCAGGTCCGGCGGCTGGGTGCCCTGCTTCGGCACGAACCACTGCAACTGCATAGCCTGGCACTCACCTCCGCTCAATTCTTTGCAGGTCCGGCGGCTGGGTGCCCTGCTTCGGCACGAACCACTGCAACTGCATAGCCTGGCACTCACCTCCGCTCAATTCTTTGCAGGCCCGACCGCTGGGCGCCCTGCTTCGGCACGAACCACTGCAACTGCATAGCCTGGCACTCACCTCCGCTCAATTCTTTGCAGGCCCGACCGCTGGGCGCCCTGCTTTGGCAAGAACCAGTTCCGGCCCGAGGAGCACTACGACCCCGTGCCCTTTGAGGAGCAGGTGGGAGTGCGTTGGTGCGTTTCTGGCGGGTTACCCCCTTTAAACCCATGCAAATAATGCAGTGGGGCTATCACCTACCCATCATCCTACTCATGGTGCTGTGCGTAGCCGCACACGTGCCTGCCCCCCATGCGTGCGGTGCTGCAGCCCTGCCGTCGTGCAGCTGAGCCGCTGGACATGAGCTGGCCGCCTGCCGCTCGCCCGTCCCTGCAAACAGGTGGCGGCTGTCGGGAAGCTGATTAAGGAGGGCAAGGTGCGCTGCAAGCCTTGAGGAGTTTTTATTTTTATTTTTGTACGGTTGCCTCGCTGTAACTGCTGATGAGCACGCGCAAGTGATGTTACCAACCGCTGCTGCCGAGCTACGCAAGCACTGCGCGAGGCAGTATCAAGCATGCCCTGCGCGTGCTGGTTGGATCGGTCCTGCACACTCCAAGCCTTGCGCGCTCCAACTTTCCGACGTTTGTTCCTCAGCACAGGTGCGGCACTGGGGCCTGTCCAACGAGACCCCTTACGGCGTGTGCAGGATGTGCGAGGTGGCCGCCAGGCTGGGCGTGCCCCCGCCTGTCTCCATCCAAAACGACTTCTCGTGAGCCGGGGCTTGAGGGGCCAGATGCTGGGCATTGCATTGCTGCGCTGTGGACAGCAGCGCTCGCTGATTTGCAGCAAGCTGGGCGTGCCGCCGCCTGTCTCCATCCAGAACGACTTCTCGTGGGCCGGGGCTTGTGTTGTGTCAAATGCTGGGCTGACATGCCGGTGGCTGGTGGCAGGCAGTTCCCCACAAGCTGGGCAGCCATGCCGGTGGCTGGTGGCAGGCAGTTGCCCGACATCGAATGTGCGTGATGTAGTAGCTGGCGCACGTGCCATGCTTCCAACCACTTGTCATGTTTGCGCCGTCATACAGGCTGCTGGACCGCCGGTTTGAGGGGCACCTGGCCGAGGCGTGCGCCCCCTTTAACTGCAACCTGGGGCTGCTGGTGAGTTGTGCCGAACAGCCAGCCTCTGAGCTGTGTTTGCGGGCATGTAGAGTTGCATGGCAGGGGTTCATCCCCCTTCAACTCCCACCTGGGGCTGCTGGTGAGCCTGACCACGGCTGGGCACCGGCCGCTTTGCAACAGCTGGTTATGCAGCCTGCAATATTTGCACCCTACGGCCGTCTCCTGCTGATGGAGTGCCCTGCGTGCACCTGATGCGCACAGCCCTATGGCCCGCTGGGGGGTGGCACCCTTACCGAAAAGTGCCACAGCCGCCTCGCCCTGCTGTCTAAGCAGCGCTCCCCTCTTCTATCGTTTGTCACAGCCCTACGGCCCGCTGGCGGGCGGCACCCTTACCGACAAGTACCACAGCGGCGGCGAGGCTGGGCCCAATGCGCGGCACGTCAAGGCGAGCGGCAGTTGGTCTGCTGAATGCCTGCTCGGAAGGGCCTGTGGGCATGGATGTAGAGAAACTGTGTGCAAACCCTGGGCCGAGCCCGGTTGGTGATGCTTTAATTCCATGCGTGCTCTCCCTCCTCTGCAGTTCCCGGGCTTCCAACCGCGCTACCATAGGTGTGCCTCGCTCCTGGTTCCTGCTGCCGCCTGCCTGCTGCTTCGGCGGGGCCAACACGCCTCAACATTCACTGTTGCGTGCATTCACTGTCGCCATCCCTGCCACCGACTGGCGTTTTACCCAAGGCCAGCAAATTGCCGATGTGTCTGCTCATCCCGCCCGCAGCGAGCGCTCGCTGGCGGCGGCGGCCAAGTACTACGAGCTTGCACAGGCCAAGGGCCTGAGCCTGGCGCAGCTGGCGCTGGCCTGGTGCAAGTCGCGGTGGTACGTGGCCTCCACCATGTGAGTTTATCTGTTTGTTTCAATCATCGAGTAGTACACGTTTGCTTTGATCAATCTGGCGATGTTGATGCGAAGAAGCTATGACTCGCGGCTTGCGGATGCAGGTGCAAAGGGGCGGGGCACGTGGTCAACTTGCTGTGCAGCAGACAGAAGCAGCCAATTGTCTCCAACTGGGTTTGTAAGTTTTGTAAGTTCACTTCCTGCTTCCCTGCGCTCCACAGCATTGGGGCCACAACGATGGACCAGCTGAAGGAGGACATCGACGCCTGGCTGAAGGGAGACATCGACGCCTGTTAAGGATCTGCACTCTATTCCTCAGCAATCGATCCGTTCCGTTGCGCCTTGCAGCATTGGGGCGACAACGATGGAGCAGCTGAAGGAAGACATTGCCGCTTTCGAGAATGTGGAGCTGGATGCAGACACACTGGAAGCCATCGATGCCATCCACCTGCAGGCACGTGGTACAGGCTGCTGGCTGCTGCGGTTGTTGACTCCATGGTGGCCATGGGCGACGACTGTGTGTATCAGTGCTTTCTGTCTTACAGACACGCCAAGCTGGCTGATCATGCTGCTGTGCGTTGCCCCGAAATGGTGAACGCTGCCGCTTCTTGCAGCGACTGGCACGGCTGGGTTTCAGCGAGCCCGCCTCCAAACATGCAACTTGCGGTTGCCGCAACTGTGGATGCACTCTGATTCTCCCTGTTGCCCTCATCCCTCATTGCAGATCCGCAACCCCAACGTGATGGACTGAGCGGATGCGCTGGATGGTCCATGCGCTTGATGGATGCTCGACCCACTCCAGCAGTGCTCTCTGTTGTGCGGTTCTCCAGCAGTGCGTTCTGTTTCCGCATACGCCACCATTTCATATTGACACTCTATGTGAGGCAGTGTAACTGGCAAGCCTGCTGCACAACGGCTAGCACAATTTCCAAGCGACACCCATGCTTTGCAGCAGCGCACGCATTGCACTTGTGCTTCATTTCTTAGGCCGCTTGCCTTTCAAAAATGCGTCTATGCGCTGCATGCCCGCTGCACTGCCCCCCTCTGCCTTGCTGCCGCCCCTGCTGGCAGGACGCTTGGTCCCTGCACCACCTGCGCCATTGCTGCCGCCGCCCGCAGGCTTGGGTCGGTTGAAGCGGGCAGCCATCTGCTCTGCCTGCATCTGTGCCCGAATCTCTCGCTGAAGCTCGGGCGGCAGCTCAGCTAGCACCGACTCGTCCACAGGCTGCTGCCCATACAGCTGCTGCTGCTGCTGAGCGCCACCACCACCGCCGCAGCTGCTGCCAAGCAATGGCCCGCTTTCGCTGGGCCCTGGTACGTCTGTTGACTGCTGCTGCTGCTGCTGCTGCTGCCCTTGCTGCTGCTCCCGCTGCACCTGCTGCTGCTGCTGCTGCTCCCGCTGCACCTGCTGCTGCTGCTGCTGCGCCTGCTGCACCTGCTGAGCGGAAGGCACCTGCACTTGCTGCTGTTTAGCCTGCTCAGCAGGCGCGCCGTCTACCGACGGCTCTTGCTGCGCCTGCTGCTCCCCTTCCGTGGCCTCGCCGCCTGACCCTGCCGCTGCCGCTGCGCCTGCACCTGCTGCTGCTGCTGCTGCCCCTGCTGCTGTCGCTGATCCAGCCGGCTTGAACCAGCGGGTGATGGCCGAGGCTGCGCTCTGCACCGGCACAAAGTTGCCTGCCAGACCGGGGCAACAGTTTGGGACATTTTCACGGGCCACAGGCGGCAGTCATGGCAACACACGCCAGCCACCTGCCCAGGGAGGGTCACAGCACGGAAATACTGCCTTCCATTGCTGCTACCCGGCAGGTTTTTTGCGCCGGATTCCAATGATTCCCAAGCATGACCATCTGCGTGACTCCTCCACAAGGTGCCGGTAGTGCAGTAGCAGCAGCAGCGCAAGCCATGCATCCTGGGCGCCAACGATTGCCCGCTGCTGTAGCGCACCTGCGGTGATGAACAGGCTGCTGATGCTCCAGCCGGAGCCCTGCTCCGCCGTCCAGCGCCGCACCAGGGCCGCCGCATCCTCAGCCATGGCTGCCGGCTCGTTGTACTTGCGCAGCGGGCAGGAGCGGGACACGCTGTGGTAGCCTGCATGGCAACCGGGGCACTGGCAGCACCTGGCTTGGTAGTTTGAAGAGCATGCAGAGCACGCACATGCCGTGCACACAGGCGGTCAGCAGCGGGGCACGCTGTGCTGAGGCAACATGTGCGCGGATCATGGCAGCGAGGCGATCCATCAGCTTCCCCTGCACGCCTGAGCTGTGAGTCATGCAAGCCACCCGACATGCACACTGAGCCGCTATCTGACAGTGTGTCCGGTGAACGACACTGCAGAGCGCATGCCTGTCAAATGCCCAATGCTCACCCGGCGCCGCCTGCACGCCGCCATTCTTGGAAGTTGTCCAGGGCAGCGAGGAGGCCAGGTTGACTGTGAGCAGCTGCGGCACGCGATTGTTATCCTCACGCTCCTGCTCCAGCCGCTCACTCAGCTCGCCAGCTGCAGTGTCAAGGTAGAGAGACTGACCATTACGGTTTTGTGATGCACTGGTGTACTCTCAGTCTGCCCCACCCTGTGCATCTGCAATGCTGGCTTGCAAGTAGGCACGCATCACAGGTGCCGCCGCCGAAGCTGCTGCGCATTGCACCTCCCAAGATCACTCACCCAGCTCCAGCAGCCACTTGTGCACGGCGTCCATGGACCGCAGGCTGCTGCGCCCCCGGAACGTCTGCAAGTCCCACGGTGCAGCAGGTTGCATGTCATGAGGTGTGGCAGCGCAAGCGAGCCAGCGCACCGACAGCCTGGCTGGCTGAACAACTCCTGGCCAGGTGGTTCCGCTGCTTGCTGCGCTTCCAATATTCCAATATTCCAATATTCCAATTATGCTCTGCTTGCACTGCAGGCCTAATCACCTTGCCACAGTTGAGGCTCTTGGGCAGCGTGCGCTCCTGGACTGCGTCGTCTGCGGCAGTGACCAGAGATTTGAGGCTGGATCAGGCGTGTTGTTTGAAAGGTGACGCAGCAACCTGCATGGTAAGCAAGCGCTTGGGGCCCTTACCCACAACAATCAGTCTGATCCAGCAGCTAATCCCGCACACCTGTCACTCCACGTGCCACTGCGTACAGCCACTGTGCGTCCTTCTCGCCAAATGCACTCTCCAGGCGTGGCAGCGGCACCGCCGCCAGCTCGCCCACTGTGGTGATGCCCAGCTCGCTGCAGACCTGCTGGGCAGATAGGATGACCCACCGATGGCAGGAGGGGGCCCATGCACACACTTGTTGAATTGCACCAGCAACACACAAGCAGCACTGCCCTTGGGTTGCGGGGCGGCACAAGAGCAGATCACACAGCAATGCGGCTGCCGGCCCAGCTGCTTCAACCACGCACCTGCTCGCCAAACTTGCCGCCCAGCCCGCGCAGCTTGGACACAGGCAGTGGCACCAGCAGCGCCGGCACTGCCGAGGCCGGGAGCACTGTCTGCTGGGACGGCTTGTGGAGGCTGCAGGGAGGGAGGCATGGGGGGCGGTCAACTGGGCTAGTGACGTGCCGCCTGCAGGCGCGCTGCCGCCGTGGTGTGCTGGGCTCCAGGCGGTGCCGCATGCGCGCACCCAACCCAACTGCACACCTGTATCCGCTGACATGATCACCCGCCAAACGTGCGCCCGCTGGACAGCCTTGCTAGGCCCCTCACCCGCTGCACAGCTTCGCCATGAGCTTGGTGTGCGCGATGCCTGCGCTGCAAGTGTACCCCAGCTCCTCTTGCACCGCCTGCCGCAGCTCCGCCACTGCTGCCGCTGCGCACGCCAGCAGGCGCTCGCCGGGCAGCCACTCGTGGGGCGGGCGCTGCCACCAGGCGGCTGTGCTGTCTGCTCCGCTAACGTGCACCCGGTCTGCAATGGGGGCGGAGGGTCGGGTCAGCAGGTGGACCATGCAGACCGATCTGGTCATTCGACATGGCTGTATCTGTGCTTGCACTTTTGCACAGGCAGAGGGACACTGCAGGTGCCTGGGGCAGAACAGACCAGGCACCCGCAGCCCACCTGGGTTGACGGGCAGCGGCGGCACGCCGCCGCACGCCTCCAGCCGCCGCTGCGCCTCGGCAGTCAGGTCCAAGTAACACTCGCTGCAGTAGGGAGGTCAGCTAGGGCCATCACGCCACTGGATAAGCCACATGGGAGTGTTTGTTTTATGCTGTAGAAAACTTGTGACAACATAACCGGGCCATTTGTGGGTCCCGCTCTCCCTAAGTCGTGAGCCCTGCAACTCCCAAGCAACTCACTCGATGGACGCCCGCTCAGCAATGCCCAGGCGGGAAAGGATTTGCAGCACCTTCTTTCCCTCGCTGCGGTAGAGCGTCAGGTCAGCCTTGCCGTGGGCAGTGGGCACCTGCAGTAGCAGCATCGGGTTGGGTGAACAACACACTGCATGCAGGGCTTTCTTTCACTTGCAGCGGTGCAGGTACAGGGTCAGGTCAGCCTTGCCGTGCGCTGCGGGGGCAGCTGGGTGTGCATGCAGTCAGGGGGCGGCGAGGAGTGCAGGCCGAGTGAGCCGCTTGCTGTGTGTGGTGGGCGGAGTCATGCCCACCTGCTGAAAGCAAAGCACGCAACTGTGCCACCCATGCAGCCGCGCTTTGCACCAGCTGCAGGCCTTGTGGGCTTGCCCCGCTACAACTTGCCTGCACCAGCTGGATGTCGGGGCAGGCCTTGCGTGCATCGTCGCCTCGCATGTTGCGCTTCACACCATTGCCACGCGCCTCGTAGCTGCAAGAGGCACACACACACACACACCAGTTGAAGCAGGCGGGACATGCAGCGGGACATGCGGCATCACGAGCTTGGTGCTGCAGCCACGGCAGCAACTCGACCCTTTGTCCGAGCGCCAGCCATGCTTCCTCAGGCAGACAGACGCGGTCCACGGCACCTCGGCCCCCTCCCCAGACCAGCACCTGACTGCGATCAGCGAGCCGTTGCTGTCGTTCATCAGGCGGTTCTCATCGGGGCCACGCGTCTCCAGGGAACCGTAGGGGCTGAGTCAGGAAAAAGGGGACAACAAGCCCCACAGCATCGGTGGGCATAGCAGAGGAGGACCGGTGGCGGCGGAGAGCTCTCAAAGAAACCCGCTCGCTAACTTACTTGTACTGCACCACGCCCACGGGCTTGCCCCGCAGCGCGGGGTTGCGCTGCTGCTCCACAGCTGCATAAAAGCTGTCCAGGTCCACGTGGCAGGTGGCCTTGTGCAGGTGGGACTCCATCGCTGCCAATCAGGCAGCGGCGGGTGCCGCTGCAGCAGGGCTGCCGCCGCCGTCACCGCCGGTCTGTGAGCCCAACCACAGCTGAATGGACCTCGACGAAACAGTACCGGCTGCGATCCGAGTTGTTTGCGCGCCTGCCGGGCGCTGAAGAGCGTCGGTGGGCGAGTTTGGGTTGCTCGCGGCTCCCCAGCGCACTGACGCACGCTTGACACCGCACCGTAGCACTGGCGAGATGCCCACGAGTTGATGGAATGCTTCGGAGCCCGCAGGGCTGGCTTCACAGCCCTCATGCGGCGCCGCCGTCCGCCGTGCCTGCTGCCGACAGGTGCCTGCATATGCCCCCCTATCGAACCTCGATGGTATTTTTCAATGCCGAGCTACATCGGGATCTAGATCCCGAATGAAATTACAACTTGCTGGCATTGCAAGCAGAGACCAAGTGTCGGCCGGTGCAGAACCGCACCTGCCATGGACGTTGCATTATGGCAGGCCACCCAACTTGCTGAGACATATCGTACAGCCACGGCTATCACATTGCAAGCCCACTGTGCACTAACGCATCGATGCGCCTGGCGCTCAGCGCCGCCGCTTGGCGCCTCGCGAAACGCGTCCCTCCTCCCCCTCCGCCTCCACATCCTCCTCCTCTTCCCACTCTTGCTCGCCGCCGTCCCGCTGCCGCTGCCGCCGCGGCTTTGCCGCCGCCGCTGCTGCGGCTTCCTACTCAGGATCCCTCCACGGCTCCTCCAGCGGCGGAGGGAAGCGCGGGATGGCGTCAAACTGGCCGGCCGCCACTGACTCCAGCACGGAGAGGGAGTGCAGGAAGCCATGAAGCACCATGTTGCCGATCTGGGGATGGGGGGCAGGTTTTGAAGCAAAGGATAGTTTGAAGCAACCGATTCTCAGGTGACTGCATGCTGATCAGGGACACTGCCCGCCAGCCTCCCCGTTGCCGCCTGCAACAGCTGTCGGCACAAGCCGGGCTGCCCACAGACTCTCACCCCTGCTGCTGGCCAGAGCTTCACCACCATTCAACCCAAACCAAGCCTGCCTGCAGCTTGTCGGCATAGTGGCGGCTGCCCACATCCTCCTCCGGCTCATCGCCGTGCTCCGCCTGCCACACCTCCAGCTCCTTCAGGGCGCCGCGCCTGTGTGGCACCCAACATGGTTTGCACGAGCGTTAAGGGCCCGGTGTCCCCTCCCCACACATGCAGCTGCACAGCTCCTTCTTGGCACATGCGCATGTTTGCAACTGCCTGTGTGAACTCAGATCGGGAAGCGCACACCGCCTGCCTCCCTCCCTCGTGTGCACCCCAAACCCACTCCGAATAGACGCTCCGTCCTGAACCGCCCAAACCTGCCATGCTGCCCCAGGCACTCGCCCACTGCGCCCACTCGCCCGCCTCAAAACGGCCGCAGCCTCAGCAAAACCCAGTGCACTCTGTCTGCACCCACCTGAACTCCCCCCGCAGCTCCAGGCACTCGGCCACGGCATCTGGGGACACAAAGTCCAGGGCCACCTTGATGGAGCTGCGCAGGTTGCGCACCTGCAGGGGGAGAGCATTTGGTTGCAAGTGGCGGCAGTTGGTTGCAAGGGCCAGGGTCATGTCATTCATGGCGCGCCGAGCTGCGCTGCCGCAGCGCTACCCTGACAACCCTGGCTGCACCGAAAACCAGCACACGCATCGTCTCTTGGTGGGTGCAGCCGCCCGGGACCCATGCTGCCTCGTGCTCATATCACCGCAGTGGTTGCATGATCAGCGCAGGGTGTGTTAAAGGTTCGCTCACCTGGTGTGCGCAGCCGCCGGGGATCCACACAGCCTCGTGCTCGTATTGCTCCACGTGCCACACGTGCACGTTGTAGGGGTCGCGCTGCAGCAGCTGCCGGTGCGTGGCCGTCAGCATGAAGCACTGCGGAGGAGAGGGGGGGAGCATCTGATGAGCAGCGAGTCTGCCCTAAGGCATCACAGCGTGCCTGACACGAGCAGCCGGCCCCAGGCACCCGCCGCAACCAGCTGGTGTGCAAATTTGGCCCGGTTGCATCCCCAACCGGAAGCAGCAACGGCACCCACGCAAGCCAGGTTTGGGGGCGTGTGGCAAGGACGCCTTGCGAGGACGCAGCCTCCGCCCTTGTAGTCTGTATTCACCCTTCCCCGACTCCACGCGGCCCACCCACCTGGTCGTGCATCACGTCGTGAACATCGGCCCGTGTGAGCTGCCGGCCCTTGTGCACAAATGGCGGGCAGCCATCAATCTTGCCTGCAGGGGAACACGCAAATGCGGATGCGGGTCGGGACGCGAGTGCCCAGCCGGCGCGCGCATTTCGGGTGGCGACGCACACTCCGGAGGCGGCGTTGCGCGCAACCGGACTCAGTCTCTGATGCATCTGCAGCATTCCATGTCAGGTTAACACAACCACTCACCTGAGCCCTGCATGCCAGATTCGGGCAACCCTTCAAACAACATTAACCCTCCAGTGCACTCCTCCAGGGGGCGGCTCATCAGCCCGGCCTGTCAAGCATGTGCAAAAACTGAAGGAATACCACGCCGCCCTCCCGAACAATACTCGCGCTCACCCTCCAGCGCATCCTCCAGGCACAGCCCAGCCTGCCAAGCCTGTGCAAATTATACCAACACAAGAGGCGCTCACCCTCCAGCGCATCCTCCAGGAAGCGGCGCAGCGCGGGCCGGTCCTCACGCCGCACAAGGTCCCACACAGCGCCTGCAAGGTGGTGGGCGGAGAGAGATGTGGCTGCAGCTCTATCTGCGCTCAGCAGCCCTGTCCGCGCACGCGCCTGACTCGCAATACTTGAATCCCCGGAAGGGGCAGCGCGAGGTAGCCAATGGCAGGGTTTGCCTGCCTGCACCACAACTCCACCAAGCCACCAGAGGCTGCTCAGCGGCTCCAGGGTGGCCGGGGCGCCGCCTCCTACTGCTGGAACACGCACATCTCAGTTCGAGATGCCGCCACTCCCACGCACCCTACCAACACGCCCCCAGCAGCTTACCCGCTCCACTGTAGCCTGGCAGCACGGCCTCATCAAAGCCGCAGCGTGGCTTGCTTGCCGGCGCGCCGGGGCGGTGCTGCACGTGCAGCATGATGTTGATGGCGTCTGCAAATGGGTGGGCTCCGGCCATAAATGCACGTCTGAGCGAAGCAGAGATGGACATGTATTGTGCAGCAACGTCTGTGTGCCCCATGCCGGCAAGCACCCAGCCAGCCAGCCAGCCAGCCAGCACACCCTGCCAGCCCCTCCACCCACCGCTCAGGTCCTCGTGCATCTTGGTCACGCTGTCGCCCTCCCCCTCGTGCTCCTCCTCCCTGCAAGGCGTGGAAGGCTTTGCGGGCAGGTTTCCAGCAGCAAGTCTGGCTACTTAGTCACGTTGTTGGCTTGGCGCTGCCGCGGCATCAGCGTGGATTCGGTCGGCTGGGGCCACTGCAAACGCCGCCCATGCAGAATGTGCGCACCTGCCGTAGGCGATGTAGCCCTTGGGTCCCAAGTCTGGCAGGCGGGTGTACCAGGGCAGGTGGTTGGCCAGGTTCAGGGCACCGCCCGTGGGGTGCGTGTACATGGGCAGGCACCTGCAGCAGGCAGTGAGTGGGCAGCGGGGCAATGGCATGCTGCAGGGGTCAGCTGCGGCCGGAGGGGTGCATGCACTGGGACAGGCAACTGCGGGGGATAGCAGACATGGGGCAGGTCGCCTGCTAAGCAGGGGCGGCGGGCTGTCTGCCAGCCCCAACCTCATGCGGCGACATCGGGCATCCTCCGCAGCTGCTGTTGCAGTCGGCGCCGGGGCTCAGCACGCTGTTATTTACAGCTTGAGCACACACAGCGTAGCGTGGCAGCCTGCTTGCCTGTTGAGCAGCTGCAGGAAGTCGTCGTGATGTCGGGCCATGACCTGCAGCAGCAGTTGTTGGCGGGCGCATTCAACCAGGGCGGCCTGATGGGTCAGCTGGCACCTCCTGTGTCCCCAGCACGGGTTTGCGCAGCATTCTGGGCAGCAGGCTAGCAGGCAGTCCGTGTTCTGGGCACAGCCAGTCGCAGGGTGGCCACAACCCACACCCACTGGCTCAAGTAAGCGCTAGTGCAGCTTCACCCCAGCCTGCCTGCTTGAAGTCGCGAGCGGGTGGGAAGTCCTTGAGCTTCAGCATCTGCAGCGGCTCTGCAGCAGGGGAGCGAGGGACAGGGCACACGTGCTGCTGGTACGCTGATTCCTTACATCCAACTACAACCAACGCTAAGGCATGCTTCATGGAGCCAGCTAGCCACGGCAGGCGACGACTAGAGGCATGGGACAGCGGGTACCAGGCCTGCATCAAGCCTGCCAGCCAGGCGCCTCCGCACCTCCTGCCGCATCCAGCGTGTCGCCGCTGCATTGCTTGTAGCGCTCAAAGAAGTCGCGGGGCTGCAATACAGGAGAGGGGAATCACCAAACCATCCGCACACGCACCGCGCAGCAACGGCAGCGCACCGCGCCGCACACTTGTTGCGGGGTGGGGATCCCCGCCCCCTGCTGTGCGGCGTGCGGTGTGTGCACCCCACTGCCGTATCGGCCCCTGAACAGACACCTGCACAGATGCATTCACAGGCAGCTGAACACGCTCACCATGAGGTAGTGGTCGTTGGAGAAGTCTGAGCAGGCGATGACTTGCAGCTTGGCGCTGCAGGCGGGAAGGGCCAGGAGCGGGAAGGGCGGCGGAGTTGGAGGTCTGACTGTCTGCCGGGTCGCCAGAACTGGTCGTCACAGCCAGAACTATGTGCAGGGAGGGGCGGCTGAGTGGGAGGGGTGCCAGCAAGCCAGCAAGCTTCGGCGAACCGTGCTTGCGGCCCGGCAGATAGCCCTATGTGAGGCCGCTGGCTAGGCAAGCGAGCGCAGGTGCGGGTGCCATCAACAGCCCACCTCTGTGACTCCTTGCACACGCGGCCCATGGCCTCGGGCGTCCAGCCCATGCTGCCGCGCAGGCCGCGCACGATGATGGGTTCACCACGCTCCCACAGCATCTGAAAGATGCTGCACAGGCGTGGGGACAAGCACATAGCATGGGTGGGTGAGGGTGCATACCAGCAGCAAGACGCTGTGTCACTCTGGCACAACAGTTGCCGACCCGCACTCGAAGCAAGCCGGCCTGGGGCGCATGCACTGAGGCAGCAGTCGTACCGTATCGTGCGCTGGTAGTGGCGGTGGCTGGGCAAGAACTGGTCGACGTGCGGCGTCCAGATGAAGTCCTGACCAGGGTCCGGTGCTTTGAGATTAGCATAGCTGCATGGCGCGCACGCACTGCACTCCTCCAAGCGCGGGTTGCGCGCTCGAGCCACACATGCATATGCAAAGCCCTCTGTCCCTCCGCCCCACCTGAGTGCCGCGGGACGAGGCGCACCGCACGTCTTCTTCAGCCAGCTCCGGGATCCACCACCACTGGCGCTGCATGATGGAGCAACAGCACGGCTGGGCGGCCAGGCAAGAAAACACTGGCAACCCAGGATGCGTTCAGCATACGGGCGCCGCCAGCCGCTCAATCGCAAACAGCAAGCCCCCTCACCTCCTCCTTCTCTTCCTGCGACAGCTCCTGTGGCACCTCTGCAGCTGGCGCTGTCTGCTGCCCTGCGGGGGCTGTCTGCTGCCCAGCTGCTGCCGCCACGCGTGCGGGGCGCTGCTGCGCATGCTGCTGCCGGTGCCGCAGCTGCCCCTGAGCCTCCCCGTCGCCGCCCGCCTCTGCTTCCTGCGCCTTTCTGCTCTGTTTCCGCTGACGCTTAGGGCGAGCTTCTGCCCCGTCCTCCGCAGAGCCCTCCGAGGCCAGCAGGCCGCTGCCTTGCACCGGCGCCATCAGCGACAGGCCGTTGGCTTGCTGCTGCTGCAGCGGCTGCTGCGGCAGCTGCTCCTGCTGCTCCTGCTGCTGCTGCTGCCGCGCCAGTGCGGCCGCAATCGCTGCCTGCACCACATTAGAAGCAACATTGTTGCCGGGCTGCTGCTGCCGCGCCAGTGCGGCCGCAATCGCTGCCTGCGCCACATTAGAAGCAACATTGTTGGCGGGCTGCTGCGTCCGCTGCGCCCGCTGCACCTGCTGCGCCTGCTGCGCCTGCTGCGCTGACGCCAGCATCGCCGCTCGGGCATTCCAGCCGTCGCCCTGCTGTGGCAGCGGCCTTGCCACCATGCGCTGCCATGGCGCCCCCTGGCACACAGTACTGTTGGTTGGCGGCTGTGGCTGCGCCAGCAGCAGGGGCGGCTGGGACGGCTGAGCAGGAGCTGCTGGCCGGGGAGCGAAAAACTGGCGGAACATCTGCTGCGCCTGCTGCAGCTCAGCTGGCGTCCAAAGAGTGACACTGGCAAGCCAGGCAGGTGCCTGCCGCCCCGCCGCCCGCAACTGTTGCAGCAGAAGTTGTTGCAGCAACCGCTGCTGCTGCTGCTGTGTGGCCGCATCAGGCACTGGCGCCTGCAGCATTGTAAGCAGCTGCTGGGCGTCCCTTGGCTGCAGCTGCTGTGCTTGGAATGGCCGGTTTGCACTCGCTGGCTGCGCAGCCTGAGCGACTGCCTGCTGGTCCTGCGCTGACAATGGCGGCGGCGGCAGGGAGAGCAGCGGCTGCGGCAGCTGCTGCTGCCGTGGCGGTTGCGGTGGGGGAGGGGCGGGTTGCTGCTGCGGCGCCGGCGCCGACAGAAGCGGGAACTGCTGCTGCTGCTGCCGCTGCTGCACTGGCGGTACTGGCAGAGACGGAGGCTGCTGGTGCTGCGCTGGCGGTGGCGCAAAGCGCGCAACGTGCGCCGCCATGCGCTGCAGCTCCCACACCCAGTCTTTTTCCGGCTCAATCCACTCTGCCCGCTCGTGCTCGCAGCCGCAGTGCCCCTTGCATAGCCGCCAGAGCATGCGCGGCAGCGGGTCTGCAGCCGAAGCGGTGGCGGCGCTGATGCTGCCGCTGAGGCCGCCGCCGAGTGCTGCATCCAGCCGCTGCCGCGCCTGCTGCAGCATGGCCAGCTGGGCATCGTCCAGGAAGCGCATGGGCTGCATGCTGTTGCCGCAGCCGGAGCACTTGACTGTCAGCAGGAATGGGGAGGCAAAAATGGATGCCAATGTGAAGCAGGTCGGCAGCAGGCCAATGCAGGCAGTGTGACTGCATGCAGCTACAGCAGACAGGTTGAGGCGGGCTGGGCGCGGCACAGCGGCACTCCACCCACCTGCTGCCTGCGCCCGGCCCGTTCGCGCTTCCCTGCAGCCACGTGGGGCAGGTGCATGCGTGGGTGACGGCAGCGGGGCTCCAAGAACTGCTGGCCAGGCAGCGCAAGCCGGCTGAACCAACTGAGTGCACCTGGAGACTGCCACAGATGCGGCACGAAAACAGCCGGGGTTACAGCCGCCGGCAATGACCCCAGCAGACAGCGCCTAGCAGCACACCAGGAGGCGCCGCCTAACAATCACCGCCCAGCCAAGACTCACTGGGCACACATGGGGCAGACGTCCTGGTCGCAGGCCTCGCAGTGGAAGTGCAGGTTCTCCAGGCATGTGGCGCAGCGGTTGCACAGCGCGCGCTCTGCAGGCACATGAACAATGGGGCAGATGACATGGCGGCCAGGCGCGCGTACGAGTGCAAAGTGCAGCCAGGTTGCTAGCTCACTCCGCACGCAGCAGCACCATGCGCGCGCAGGGTGCAAGCAACACATGACCAGCAGGTGGAATGCCACCCACCCGAGTGCGGGGCGCGCTGCCTGCCCACATAGCCAATCAGCGCCAACTGCGCATCCTCCAGACTGGTGCGCGCCGCGTGTGCCTGCAACGGATGCCGAGAAGCGAGGCATAGAGCATGCCATTGAGACTGCGCCAAGCAGCAGTTTACATCCCATTCAACCACCCCTTGCCGCACATGCACAGCAAGGCAAGCAGCACACGGGATGCAGCAGCGCCCTGATGCTGGGACGAACGGCCACACTACACGATACATGTGTAGCCGCACGGTTCTGCTGCAGAGCACAGAGTGAAGGCCTCTGCCATGCCCCAAACCCAATGCCATGTCCCACCAGACCCCACCCACCTCCTCCTCCTGCAAGCGCATCATTTGCTCCACAGCCGGCAGCAGGCGGCGCGCCAGGTGGTACGCCATCACAATCTGGCGCGATTGGCTGCAGGGTTGCAGCGCGGGGAATACAATGCAGGGTCGCCATCAGCGTAGGTGCCAGTGAGGGCGGCTGGCGGGGTGCCGAATGGGAGGGCAGTACGGGTCAACAGCAGTCTGGCAACCCCGGCACTAACCTAGAACCAAGGCGCACCTGTCCTGCGGCACCGGCGCCTCGCCGCCCAGCTGCTGCAGCGACTTCTGCCGGCACTTGCTCCTGCGGCGTGGCGTGTGTGCAAGCTTGAGCTTGTTGGCAGCGGGCATTGTAGGGAGTGCAGCGCCCGCGATGACAGCCCCGCACCACGAGCACCACCACCATTCAAATGCACACGACAGGCACACCAGGCGCACCAGGCACAGCACGCATGAACCCACCCGGCACAGCACGCATGAACCCACCCCGCCCTCACCGCAGGCAGATGTGCAAGCAGCAGGGGCAGTGGCCCGCAGAGAAGCGCTGCCGCAGCCCGTACTGCTCCGGCTCCTCAGGGCCAAAGGCCAGCAGGTAGCGGTACAGGTCGGTGCACCTGCAGGTGCAGCCCACGTGTTGTATCGAGCACAGCGTGAGTTGAGAACAGGGGTGTAAGCCACAAGCCCACACGCAGGCGGGCTGCAGCAAGCGTGGGAGTGCCAACACGCGAGCCGCACCAGCTACAGCCAAGCAACCAGCCGCTCTCAATGCAAACCTCGAGCAGCGCCTCACCTGTGGCAGAAGGTCTTGCTGCAGCCGGCGCCGCTCTGGCAGGGGTACTTGTAGCAGGCCTCCTGGCAGTCGTGGCAGCTGGTCACCTCCAGGCCGTCCTTCTGCAGGCGGTGAGAGGCAGCATGCCAGAGTTGGGGCAGCAGCGGCGCGGGCGATTGCGGCGATCATAGGAGCAACCGGCCCAGTTGTCTGGGCCACACAGGCTCAGGGACGCCTAGGGCATCGGCGCCTCACGCAGGCACACGAAAACCGCTCAACCTCACAAGCAACCTAGAGACGCCCCCCACCGCACCTCGTACTGCCCCCGCGTCTCCTGCTTCCGCGCCTCCCGCGGCAGGTTGCGGTTGAAGGGCGCCTGCCGCTGGTCAAACCAGTGGCACGGCTGCAGTGGCTCAGCCCCTGCTGCGGGCGTTGCGGCTGCTGCTTCCTCGGCTGCTGCTCCAACTGCTGCCGCCATGGGCTGTGCCGCGACTGCAGGCGGGGCGGCGGCGCCCCGGGGCTTGGCTGCACCGCTGGCCCGGCGCCGCTGGTGGCTGGGCTGGCGTGTGAGCGCCGCAGTGGGAGCTGCCGCAGGAGGAGCGGCTGGGGCGCCAGCTGCCGCCTCCGCAGGCTCGAAAGCCTGTGTCGCCGCCGCCGCTGCTGCTGGAGCTGCCGGCAGTGCCCCAGGCACCTCTGGCGGCATGGCTGGCATGGCCTCCTCCCCACCCTGCTCTGCCTGGAAAGCAGCCTGCACGCCGGCCTTTGCTGCCTCGGCTGCCTTGCGCCGGCCCCGGCTGGTCTGCAACAGCGCAGTGGCATCCTGCCCTGCCAGCAGCAGGGCGGCTTCCTTGCCTGCAGGCTTGCCACGCTGAGGCTTCTTCTTGGCAGGCTCTGGCTGCTGCAGCTGCTGCTGCTGCTTCCCCAGAGGCTCCGGCTGCTGCTCCGGCTGCTCATCCCCGGCTTGCAGGGGCGCGTCGCTCCTCGCTGCAGCAGCCTGCTGCTGCTCGGCCTGGCCAGGCTCCACCACCATACCAGCTTGCTCACGCTCCCCTTGTTCCGGCTCCGATGCCGCAGCAGCTGCGGCAGCGGCTTCGCCGCCGCGCCGCCGCTTGGACGCAGCTGCTGGCGTAGGCAGCTTCTGCTGCGCCTGCTGCGCCCGCGCTGCTGCCTGCGCCTCCTCTGCCTCTATGCTGCTAAGGCGCCGCAGCCGCCGCCTCTTCTTGGGAGGCTGCTGCTGCTGCTGCTGCTGCTGCTGCTGCTGCTGCTGCTGCCACTCCTCTTCTGCCTCGTCCTGCTCCTCCGGCTCTGCGGCTGCTGCAGCAGGGCCGCCTGCAGGCTGCAGTCCCTGCCGCTGCTGCCGCTGCTTGTGGCGTGCCTGCTGGTCTCCGCCTGCTGTAGAGCGCCGCCCGCCCGCAGGCTGCTGCGCCTGCTGTGCCTGCTGCGCCTGCTGCGGCTCGGCCTCAGCCTCTGCGGCCCCCACTGCGTCGGCCTCCAGCAGCCGCCACTCCCCAGGCCGCAGGCTTTCCTGCTGGAAATCGCCATCATCATACTGCACTGCGTACGGCTTGTGCCTGTGGCAAGAGTCAGGTGCAGGCCGAGCGTTGAGCGGGAGTGGGGAGGCAAGAGGTCAGAAAAGCACCGGAGCCTGAGACAACGCGCACAGAGCAGGCGCGCCTCCACCGCTGTCGAAGACCCGCCTTGCTGCTTCGATGTGCCCAGGCCGCCAGCTTTCGCCAAGGTAACATGCGGGCGCAAGCAGGCAGGCTCCTCCAGGCATGCCGTGCGCTGTTAAAGGCAGCCGCAAACCGAGGCTCACCGCCTGTTGGGGTCGAAGTGGACCACCGTGCCAGCATACCACCTCCTGGAGCTCCATTGCACTGCATTGAATGGGAATCGAGCGCAACATAAAGGATGTGCTGTGCGGAACGGGAGCACATGCACGCCAGCCCATCAGCACCAACCAAGCGGTACAGCCACAGGCCGGAAAGGCACACCCTTGTGGCCGCACGCGCAGCGCGGCGCAACTCACCCTCGATCCGCCGCTGCAGCAGCGCTTCGCCCTGCAGCTCTGACTCCACACCCTGCGGCGCTGCTGCGCCTGCACCACCCGCACGCTCGGCACGCTGCGCCGCCTGCCCAGCCGCAGCCGGCTGCTTGCCCTTGCCTGCCCGGCGCGGCTGCTTGCTGCCGCCGCCGCCCTGGGAGCCTGCGGCTGCCGCCTCCCGCTCTTCGCTGCTGGAGCGCCGTCGCTTGACGCCCCTGCCGCCGGCGGGCATGAGCCGCATCTCCAAGCCGCCGTTCCTGGCCCGCAGGGCAATGAAGTCGCCTTCCCGTGCATCCCCTTTCGCCAGCCACTCCGCCAGTGCCACGCCCTGCGACGAGCGAGGCAGGGACGGCAGCTGAGCCCCGGCTAAGGTGGGGCAAGCTGCCCCAGCTGCCTGCTGCATGGCGCCGGTCAAGCGCCCTCCCATGCACAGGCAGCCACAGGCAGCTGTGGGGCGTGCGCATGCAGCCAGCTTTTTGCGCACCATGATGTTGCTGCCACCACCGGAGAGGTCCTTGCGGTAGAGGACCCTCAGCTGCTCTCCTGTCTCTGCATCCAACACATCCAGCTCCTCGGCAGCGCCCGGCTCCTCCCCAGTCAGCTTGTTGAAAAGCCGCGCTGCAGCAGCAGATCAGCAAGCAGAGCAGTGGGCACCCGCCACCCGACGCTGGCTTGTGCTGCAGCTGTGCACACGTGCAATCCCAACGCCAAGCGGGAGGACAGACAATGAGCGTGCACCCGCACCGCCATACTGGGCACATGCCTGGCATGCATCTTTATATGCGCGGACCAAACGCAACGTGACATGCACACCTGAGAAACCAAGCTTGACGCTTCCCTTGCCGCGCTTGGTGTTGCCGCAGGCGGAGGCTGTGAGGGCGCGGCGCCACCAGCCATCAGCACCCAGCTGCCAGCCCTTCTCACCGCTGGCGAAGAACTGCTCGGCATCACCTGCCGCAGCAGCCCCCCTGCCGCGCTCTTGCTGCAGCTCCTGGCTGGGCTGCTTGCTGCCTCTGCCACCGCCACCGCCGCCTGCTGGGGCCGCCACCTGCTTGGCAGCAGGCTCACTTGCCTGCGGCTCACGGCTGGCGCGCTTGCTGCCCCTGCCGCTGCGGTCTGCTTCTGCAATGGCCGCCTGCCCAGAAGCAGCCCCACGCTCCTGCTGAGGCTCGCGGCTGCCACGCTTACTGCCTCTGCCGCCACGGTTGGCCTCAGCAGCAGCAGGGGCTGGGGAAGGCGAGCTGGCTGCCTTGGAACCCGCCGCAGTGCTGGCAGGGATGCGCAGCACGTGCACCTTCCCACCAATGCCACGGAGGGCAATCTCATCGCCCTCTTGTGCACCTGTGTCAGCCGCCCAGCTTCCCAGCTGCGAGCCCTGCAGGCAACCAGCCGACAAGGATGAACAGACTTCAGAAGAAGACCTGACCTGCCTCAGGCTATGCAAGGCGTACGCGTGCGCGCATGCATGCATCAGGCAGCACCTAACCTCCAAGGACCAGGGCTGCTCACCCTTAGGTCAGACAGGCGGTTTTTTGCAATGTGCGTGTAGTGGAAGCTGTACTGCCGCCCGCCTGCACCGACCACCTCCAGCTGGTCGCTGTCCGCCGGCAGCCGCCCAGTCAGCTCCTTGAACAGCTCGCCTGCGGGAGGCTGGAAGTGGGCCCTCTCGGCATACATGGAGGCGTGAAGCCACCACTCGCGCCACACTCAGTCACCGCTCTGCTGGCGCCAAGACAACCATGTCATCAGGCCTCTGTTCTGTTGCCCAGCGGGTGGCACTGCAACTTACGGGGCAGGGCCAGCCTCGGACTGCTGGGGCGGCAGCCAGAGGCCGTCAGCGTGCGGCGCCACCAACCCTTGTCGTCTCGCTGCCAGCTCTTGCCGGCGATGCCTGCTGATCCTGGCACCGTTGCGCCCGCTGCAGCCGCGGCTGCCTCACTTAATGCAGGCTTGCCAGACGCTGCGAGCGCTGCGCCGGGCTTGCGTGCCGCTGCTGCTGCAGGCCCGGCCGCCTGCTTGCTGGAGTCAGCAGAGCCGGCCCCGCCAGCTGGCGCAGACCGGGGCCTGGAGCCTGCCCTGCTGCCGCCCTGGCTGCTGTCTGCTGCCGTGGCAGCAGCAGCGGCTGCCGGAGGCAGCTGCGCTGGCGCCGAGGTGGCAGCCTGCCCGCGGCGTGTCTGGCGACGGTCAGGGAGAGCAGGCGACTCGGCACGCTCCGCTGACCCCACCAGCCCCTCGATTGGGCCGGTGCCGTTGGCCGGGCGGCCGGGCCCATCCACCTGGACATGCAACGCACACGGTGGGCGGTGGGGCAGGCGGCGGCGGCGGCGGCAGCAGTGCGGCGCCAGCCGTCCGATGGATGTGTTACAACTCCCCGAGGCCACACGGTTCTACGGTGCGTACAGGGCAGCTCACCTCGACCATCTCTGCCCGGTTTGGTTTTCGTTGGTGCCCAGGAGACGCCGGAGCTACCGCTGCCTACTGCACGACACTGAGTACTCGATGAGGAGCATCGGCGCTGATCGGAAGGCCGAACAGCGCAACAACAGTGCGCGCTAGTTGGAGAACACAGCCAGGCAGCCCCCAAATCGCTTGATGAACGCTGGTTAGCACCCTCAAATGCTATGCAAGCGAACCGAGCCAGCCTCCAGGCCGATAGGACACGCAGCTCCATCATCATGCGTGGAAGCAGCAACTTGCCCACGCAGCGCCCACCCTGCACCCTTGGAGTAAATTGCCGCACGCCGGATCTGGCAAGAAGGCGTGGCGCAGCAAGGAACGCCGGATTGCAACACCAAAGCACCCGCCAGAACGAAACGCAGGCAGCGCCAAGTTTGCCGCCCACCGCCCACTGCCGCCCTCAGCTACGCAGCCCCGTCCTCGAAGCCTTATCTTTGGCATGTTACAAAGCAACGTTGCTAGTACAATACAGAGATGCGACGGCTCCCCGGGGTACATAGGCAGGGTCGAGCAGGGCAGGTGGCGGTGAGGTGAGGTCAGGCAGGGGGAGCGGCCTTTGTCGTGGTCTTGACAGATGAAAACGAGGGGTGGGCGCTGAGTGGGGTGGGATCTGAGGTCCTAACTGTGTCGGCCCGTGTCATCAGCGCTGGGCAGGAGCCTGGGCAGCAGCTAGGTGCCAGCCGGCTGGCACCGGCGCACCCTCAAGCGGCCTGCCTCAGCAAGGCATCCAGGGGTGCCTGCGCAGCGAGCGAGCGGCCGGCAGGCTGCTTACGCGCGCTCGCCGCGGATGCGGCGCGCCAGCTGGATGTCCTTGGGCATGATGGTCACGCGCTTGGCGTGGATGGCGCACAGGTTGGTGTCCTCAAACAGGCCCACCAGGTAGGCCTCGGCGGCCTCCTGCAGCGCCAGCACCGCAGAGCTCTGGAAGCGCAGGTCGGTCTGCGAGGCGGGCCGGGGCGGTCGGGAGGGCTGGTTGAGCAAGATACGGCAGGCAATGCGGCACGTCTTTTCGACGCAGAGCGGTCCTTGAGTTGGCATGCAAGCTGGAATGCAACAGCACAATCGTCAGCTGCAGCCGCAGGAGCACAAGTCAGCGGCAGCAACAAGCTGCCACCCTGGCCATCTGCAGCTCTGCTAACTTGCGCCAGGGCGCAGTTGCACAGCCATCCCAGCCCAGCTGTCGGCCGTTGCATTCCCCCACAGCCACCGGCGGCCCTGCAGGCCAAAAACATCAACGCACGCACCTTGAAGTCCTGGGCGATCTCGCGCACCAGGCGCTGGAAGGGCAGCTTGCGGATCAGCAGCTCCGTGGACTTCTGGTACTTGCGGATCTCGCGCAGCGCCACGGTACCGGGGCGGTAGCGGTGGGGCTTCTTCACGCCGCCGGTGGTGGGGGCGGACTTGCGCGCGGCCTGTGGTAAGGCAGGCGGGGGCGGGGAAGGCAGGCAGGGGGTGGGGTGGCCGTCGGCTGGCCGCGTCAGTTACGCGCGGCGTTGCGTTGGCGGGTCCTGGGCCCGGCTGGTCAACCGCCCCGCCTGCAAGCAGCAGCAGCAGCAGCTCTGCAGCGCACCTTGGTGGCCAGCTGCTTGCGGGGCGCCTTGCCGCCGGTGGACTTGCGGGCCGTCTGCTTGGTGCGAGCCATGGCGCCGTCTGCGGGGCAGGGGCAAGAGCGGCGGCGGTGGGGCACGCGTGAGCACACGAGCCGGGAATGGAACAGCGGGCAGCCACCCAGGGAGGGCGAGAGAGGCAGGGCAGACGGAACAGCAGCTGGCTGGGGCTGGCAGCTCTGGTGGAAGCCTCCAGAGCCGGCACAGCAGCTGTGGTGGCACTGCAGCCGGCCGCCCGGCTGCCCCGGAAATGCCAGCTTCAGGCGCGCGTCGCCCGCCCGCCTGCCGGCGTTCTGGCTGCCGTGCAGCCCACGGCGCGCGGCAGGAGGGCGTGTGGGCGCTAATCCACGCGGCTGCGGCCTGACAGGGGCCGCCGCGAGGGCCGGAGCGGCCGCGCTCGAGCGGGCCTGCCGCTGCTGCCGCCGCGCGGGGCTGCGGCCGCTGACACACGACGCTGCGAGCCTGAAGCGACGCCCTGCAGCGGTGCGAGGCCCCAGCAAGCACGCGTTGCGTTTCGCCGGCGCGCACCTGCTTGAAGAGAGTGTTGGGTGTGTTGCTGTGGGGCGGCTGCTGCTCCTTGAAGTGTAACGAGCAGCCAAGTGGGGAGGCAGGGCAGTGGTGCGGCGTTTCAAGGGCGCCACCTTCCATGCAGGGCGCCAAATTGCAGGAAGCCCCCCTTGCCGGCCCGATCAGGCGTCTTTGCAGCGTCCCCGGCCCGCACGACACCGATCAGCGGCCCAGCAACCTCAAAATGCTGCGCGCTGTTGCTCGGGAGGCGGCCAAGCGGTCGCGGGGGCTGCAGCTGCAGCAGCAGCGCTTTCTCAATGTCCACGAGTACCAGGCAAGCGGCCCGGGCGCGCCCAACCCTCTCAATGCTCCACTCTGCCGCCACCCGGCGTAAACCCTGTGCCGGGGCTCACCCTGGGGGCCCCAGAGCTTGCGCGGCATGCCAGACCAGCCTGGTCACGACCCGCAAGGCGCCTGCAGGCGCCGGGCCTGCCCTCCCGCCCGCCCTCCCGCCGCCGCCGGTCAAGGCCCGGTTTGACCTGCCGCCAGCGCTCCCGTTTGCTCCGCAGGGCGCCCAGATCATGAGCCAGTACGGCGTCAACGTGCCGCCCGGCATCCCGGTGTTCAAGGTGGACCAGGTGGCGGAGGCGGCCAAGAAGATGGCGGACGAGGCGGGCGAGGTGCGCACACGCTGCGTGCTGCGGCTTGTGGCGTGCGGGGATGCGCCGCTGCCGCGCTGTGCAGGCTTTCTGCAGCGATCAGCTGGAGTTTGCTTGTGGTGCGGGACAAGATGGCTCCTGTTCTGCAGCGTGCTGGTTCTCCTGGCCTCGATGTTTTTTTCACGGCGCATGCGTTGCCACGCCACGAGTGCACTTGCAACCGAGGCTGCCTGCTGCCGCCTCACTCTGCAGGTGGTGGTCAAGTCTCAGATCCTGGCGGGCGGCCGCGGCCTGGGCCACTTCACAAACGGCCTGCAGGTGCGCAGAAGCCAGCTGCCGCGCCTGTGCCGGGGCTGTGCGTGATGCAGCAGCAGCCAGCGGCCCATGTGCGAGCTGGCCAGGCATGTCGCGCAGCTGCCAGCTGGCGCCTGTGGTTGCGGCGGGTGCATCACTGCAACTCAAAACCGCTGCAGTTCCGTCATAGCAGAGCGCCACTGCCGGTCGCTACTCGAGCGCCACTGCCGGCTGCTGCTCCCGCCTGCAGGGCGGCGTGCACATTTGCAAGGCGGAGGAGGCGCCGGGGCTGGCAGCCAAGATGCTGGGCGGCACCCTGGTCACCAAGCAGGTGCGGGGAGTGCACCCACCCAGCACGCTGTCATTCAGGCACACCTGCTGCGGTCGCTGCTTGGTTTGGGCGGCGTGGGTTGATTGGCGCGTCGTGCTTTTGGTGCGGCGCTGCTGGGGGCCTCGTTGGCACCACACCACAGCTGCCATCCTGCGCCTGCATTGGAAACGCATGCACACGCTGAGCTGTGCATTGCCCGCAAGGTGGTGCCCATTCTTTGTTGTCGCTGCCTCTTAGTGCACCCTCCCTGCTGCTCCCTGCTACCCGCAGACGGGCCCCAAGGGCAAGCCCATGAACACACTGTACATTGCCCGCAAGATGAAGCTGAAGCGGGAGATGTACTTTGCGCTGCTGCTGGACCGCAAGTCGGCGGGCCCCGTCATGATTGGCTGCAGCGAGGTGGGTGCGCTGGCTGTTTGAGTTGCAGAGGTGTGCCTGCGACTCTTGTTTTGGCTGCTGCTGGACTGCCCAATCGGCAGGGCCCGTCATGATTGACTGCAGTGAGGTGCGTTGCAAGGGCTGTGTGGGTGCCGCTGCCGTGAGTGAGATGGGCGCCGCAATGTGCGGGGAGGCTGCTGGCCCGCAAGTCGGCAGGGAGGGCTGGGTTCTGGTCAGCTCGCGGCCGCTGGCATTCCGCAACAGGGTTGGCATTTGACTGAGGACCTGGCTGGACGAAGTGTCAGATGCTCCCAGAATACGATCTTGCGTGCCCGCTGCTTGATACGCCCTGCCCCCTTTTGGCCTTGCGGTACAGGGCGGCACCTCGATTGAGGACCTGGCTGAGAAGTTCCCGGACAAGATTGTGAAGATCCCCATCGACATCCGCACCGGCATCACTGATGAGCAGGCGATGCAGGTAGGGCTGGGTGTCAGCTTGTTTTGCTCGCCTGCATGTGCTTATCATGGGTTCGGAGACCCCCATTGACATGCAAATGGGGGTCACTCGCGGTCAGGCGGTGCAGGTGAGGGCAGCAAGGCTGCGTGCCGCTGGGCTGCACACGCCTCGTCCCCACCGCAGTGTGGGGCGCGGCAAGCTGCACACCGAGAGGCAGGCGGCCGCTGCGCTGGCTGTGCGAAGCGAAGCACGTCTTGCTGGCCATCCACCATCCTCCGCCTGCCACTTGTTTGCCCTTGCCACACAGATGGTTGAGGGCCTGAAGGTGCAGACCGACAAAAAGGCGGCGGCTGAGCAGATCAAGGGGCTGTACCGCCTGTTTGTGGAGAAGGACTGCACCATGGTGGAGGTGGGTGGATGTAAGTGTTGTCTGGCTTGTAGCGTGTGGGCCTAAAGGTGGCGGCATGCCTGTTTGTGGAGAAGGACTGCACCATGGTGGAGGTGGGTGGATGTAAGTGTTGTCTGGCTTGTAGCGTGTGGGCCTAAAGGTGGCGGCATGCCTGTATGTGGAGAAGGACCGCACCATGGTGGAGGTGGGTGTAGGGGCTTCTTGTGCGGTGTGCCTCCAGTCTCTCGATGGAGGCGGACGCATCTGGGACCGTGCGGCTGGCGGTATAGCTGTGTTTGTGTAGAGGACTGCACCAGGGTGGAGGTGCGTTTGGCACGGCATGTGGAAAGGCTTTGTCTCTGTTCAGGTTCGCAGGTTGATGAGCGGGCAGCTTCAGTATGCTGCACCGGCCTGCAGCAGAGCCACGCTGCTCTCGCTGCTATGCGCTCTTCTGCAACCGCCCCGCCACGCTAGCTGCAATGCGCCCTCTTGCAACTGCCCGGCCGCCTCCCTGCAAACGCTGCAGGTCAACCCGCTGGCGGAGACCGACACGGAGCTTGTGGCGGCAGACGCCAAGCTGGGCTTTGACGACAACGCGTCGTTCCGGCAGCAGGACCTGTTTGCAATGCGGGACGAGAGCCAGGAGGACCCGCGGTGAGCTTTTACAAGGAGCGCCCTGGAGGCACAGTTTGGGTGCCTTTTGGCTGGGCAAAGTTGTGCCTGGAGGCAGGACCTGTTGGCGACGCAGGGTGAGAGCTAGCAGGATCCGGCACACCCCAACCTGCCCGCCTCCATGCACGATACGCTCAAACAATGCATTGAATCACGTGCCCCTTCCAATTCGCGCAGCGAGGTGGCGGCCGCCAAGTACGACCTCAACTACATCGGCCTGGACGGCTCCATTGGCTGCATGGTGAGCCTGCTGATGGATTCAGCATGCAGTTGCAGGTCACAAACCGCACGAGTGGCTGTGTGTGACGTGATTCTGTTGGATGCCGGCTGTGCACAGCACTATGTGTTGCCTGCCCTCTGCAGGTCAACGGTGCCGGCCTGGCCATGGGCACCATCAAGCTGCACATTGTCACACCTGATAAACGGTTGCCAAGTTGTTGTTATCTGCCTTCTCCTGCAGGTCAACGGCGCGGGCCTGGCCATGGCCACCATGGACATCATCAAGCTGCGGGGCGGCTCCCCTGCCAACTTCCTCGACGTCGGCGGCAACGCCAGCGAGGACCAGGCGAGACATGAGGGATAGACAGCGCGCTGCGCTGCCGTTGGATGTATTGCATGTGGGATTGCACATTGCATGTGGGCGGCACCAACAGCCAGCCTTAGGCCGGAGCAGCGCAGGCAGCAGCCGGCCAGTTCATGTACATGCCCTGCAGTCACAGGCAGTGTGTGTCCCGCCCTCTTCACCCGCAGGTGGTGGCTGCCTTCAAGATCCTGACCAGCGATCCGCAGGTGGGCTCAGCATGCTGCATGCTGCTGCTGCTGCCGCCGCTGCCGCTGCCCCTGCCCAGGTGTCCTGCAGTTGTCGCTGCTTCTGCGGCCAATATGCGCCAATCCCCGGGCATGTGGCTTTGGGGCTGCTGCGGATCAACCCTTGGCCCCGCTGCCCATGCCCGTCTACCCTCTCACGTGCAGGTCAAGGCCATCCTGGTCAACATCTTCGGAGGCATCATGCGCTGCGATGTCATCGCATCGGGCATCGTCAACGCAGCCAAGCAGGTGGGCAGGCGGGGGCCCTGCTTGTGGCCGGGGTGCATAGTGCAGGGAAATGCCGCAGGGCAGGGCAGGGGGCCTGAGCACGCTGTTTAACGTGCGCGGCGCCATGCATTACAGACCCCTCGCCGCTGCACTGCGCCCAACTCCGTTTCACTGCAGGTGGGCGTCAACGTGCCGCTGATTGTGCGGCTGGAGGGCACCAACGTGGAGCGGGGCAAGGAGATTCTGCGCACATCTGGCCTCGACCTGATCACCGCCAGGTGCGCTTTGCTTTGCTGCAGCCATCGCATTGAAGGCTTACATCTGTGGCAGTTGCACCTGAGACCGGCAAGCGGCTTCGTGCGGCGCTGCGTGCAGCACCTTTCCATCCGCCCAGCGCCCTTCCCGCTGCTTTCTCCCACCCTGTGCCACACGTTGCAGCGAGCAGCGGCCTTGGGTGTTCCATCCTGCCCAGCTGCCGTGTGCACCGATGTGTTTCATATTCGCTTCTTTCCCCCGTTGCAGCGACCTGGACGATGCCGCGCACAAGGCGGTGTGCTCCATTCTGCCCGAGAGCGATGCGAGCAGCCTGAAGCGCAAGGTCTAAGCTGGGCGGCCTGAGGCGTGCCTTTCGCGGGCTCGCCCCGCCCCCGCCCATGAGCAGCTCCCGCCCCTGTGCCTCCCAAGCCTGCGGCTTGCGTGGCTGCACCACCTTGTGCTGAAGCTACATAGCGGCGGCGGCAGCAGGCGCCGCTTGGGGCCTGAGGCTCCTCGGCGCCTGCTGCGCCGCCGCCGCCACCCAACGCTGTGACCCCCTGCTGGTAGCTGGCACGTCTGGGTAGCGTGTGCGGTTTCCACCACACCGACTGCCCTGTGCTGGCCCCACCACCCCCGTTTTTGGCGCTCCCTGCCCCTTCCGCTGCTCCGCTGCTGCCGCTGCTGCTCTGCCGCGCACTGTACACTTGCACATGATAGCTCTGCACCCTGCCTCTGCTTGCCGATGCTCGGCACGACCCCTCAATACACCGCTCCCACCCTCCTTGTGCTCGCAAAGAGCCCAGTAACACTTTTCAGATCAGCCGGCACATTGGCACCGGATGGGAGGCAAGGGTGCGTGGCGTGGGGTGAGCATGGGTATGGGTGAGCAGAAGCCGAGAGGGTCAGGTGATCAAATGGCAGACGGTATGCGGGTGGGCAGATGAGGGGCCAGAGAAGGGTGTGTGGTGTGGTGCACAGGAGGGTTTGAGCGAGGGTCGGATGGCGCCGGATGAATGAGGAAGCTGACAAACTGAGTATAGGGTGGTGGTTAAGGGAGCGGTTGGACAGCACGCAGAATGGCTACATGCCACCTCGATCAGGCAGCGGCGGCTGAACCAGTCATGCCGCCTTGCCTCAGCCCACAGTGCGGCAGGTGCAGGCGGTGGCGGTCAGCGTGTTCCAGCAGGAGCACACCGGCGGAGCGTTGCTGCCATCTGGGTTCTGCGGCGTGAAGCTGACCTGGCAGGTTGCAAAGCGCAGCGAGATCTCCTCGTCTGGCGGGGTGCCAGCGGGCCCAGTGAGATGGGAGATGCCAGTCACCACAACGTCTGTCAGGCGGACTGTGAAGTAGTCACTTGTGCCCCGCCGTTCGGTGATGATTGCCTCTGTGGAGTGCCTGCCAGTCACGGCCAGCGCAAACAGCTGGGGTGTGGCCTGCATGCGAATGCAAGTGGATGGCGGCAACGAGGCGATCACATGGCGTGCGGTTGTTGACGCCTCTTGCGACAAACTTTTTTGGCTGTGCAGCAACAGAATCGAGCTGTGGCTTGCTTACTCGGTCGATGCGCTTCCTGATTTTGAAGTCTTTCAGCACAGCCTTGCCGGTGCCTGTGCTGCTAATGGGCAGGATAGTCGCGTCACTCCAGCTTAAGATGTCCATCTCGCCGGCGTGGCGAGCGTCAACTGAGCCGCCAATCACATTGCTGATCTTGAGGAACGCGATGCCCTGCAAACAGTCAAACAGCTTGAGGCCAAGTAGCCCATACAGATCAGCCCGATGTAATTGCCCGCTGTGAGGGCGGGCTTTCGGCGGCGGGAGCGGAAGCACAGCAGGGGCGGGCTGGGCGCCCCGCACTGCATTGCGCGACCATGGCGCACCTCGGTGGGCGTTGCGAGCAGCAGGAGAAGCCCGAGGGCTGCAAGGTACCTCATCAAGTGTGCGGGACGGTCGGACGGTCGCTTTACGTTTGCTCGTCTGGCAAATTGAGCAATAGGAGCATGAATGCAGCTATAGGAGCTGTGCACAGGCGTGCGATCCCGCTGGGCAGGTCCATGGCGGAGGGGCGGCAACGTGTGGCCGGTGCCGCATCCTGCCTGATCCCGCAGCTGGCACTGCGGCTGCCCCTGCAGCTGAGCAAGTTTGTATGAATCTTACGGTGGCAAGCGACACATGGGATTAATAACAGGTTTCTTAGCCACAGGGATGGTTGGATGCGGTTCTGAAACGCCTCGTCGTGCACACGCCAACCAACCGCCAGTTGCGAAACGGGCTTTACATGCATCAAGGGTCTGTTTGCCTCGCTGCTGGAGCGAATGCCGTATGATGCGAGTTGTACACTACTTCACAAGCAACAACGGCAGCAGAGCACGGTAGCAACCTTACGGCTGTGCACTGGTCGCCTGAACACACTGACCGCCCTCAGCGCTGCCGCACCGCCTTGATCTGCTGCGCTCCGGCGCCGATGCGGCTGCTGCTGCGCTGGCCGCCCTTCTTGCTGCCGCCGCCGCCCAGCCGGGGAGAAGACGCACCCGACTTGCCGCCGCTGCTGGCTGTCCCAGTGGCCGCAATGGCGCTTGGCTTGGGCACCCGGCTGGGGCTGCCCTTGACTGCGGCAGCCACCGCCGTCAGCGACATCGCTGCATTGCCAGTGGCGGCACGGTCCTCTGCACCGCCGCCAGCCTTGCGAGCTGACAACGCACGAGCGGCTGAGGCAGCCGCCAGCGCCTGCAGCCGCGAGGGGCTCCTGCCCAGGTCGATCCGGCCGGCGCCAGCAGTGCGTCCGCGGCGGAAGACGGCATCCGAGGCATCTGCCCACTGCTTCAGCACCACGCGCCTGGGAGGGTGCATAGGCAGGCAGCCGCAAGCTTCAGACTTGGCAACCATACCAACCAACCGAATGCCACAAGCAACCCCAGCAGCGCATGCAGGTGCCGGAGACTATGCCGCTCCATTGCACAGCCGCCGCCATCAGCTAGCGCACAAAGCGCAGCAAACGAGCGTACCAACCCACCTGTGGGCCTTGTGGAAGTCCACCAGCATGCGGACCTGGTCCCACCGCCGCCGCGCCAGCCGCGCCACGTAGTCGTTGCCACCCGTCCCAGCCCCTGCCACTGCTGCCGCCGCTACACCGCCCGCTTGACCCTGCTTCTGCTTGGCCACGGCTGCTGCGGCGGCAGCAGCTGCTGCTGCATCTGCACGGGCGCGGGCCGCCAGCATGAACTGGCCCATGCCGGCATCGGCGCTGCAAGGCAGCAATGCAAATGGGCAATGCATTGTAACGATGGGGGCAGCGCCACAGCGTCAGCAGTGCTGGTCCACAGCTGCCTCCGCAGGTCATCCAGGTCTCTAATAGGCTAACGCAGCATTCACCAAGACTTGCCAAGCAGCTGTAAAGCCAGTCCGCTTCCCCTGCCCACCTCTGCGCCTGCCGCAGCGTGATGACCACCACGCCCAGGTCTCCAGCCAACACATCGCCACGAATTAGCTGCTGCGCCTGCTGCTGAGCCTGCTGCCGCATGGGGGTGCCCCGCACGGGGCTGTTGCACGCTGCCTCGCTGTCCTCCGCAGCAGACGGTGGCCGCACCAGCGGCAGCGCCAGCAAGTCGGCTGCTGAGGGCGGCAGCTTGCGGCGGCCGCCCTGCACCGCTGCAGCCTGGCTGCCCTGCAGCCGCGCCAGGCGGCGGGTGGCCTTCTCCAGGGCCCACCACACCAGGTGCTCAGCTGTGTTGGATGCCTGCAGCAGCGAGGGGCTGGGCGCCTCCTGCACGCCGGCGGTGGCCGCCAGCGCTGCCGCCTCTGCCGCCGCCCGGTCCATCTCACGCCGGGCAAACTGCGGAGGTGGCAGGCGAGCAACGCGCTACTTGCTTATGCAAATCACTGGTGCAGTGCAGTTACTGAAACTGCCTGAAAATACGAGTGGCAAAAACCACCCCCTTGCTGCCTATTGAACACTGCATGCTTGATGCTTGTCATCCAGGTTCAAACAACTTAGCACTGACAGCCAGCCACAACTCCCACCTTCTCGTGGAAATGTGCCCGCAGCGCCGCATCCGCAGGCCCCACCAGCTGCCAGAAGGCGGCTGTGCCCAGCACCAGGTGCTGGTCGGTGGGGGACAGCGTGTGGTCGGTGGCAGCCGCCTCGCACACCAGTGCGCCGCTGCCGCCTGGAGAGGAAGCGGGGTTTGATGGGAAAGGTTGGCCTCGTTTCTTGAAGGTGATGGTGACGCAGCAACCATGCCATGCGCACAGGCCGCATGCACCCCTGCACTTAGACTCTCTTGTGAGGGTCCCTGTGAGCACATCAGCAGCATACTGGCAGCGCCGGCAGAGCCAGCCCACAATCAACAGCACAGCTGCGCACCTGCCGCCCGCTTGGCCTCGGCAAAGCCCAGCGCGCGTGTCGCCTCTGCCTCCTCGCCCGCCTGGGCGCTGACCGAGCGGGCCGAGGGCGGCGGCGTGGCGTCGCCAGGAGCCCGCTTCTGCAGGCGCGCCACCTCGTCCCGGTTGCTGCGAGGGTGCAGGACATGCGAGCGACCTCCTCGGCACCGGGGCGGCGGCAGGAGGGCGGGAGAGGGGCAGCCAGCGAGCAAGCTCCGATTCCACAAAGTGGGCATGCTCCGCTTCGATATCTTTGTTCAGCTGCATTCATAGACCGACTTGACAGGTAAGATCTGCACCCCGCTTACCAGGTGGTGTGCTCGCGAGTGAGGAAGAAGCCCTCGGGCGCCTTGGCCTGGAAGGAGCCCGAGATGCGGCTCAGCAGGCAGGCGGCAGCACCCACGTTGGCGCAGTAGCAGCGCCCGCTGGCCAGGTCCAGCAGGAGCAGCACCGCCGAGGCGCCGCTGCGCGCTTTGGCCTGTTGCGGGGCGGAGTTGTTTTGGAGGCTGTGAGGCCCACAGGTGCTGTGGGCTGGGGGACAAGGGCAACGCCATGAAGCCGGCAAGCACGGTTCCCGGCAGGCACGTCAGCCTGCCTGCAACGCTGCAACGAGGGCCTCCGTGCCGTAAACTTCCTGCCATCACTCACCGCGGGCTTGAGGCGGTCGGATGCCAGCACAACCGCATCCAGGCGCGCCAGGGTGCCTTTCAGTGCTTCCAGCGGGCTGCCGGGGTGGGCGGCCGCCGCCTCCTGGTACGCCTCCCATGCACGGGCACGGCAGAAGGCCGCCACCGAGCGCCGGTCCTCGCCCAGGCCTTCAAACAGAGCCACAAAGACGTGCTGGGGTGTGGTGCGCACCAGCAGCGGCACCGCCAGGCTGCCGTCTGCCGACACCTTGGCTTGGCTGACCACCGCCTGGCTGCCGTGCGCCGCAGGGACCGCCAGGTGGATCAGGCGGTCATAGACACCCGCCTGCGCCGCCTGCTCCTCGCTGGCGCCACGTGCGGGGCGCGAGGAGGACAGGCACTGGCCCATGGCAGCCGGACTACGAGGGACCGGGAGAAGGACGGGCGCCGCGGGGTCGGGCGGAGGCGCCGGCGGCGGCGCCTGGTTCGAGCGGGCCGACGGCAGGCGGGGATAGCCACCAATGAGCGCTCACCCCCGTGGTCCAGTAAGCGATGCTGGGCGCAGCTGGTTCGCGCTGCGCGAGCTGTTTGTGTTCGTTGGGCAGCCGAGGCGCCCCAGCTGCTGGTGTGGCTGCCTGGTAGGCCACCCAGTTCAGACTGCGAAATAATGGGATGGCGGCAGAGCCCTGCTCCTCCTGTAGGCTCGCACTTGGACAGCTGGCGTCCATGTGTTGCATGCAGAGCCGCGTGCTGCCAATAGGCCGCCGATCACCCTGCCCCGCATTCCAACCTCCTCCATGCACTCGTCGGAACGCTGCGCAGCCCCTGCCGTGGTGTCAGGACCCACAGCCAGGACCTGAGCGGCGCTGTCCCCAGCGCGCAGCCATGTCGGCGTGCCTGCAGCGGATGGCACTGCGAGCAGCGTGCAGACAGCCGCCGGGCTTGGGCCGCCAGCGGCGGCCGCCGCCGCTCGCTCCGGCGCCCTCCCTCGCCCGGCGTGCCGGCGACGCCACAG